>JANAVB010042619.1:9133825-9646816 GCA_029216955.1 Iris pallida | reverse complement strand
CTGGAACAGATTGGGGTCGCCTAGGGCACGGTGCGGGGCCAGCGGCGTGCGCTGGTGGCGGCCGAGAGGGGCGCCGCGGAAGGCTGGCCGCGAGCTGCGGGGGCCGATCGGGGTTCCGATGGACGGGCGCGCAGGATCGGGGTCGGCGGGTCGGTGCGGATGGACGGGAGTCGGCCGGGGGGAGGCGCTGGGCGGATCGGGGTCCGACGGGTCGGCACGGATGGCCAAAGGGGACTCGGGGAGGGTGTTGGGTGGGGAGTTTGCTCTGGAGTTGGAAGGTGGTTTGGGAGAGGGAAGTATGAGAAAAGGAGACTTTGGGTGGTGGGGAGTTTGTGTGTGTGTGGGAAGTTGCTGTTTGGGAGTGGTGTTGGTGAACGTGTGTTAAATGGAAGAGTGGCTGAGGAAAATAGTGTAACGCCCCAGTCCCAAATACTTGAGACTAGATACGTATCAGCCAGCTGTCTACATACGAGTAAATATACGACTCGATATTACATAAGCTGTAATGTAGAAAGCCAAGACACTAAATCTCATCCACAAAGTAAATGATATAAAGCAATTTTGAGTTGTCATGTACACAAGTGGGCGGAGACAAAGTCCACTACCAACCAAATTAAATATGGAAAAATATGCAAGGAAAGAATTTAGCAAGCGAGCGCGATGGCGAGTCCAAGAGCAATCGTCACGAAGGAAGGAATGGCCTTAGCTAGAGCACCTGCAAGAAATCACGAAAACACACCCGGGGAAAAACCAGGTCCTCAGAGGGACGTAACAAGGCACATAATATCATGCCGATAAACTGAATAAATAAAGCTCATAGAAAAGTATGCATGAGTAAAGGTTCCTAACCATTCTATGTGGATTTAATTTAGAGGACAACGTTCTACCAGGGGCTGTCTCAAGCATGTAATAAAGAGTGGCCAACAAGTAGCGCTCATCCGAGACACTATCGGTCGGGTAACACGTAGCGCTCATCTGAGACACCATCTCCCAAATGTGAAAAATAAAAGTAGCCCCTATGCTAGTAGCTGTCCCCTCCCCCCATGATACTATACGTGCCGTAACCATGACACAAACACGTGTCGTTTCCCCACACTGTTTTAATATAGATAACTGTCAAGTCTTCTAATCAGCATCTATTGACAGTTTTCCTACGCATGCGCACGGGGGATCAGCCCACACGCAAGCGACCTCTATATGATACTCACAACTCTCACACACAACTCGTGTACAATCATGGCAAGTCAATGAGACACACTAAATTGATGGTAGTCGCTTAACTCTAAGCTAATTTTATAAAATATAGTAATTTGTATCTACATATAATTTAGAAAAAAACAACTTGAAATTAAACACAACATGCATGATATGAGCAAGAAATTTCAACATTAAAGGCAAGGTGTCTTGCCTGGGGTACTGCCTGGTGTGGTGCAATAATCCAGCAAGTTTTGATTGTCCTTTAGCCATGATCGAAGCGTAGGGTCCGAAATCGAGAAGGAAGTAAGGGTACGATTAGTCATGATCAGCTAAGATTGTTGATAAAAATTTAAGAAAATAAATATATGTACTAATTTTTTAAAACTACTTTCATAATAAATTTACGTAATTAAAAATACCTTATTTACAATTTTTGGAAAAAGACCTTTTTATTAGCCACTACATGTCCATATAATACTTGAAGAACCGAAAATAATTTTAGGCTACTACCATTCTAAGTTCGTAAAGATTTTTGTAGAAATCTATATTTTATTAATTAGATAAATATTTGAAAAATATCATACAATATATATAATCAAGAGATACATTAAAATCGAAAAACATTATTAATATATTTAAAACTGTATTTTTATTAATCAAGATATTCTTTAGAATAACATAAACAATTTATACCCTATGAATATAATATAATAATTTTCAGGTTAAAAACTAGACTTTGCAAATTTTAGATTTTTGACATGGGTAACAAACATATATAATAATAATAATAATGATAGCAATAATAGTAATAATAAGAAATAATAAATAACATTTAATAAATAATAAAAATCATATTAGCAATGTTAATAAAATAAAACTAATAATAATAATAATATTAATAATAATAAAATAATAATAAATCATAACAGTTATATACTAATATAATAAGAATACTAATATTAAATTAATAATAATAAATTAATAATATAATAAATATATATTCCTATAACAGCTCACAGCTGTTCCCTAACAAAGAGAAGAAAAAAATCCTTTGAAGAGAGAGAGATTGAAAGAGACTCTAGGGCCAAGTTAACTACGTCTCCATCCACGTTGAACAATATACAAAAGGCGAGCCAAGTGCACTATGGTTGATCAGACCATCATGTACCGGTTCTGATTGGAAAATATGTTAGTGGGAGCTCTTCCAATAACATATGTCGTGAACAAGCTTGATAAAGGGTGAGCTTGCAAAACTAGACTACATTGTGCATTTTTGTCGAGCTAGTCAAAATATAAGTACGCTAGACAGTAAAAAAGTACGCTAGACAGTAAAACAGTCTAAGTTCCTCAAAAAGTCATAAGGACAATGGAAATAAACTATGAGGCAACTACATAACTTGCAAGAGTTAAGCTAGTAGCGTGATGAAACAATGGATTTAGTATTCAATAAACCACAAGTTAAGTATTTAAGGAATTAAATGAATCACAAGCACTCCTTGGGTCGAAAGAATTTAGTCGAGGTCGAGTCTCATCTATAGTTAAAAAGTATATTGGTTTCACGGTAGGGATTAGAGTCCAGTCATTTTGACCCGAAAGTCGCAATATGAAATTAGAGTACAAGGAGACGTATTTTAGTGGCACGTGATATACCTACATGAAGGTGAGCTTGTCTAGGTCTTACATGTGAAAGTTGTGGGAAGGAAAAGTCTAGTGTTGTGCTCCAAATATCCAAGTCACGGTAGGGACACCAAAGAACATAAAGTAGAAAGTGGGAGTTAATGAGATAATGATTTAACGAACCAAATAAATGACCGAGCTAAAGCATGAAATAAAGATAACTTAGTTCTTAACAAATCAAGGTGAAATAAATTAGGAGTACAGTTTCTAGGGATGATAGCCACATAGATGGTGGATGATCATGGAACAATTCAATCATTTCTCAAGTTTCAAATGATTAGATGGTCATGACAAAAGATCTAGAATTGAGGGAAGGTCGAGTAAGTCAAAAGATATGTTCATTGGTTTGGTCGATGACTAACTATACTTGTGTATATGCAATATCATAATCATAGGTGGCATGGCAATCTAATGTACAATACTTCTATCTCACTAGGGTGACCTTCCTTGCTTCTTGGTCCTCTACCAATATGATCTAATCTAAATTTCAAGTTCCTCGAAGTTTCTCAATAAAATTTTCGAGATACTCTACCAAAATTTCTAATTATCTTAAGCTACCAAGTCTAGTCAAAATTTAAATTCCCAATCAATCTCAAAATAGTCCTTGTATATTGCAAATGAACATACACATTTTTTTACTAAAAATTTATATCCATGATCAAGGCCTTAAACTCGAAATTTAAATAACTCTATAAATCATAGATCATAGGGCAAAATTTGAAAATTAAAATTTTTCTTCAAAGTCGATATCTTCCAAAAATTTTAAACAAAACTTTTTTCGTCATCTCTTTTAAAATTTAATAAACTTTATACATCGTACGCGCAATTTAAAACCTCAAGTTCTCCCCTTCTAAACTTTCATCTCTCTAGTCGTCTAAAAAAATCCTAATTTAAACTCTTTAAATAATCTCGAGATAAACTCTATCATATTACAATCCAAACTTAAGTTAACCGTAAATCAAGTGTCACAATATAAAAACTCAAGATATCTCTCAAATTGATTTCATATCCCTAATAAATCATAACTATTTCACAATTTCAAAATTCATGAAAATTTTGTTTTCTTGATCTAGCTATCCTCTTGTGTATACCACCTTGTAAATTAAAAAAATAAAATTTAAACTATCCTTTTCATGGCGGCATTATACTACTACCCAACTTGGAATAAACTAATCCTTAAGATCAAATTTCTAGGAAACATAAATACTTTTATACACAATTAAGACCTTAATGCATACTAATTGTCAAGGTAATCCTTTTAGCCATGTGTTTGACCTATGAGCATATACGAGTGTAGTCATCTTTCTATTTGGCTAAGCACGAAACTTAAGAATTTACGATAGAAGGAGTCAAGCAAGATGCAATTCAAGGAGGTCGAACGAGAGTTTGAAATTCGAAGTCAAGAAAGGATGTCAAGTAGGTGGATGAGATTCTAGACTCTAATCCTATACGCAGGCTTGCTTGGTACGGTAAGTAACCAAACAATTATCTTGACCTGCATGGACCACCACAAAAACATGTAACGCCCCAGTCCCAAATACTTGAGACTAGATACGTATCATGCCAGCTGTCTACATACGAGTAAATATACGACTCGTATATACATAAGCTGTAAATGTAGAAAGCCAAGACACTAAATCTCATCCACAAAGATAAATAATAATATAAAGCAATTTTGAGTTTGTCATGTACATAATAGTTGGGCGGAGACAAAGTCCACTACCAACCAAATTAAATATGGAAAAATATACAAGAAAAGAATTTAGCAAGCGAGAGCGATGGCGAGTCCAAGAGCAATCGTCACGAAGGAAGGAATGGCCTTAGCTAGAGCACCTGCAAGAAATCACAAAAACACACACCTGGGGAAAACCAGGTCCTCAGAGGGACGTAACAAGGCACATAAATCATGCCGATAAACTGAATAAATAAAGCTCAATAGAAAAGTATGCATGAGTAAAGGTTCCTAACCATTCTATGTGGATTTTAATTTAGAGGACAACGTTCTACGCAGGGGCTGTCTCAAGCATGTAATAAAGAGTGGCCAACAAGTAGCGCTCATCCGAGACACTATCGGTCGGGTAACACGTAGCGCTCATCTGAGACCCATCTCCCAAATGTGTAAAATAAAAGTAGCCCCTACGCTAGTAGCTGTCCCCTCCCCCCAATGATACTATACGTGCGTCGTAACCATGACACAAACACGTGTCGTTTCCACCACACTGTTTTAATATAGATAACTGTCAAGTCTTCTAATCATGCATCTATTGACAGTTATTCCTACGCATGCGCACGGGGGATCAGCCCACACGCAAGCGACCTCTATATATACTCACAACTCTCACACACAACTCGTGTACAATCATGGCAAGTCAATAACACACTAAATTTGATGGTAGTCGCTTAACTCTAAGCTAATTTTATAAATATAGTAATTTGTATCTACATATAATTTAGAAAGAAACAATCTTGAAATTAAACACAACATGCATGATATGAGCAAGAAATTTCAACAGTAAAGGCAAGGTGTCTTGCCTGGGGTACTGCCTGGTGTGGTGCAATAATCCAGCAAGTTTTGATTGTCCTTTAGCCATGATCGAAGCGTAGGTCCGAAATCGAGAAGGAAGTAAGGGTACGATTAGTCATGATCAGCTAAGATTGTTGATAAAAATTTAAGAAAAAAATATATGTACTAATTTTTGAAAACTACTTTCATAATAAATTTACGTAATTAAAATACCTTATATTTACAATTTTGGAAAAAGACCTTTTTATTAGCCACTACATGTCCATAATACTTGAAGAACCGAAAATAATTTTAGGCTACTACCATTCTAAGTTCGTAAAGATTTTTGTAGAAATCTATATTTTATTAATTAGATAAATATTTGAAAATATCATACAATTATATAATCAAGAAGATACATTAAAATCGAGAAATATTTATAATATATTTAAAACTGCATTTTATATTAATCTAGATATTCTTTAGAACATAAACAATTTATACCCTATGAATATATAATATTTCAGGTTAAAAACTAGACTTTGCAAATTTTAGATTTTTGATATGGGTAACAAACACATTATAATAATAATATAATGAATAGAAAAATAGTAATAATAAGATAATAATAATAAAATAACATTTAACAAATAATAATAATAAAAATCATTTAGCAATGTTAATAATAAACTAATATAATATTAATAATATTAATAATAATAACAATAATAATAATAAATCATAACAGTTAATATTGCTAATATTAATAAGAATACTGATATTATATAATAATAATAAATTAATATAATAAATATATTATTTCCTATAACAGCTCACAGCTGTTCCCTAACAAAGAGAAGAAAAAATCCTTTGAAGAGAGAGACAGAGATTGAAAGAGGGGAATAGGGTTTACAACGGGGCCCTCCGGCGGCTCGGCTGGCTCGCGCTCGCTGGCTCGCGCTCGGCTGGCTCGCGCTCGCGAAGCAGCGGTGGAGCAGTCTCGCACGGCTGTACGAGCGAGATAGGGGCGCGGTGGCGCCTGCTCGTGGCGGCGGGGGCAGTCCTGGCTCCGGCGCGCGCGGTTTCGACTGAGAGGAGACGGTGGCGCGGGTTCTCGCGGGAGGCGACGCCGCTCGGGGGAGACGGAGCGGCGGACGGCGCTGTGGTCTCGAGCGGCGGGGCGATCACCGGGGTACGGCGCCGGCTCCGGAGGGGCGGAGGTCAGTTAGTATTTGGGTTTTAAATTTATTTTCCTTTTCTTTTCTGGGTCTGGTGGTGATGTATTTTGGGGTTTGGGATTTTCGACGGATTGGTGGTGGATGGCCCTGGGTGTTGAGGATGGCGTTGCTGTCGGGGTCGAATAGATGGTGGTGATGGCTGGTATGGGTATGGCCGATGTTCGGAGGATGGTGGTGGTGATGACGATGGTATGGCGGTGGTGGGTTTGATGGTGTGGCGGTGGTCGGCCAAACCGGTCGGGGGCTGGATGATGGGTCGTGGAGGGGTACGGGTGTTCCGAAGGTGGTGGTCGATACGATGATGACGGAGTAGGTGGTGATGGTGGCGAGGGTATCGGGGATGACGATGCGGTAGAGACGGACATTGTGGCCGGGGTGATGTAGGCTGTACGGGATTTTAGAATAGGATTAGGAGTCTGACATGGTGTCCGGTGTGTCGGACATGGAGTGGAGAATACTGTAATTGTAATGGGGAAATTTTAGTGAATGGGAGACACAGACACGATGCACAATATGTGGGTTGGGAAAAAATCTGAAGGAGTACCTGCCTATTTATAGGATGTGGGAATTCCCAGTTGGATAGGGATTTGGGAATTTAAAACCCAAGTAGATAATTCATAATTTAATTAAAATCAATCCAAATCTAAATGCAAATCTAATTTAAATCAAATTAAATTTTAGCTTTAAATTAATGGGATAAATCAAATTCTAAATATGGATATTTATTTAATCTATTTAAATAACTCAACAAATTAAATCACGATTTAAATGGACACAAACTTCCAAAAATATTTTTCAAAATACCAATAATAAAATTTCAAAAATAATAATTTTTTTAAATATCTTTTGAATAATAAAATATTAATATTAATAAATCTCAAAAATTATATTTTATTTAAAATAAACTAGCAATATAATTACGAATATATATGTAGGTACAAAATGATGTTCTCATAATTATGCTTTTCTAGCATACAATAAAAATTTATTATTAGTAATTATGAGAAATGAAGGACTTTATAAATAAAATAACAAACTTGAAAAATTTTGGAATGATAACAAAATAATTATTATGTATATTATTTGAAACTTTAAAAATAGATAAATAATATTTTTCAAAAATATGTACGCTCGCACATAATCGCACTCTCGAGCATTTTCGAAAAATAAAATTCGTGCGCGATGTAAAATACGACTATGCGACGTATAATACAATTTTTTAAATCAGTACCGAAATTTAAATAAATAAAAAAAATAGTAGAAATTTAGGGGTTTTACAAATGGGGAGGGGGAAAGGACGGAGGGAGTAGGAGAGGAAAATGAGGGGGAGGGGAGATGCTGGTCCAACGGTAGACCAGCCATGGAAAAATATAAATTTTTTTAAAAAAAAATCAGGATTTTCCAAATTAAATAGAATGGGTTCCAAATGGGTTTCGGGAAGTTGGGTTCGAAGTTCCAGGCTCGAGTCAGGTCAACAACCAAAAATCCAGATTAATAATTTGAAACTAATTTTAAACCCACAATTTAATAATAATAATAATAGTAATAATGTTATAATAATAATAAATAACATTACAAATCCTAAAACTGGGTTTCACAATCTATTTGGAAATTGGCTTAAGGGTATAATTGTCATGGAATTAATGTGTAGATACCGGAGATAATTCTAATTTGATGAGGGGCCAAATTAGAAATATCACAACACACATATCTATATATGTGTATTCATTAGGGTTATGGTCCCCACTCATACGACCACCAAGAGAGGGTTTTCTATTCTCTTCTGTATCCCCATCAACAAAGAGAGGAACAAAGATTTTATCTTTGTTATTAAGGGCCGTGGCGGGTTGGAAGATCGAACCCAAAAAGAGACGATCGCTTCAACATCCATCAAGTCTAGCAATGGATTCAGGTACGCTTCGCAGTTAATTTATGTTCTTCATCTCATGAATCAACAGGCATAATTTCCAACAAGTGGTATCAGAGCCTACCTGTTTGATTTATGAAATCAAAGTTTTAGAATTTAATTTTTTTTTGGATTCAGAACCCTAGATCGTTCCATCTAATTTAATTTAGGGTTCCGATTGCTCGATCAAAGTTTTATAATATCATAAATCTCATAAAGAATTTTGAGTTTGCTACTATATAATTTTGTGGAAAGTTACGGCCAGCAATTTTTTTCTATTTTCTATTGTTAAATACATTCATATGATATAACGGGAAGTTTCAGTCGCTAAAGTAGATGTTTTGGCAAATATTGAGTTTGTTAAATTTCTTTGAGAATTGATAAGATGCTATTTAGTTTGCTTGGTTGTCCTTATTGCTATAAATTAAAGTAGGACGATCTGAAGTTGTTTATATGTCGATTGTCCTTATTTTGCTCCGTTGTCCTTATAATAATCTCATGAATGAACAAATTTTATATAAGATTAATTTTGCTCGTTGTCCTATTGCAATATAAGTAGGACGATTTGAAGTTTATTTTTATTTTTATGATGCATGTTTTTTTAGCTACGAAACCCGCCCACGCTGTACTTTGGTTTCCATACAAAACACAGAAGGTTTATTTATATGAGATTGTGAACAGTAATAACAAAAGTTGAAAATGGAACAGCAGGAATAAACTTTGATCCAACAAAAAGAAAGTTGGAAGTTTTTTTTTATGGCATTTTTTTATATATATTAAAAGAATATTTGAATGTTCTTTTATTTAAAGTGATTTAATTTGTGATTTAAATCATGCACTAGATTCATATACTTTTGATACAGTAGACCAATTTTAGTATAACCTTTAAAGATTATCTGATGTAATCTGTTGATGCATATATATTGGTCTTCTATAGATTATTCTATTAAAGTAATCCTTATGAATTATTTGATATATTTTTGGATGCATATCCTCCGTAGATTATTTCATGAATTTTTATATTATAATATCCAATTTTGTCAAATTAAATTCATGATTATGCTTTTGATTACTTTATTTGAGTAATAATCTTGTGAATATGCATGTATAAAGTTTTGGACATGATTCAGTTTTGTAAAATTTAGTCAACATTCAATTTTTTTGGTGCCTTTTATGACTAGCAATAGTTGTCCAATATCTAGTAGACTCATTGAAACAAGATGTCGCCAAAGTGACCACTCTTGCGTAGATAGTCTGCGAGGGATGTCGGATGTTTGTGTGATATTCATGCGGGTATTAGCCGGCCCAAAGAAGGTTAATACTTGGCCGAATTGTACACATACTTGTGGATAAATGTGACAATTATACGGTTTACATGTGAATAATAACCCGATCCAAAGATAGGCTTACTATTAGACATGACTTATTGTCAATATTTGATCACTACACCAAGTGTACCACTTGCAGTTAATATCATGTCCAAAGACTTGATATTAATGATGCACTAGGTATCTTGAGATGGGGTTCACCATTATTTGAATTTGTTTGACTATCTTTTATTCTTTGTTTATTAATTAGAGCATATTTGTTTATTTATTTTTTGTTCTCCTTAGAGCTAGTGTTGCTACAATATCTGCTAATCTGAACTCAATTCCAATGCTTAACGGGACAAACTTCAAGGACTGGAAAGAGAACTATATATTATTCTTGGCTGCATGGATCTAGACCTTGCACTCAGGATTGAGCGTCCTACTACTCCTAAGGATGACAATTCATCTGGTGACAGAGCAAATTTCGAGAAGTGGGAACGCTCAAACCGTACGAGTCTATGATCATAAAGCGCGGTATTCCAGAGGCATTCAGGGGTGCAGTATCTGATGAGGTTACTAATGCCAAACAATTCCTTGCTGAAATCGAGAAGCGATTTGCAAAGAATGATAAGGCGAAAACAAGCACATTGTTCCGCTTGATTACCATGAAGTATAAAGGCAAAGGTAACATAAGGGAGTACATCATGGAGATGTCTCATATTGCTTCAAAACTTAAGGCACTTAAGCTTGACTTGTCGAATGACTTGCTCGTTTATTTGGTATTGCTCTCACTTCCTACACAGTACAATCAGTTCAAGGTCAGTTACAACTGTCAAAAGGAAAAATGGACTCTAAATGAGCTCATTTCGTACTGTGTACAAGAAGAAGAGAGATTAAAGCAAGATAAAACTGAAAGTGCTAATTTGGCTACCACCCCTAAAGACAAGTATAAGGGCACTAAGTGAAAGAATACAGAAGCTACTAAGGGTCCAGTGCAAAAGAAACAACAAACTGAGGCTAATGGTTGTTTCTTTTGTGGCAAGTCGGGACACGTAAAGAAGGAATGTACAAAGTACCACGCATGGCGTGTAAAGAAAGGGTTGCCAGATCTACCGAAAGCCAATTAATGGTGAAAGACACATCTATGTGGGACGACAAGTCGGTAGAAGTGGATACAATAGGACAAATTTTGGATATTAGTTATTATTGGATTTAATAGACAATTTTATCTAAAGCTTTTATTGTACCGTCTTTTAGACGAAATTTGGTTTCAGTTTTCTTGTTTGACAATCTTATTTATCATTGTTCATTTGGGAACAATAAAGTTTGATCTATCTTTAAATTCAAAATAATGTTGGTATTTTTTTTAAATGTTCGTGACATGCTATTATCACTAGAAACTATTGCGTCCTATAAAGAAACCTTGTATATGGAACCACGTGGTACTAAACACAAAAATAAAGAATTTTTTAGACGAGAACTGTAATATTTTTTTTTTGATTTTTTTGAGGATGTTGAGTTTGGGGGAGAAATAATGTCAATGACATTGTCTTTGAGGAGGAATCGATTGCGATTCCTACTATCACTTTTGACGATATGCAAGATTATGTACCTGTCATTGATCAAGAAGTGAATTTGGAGCCTCAATAAGACAATGTTGAATTACCTCTATAAGTCGATGTTGAGCTACCTCAACAAGACAACATAAAGGCACCCCCCATTCAAGATAAGATAATTATTTATGAGGAACAAACTCAACAACCTCAAGAGAAGAGGAAGGGATTGTTTTTTAAAGAGACTTTCTCTTCGGTTTCTTTGATAAACTCTTTTAAATCAATTATAGTACTTGTTGTACATTTTAATATTGAGTTACATCAAATGGATGTCAAAACGGTATTTCTCAATGGTAACATTGACGAAATAATATGGTGCAACCAGAAAACTTTGTGTCAGAAGACCCAAAGAATATGGTTCGCAAACTGACAGAATCTATTTATGGACTCAAGCAGGTTTCTCATCAAAGATACTTTGAGTTTTAACAAGTGACTATCTCGTTTGGTTTTGAGATGAACACTGTTGAAGATTGTGTCTATCATAAGTTCAGTGGGAGTAGAAATAATATTCTGGTTTTGTATATTGATTGAAGTGTTCAATGCAAACCAGGTGACACCTCTCGTTAAAGAAGACAAATTCGGTCTCAAACAAGTGCCTTAAGGTTAGCCTTAAAATTAAGAAAATACAATAGATTTTTCCTTCATGATCAGTTATAGGGAGTCTAGTGTATGCTCAAGTATGTATGCGTTAGGATATTGCGTACATATTACGATATTCGGCAGATATTTAAGCAAATTTGGATGGATCATTGGATAGCAGCCAAACTCCTTATGTAATTAATAGAGAACAAGAAATTATATGCTCTTTGTAGGAGAACGGATAATTCTGGAGATCATAAAGTATTCCGACTCCGATTTTGTTGGATGCCAACACGGCAGGAGATCCACATCAGGTTATGTTGACTAATAGAGGTATATTTTGGATGAGTGTCAAACATGCACTCATAATTTTTTCCACCATGAAAGCAAGGTTTATAACATTTTGTGGGGTATCTATTCAGGGAATATGGTTACGAAATTATCACAAGGCTGCGCCTACAGTACGGTGTTGAAAGACCACATAAAATTATGGTGTGACAATAAATCAGCAGTACTGTATTCCAATAATAACAGAAAATTATATAAGTCAAAGTATGTTGACATAAAGTTTCTAGTTGTGAATGAAAGAATTCAGAATGGTTATAGTGTCCATATAGCACATTAGGACAAACTCCATGTTAGCGGATCCGCTCACAAAAGCATTATTACCCAGGATCTTTCATGAGCATACTGCTCATATGGGTATTATCTTAATTAAGAATATGATAATACAGTAGGAGTTTGTATTTTATGTATTTGGGTGCTATTTGGTTTTGGACACATTTGTCTATTAAAGTATTTTGGATATTTATCTGATCAGATATATGGAAATTCAGTTCATTCTGTCTTCATTATGTTAAAGTATTAATCTCATTAAAGTTAAGGAGGACCAGTTGGAAATAGACATGTATTGATCACATTGTGTGTAATTTCTATGCTACGCATCCATGATTGATCTATGTCGTTTAGCTATATTGGTATATGTGACCATTGATGGTTTAGTTATGCTATATGTGACGAAGGCCGCTTTGATCCTATGTTAATATAGTTAATGGACGAGATTGTCCGGATATACCCTAAGGATTAAGATAGCAATTTATGAGCTCACTAAGGTTAACACAATTATAGGATTACATATATGGCCCAGCGGGAGATTGTTGGAATTATTCAATAATTAAGGGGCCACACATGTAAAATTAATTGTGTTTAGGCTATCTAAATAATTAAGCCAAATTAAAGTGAACTATTTGGAAATTGGCTTAAGGCTATAATTGTCATGGAATTAATGTGTAGATGCAGGAGATAATTCTAATTTGATGAGGGGCCAAATTAGAAATATCACAACACACATATCTATATATATGTGTATTCATTAGGGTTATGGTCCCCAACTCATACGGCCACCAAGAGAGGGTTTTCTCTATTCTCTTCAGTATCCCCATCAACAAAGAGAGGAAAAAAGATTTCATCTTTGTTAATAAGGGCCGTAGCGGGTTGGAAGATCGAACCCAATAAAGAGACGATCGCTTCAACATCCATCAAGTCTAGCAATGGATTTAGGTACGCTTCCGCAATTAATTTATGTTCTTCATGTCATGAATCAACATGCATTAATTTCCAACATAATCTAGTAGCGTATTAAACTCAATAAGATCGATGAAACAAAATAACACAAGCACAGGCGGTTGCATTTAATTTAGTCGATTGTTTTCTTCCAAAGATTTAATAATACAAAGCAGTAATTTATTAAATTTTGGTTGCTTCACGAATTAGATGGATCAAACAATTCCGGATTCAATATCTAATTCAGCAGTAGATTATCAAGAATAATAAACTAGTATGCATCCTAGTAATTAAACAAGATAATCATAAAATATGCATAAGAAAATATTTGATACTCAAAGTACAAATCAAACATATAAACACAAATTAGATCACACAAGTTTTTATTGATTCCAAGGCTTATGTATACTTCGACCAACAAGACTTTTAGCCACACATGTTCATCAAAACTTCAAAAGAAAAGTTGGAGAAGAAGAAGAAGAGTTGTGTTGTGTGGTCATGGTCTTCATTCTCATGATTCCTACCACTTTTATACACCCTCAATTAGTTGTTCCAAGCCCACAATATCTCCCCACATATCCTCTAAAAGATACAACTTCTCAAACCAAAAATACTAAGTCATAGAACAAGTAGGAAAATGGTTATTTTGGTTCCTATTTTTGTTCACAGCATCTTTGACCCAACTTGAAGCCTGATTTTGTCAATGATGCAGGCTGAATCTCGAAAAACTTAAAATTGGAAAGTTGTATCCCTTTGTCTTAGCTTTCCAAATATTTTTGAAGTACCTCAATTGCTTTTCGGAGGAGAAAGGTATGCCCATTTTGGTAAAAGGTGTCAAAACTGTCCATAATTGCAATTTAGCTCCATTTTGTACATACTGTCTCCAATTGCATCCTAAAGCAAAATATAAATATAATGAGTTCCTTTAGTCATAAAATGAGCATAAATGGTGAATATTAAGTGATAAAAATATAACATTTTATGTTCTCATCAATAGCTCCTTCAACTTAGAAGCGCAGCCAAGTACCTACGCCCCCTCTTCGACTCAGAAGCACAGACAGTCGATTTCTCCACACGACGCCCTCGCCACAAAAGCGCAGAGCCTTCGCTTCAACCCAGAAGCTCGGCCCATTCAATGGCCCCCTTCATCTGATACATTGGTGCCTTGTCTGAGGCAAAGCCTACTCGTCGCTACAAAAGTACAAAGGCTCCAAAATACAGCCTGTTCATCGCTCAAAAGCACAAAGGCTCCGTTATCTTCGAAACACAAGTTCACTCGTCGCCCAGAATCACAGAGGCTCCGTCGTCTTTAAAACACAACTCTACTCGTCGCCCAGAAGCACAAGAGGCTCCGTCATCTTCGAAACATAGGTCTACTCGTCGTCCAAAAGCACAAGAGGCTTCGTCTTCTTAGAAACACAGCTTACTCGTCGCCCAAGAGCACAGAGGCTCCGTCGTCTTCAGAAGAATGGTCTACTCGTCGCCTAGAAGCGTAGCAGCACTGAAGCTGCGCCAGAAGTGCAGACAGTATGGTCCCACCCAATTAATTTGTTTAAACTACCGCTTTTACAGATAAGACAGAGGTTGATTCTGTTGATAAGTGCAATATCTTATCAGTTGGTTTAAAATCGCGGATAAGGACAAAGTTTGTTCTTATGCATGAAGGCCATATCCAATTGGTTTGTTTAAAGCAATGGCCTCCTAAGATAAGACAAAATCCAACTCTGTGATGGAATCGAAGATCTATTCGACTTCATCTGAATAGAAGTCTTCGAGCAATAGACACACACCATGTGTCTTTTTCTTCGGTTATGTTGATAACCACCCAGATCTCGATAGAGGGGAATCTTAAAGTCCGCTACGTGTCAGCTCAGCAGTAGCTCTCACCGTGCAATGACAGTAGATTCTTTCATATCTCAAATTCTAATGCACATCGCATATGTACCCCCTCCCCTATAAATAGAAGAAGTTTTCTTCGATAAAGAGGCTTCAAAATCTTCAACTTCGGCATCCTCTTGATTGGTATCCCTAGAGTTTCAATCACCAGCACCAAAAAGCCAAAGCAAGTTTAACTCGTCGTCACATCGTCAAAGGAGAAAAGGAGCCACTGTAGTGCTTGATCTCTACCGCCACACTTTTCCAGAAATTTTGTACTTAGATCACATGTTTAGGAATCGATTGTACTTTTTTTACGTTTAAAATAAAAAAAAGTTCGTATAACCTTTTGTCATGGCAAACACACCGAAGATGTACAGGAACCCATGAACACGAAAAATGCCAAAACTAACTCAAAATAAATTGAAATCAAGTGGTTCAAAAGCCAAAATTGGGTAGAATGAAATTCCCGACAACATGGAACCCTTAGATCTCATAAATATCAAAGTTTAAGACATCAAAACTAAGAAAAACTGAGAAAACTACAAACTTAGATCTACAAAAATGTAAACATCAAAGTAAAAACTCCAATCTCTAAAGAGGCTTAGAATCATGCAAAGAAGAGAATAGAACAAACAAAAACGGCAAGAAAATAATATTATTCAAGATTTAGCTAGAGTACTTACTTAGGGTTGGTGGAGGAGTAAATATAGAAGAAGATGAAAAAGTAAATAAAGTTAATTGAGGGAAAAGCGAGAGAAGTTGGTTTTTTTATACAAAACCCTTCTCATCTAAAACCAACCCAAACCAAGCCATGCCAAGTTGAACCAAACCAAATTAAACCAAGTCAAGATTAAACCAAGGCAAGGCTAAGAAAGACAAGTCAAAACACGGGTCACTTGACAAATGTCAGAATTCTGTACATGTATACTAAAAATACGTATAACAGAAAAATGTAAGTGACAGGTATGCCATCGATAAACACTGGTATATTTGCGGTATGCCGGTTAAGGAGAAAATCTATAAGTTAGAAAAAATTTAAAGCGTTCCAAAAACCAAAAAAATACAAAATACGGTACAAAAATATGTATCCGTATATAAATACCGATACTATGAGATGAGTCTCACAACTCTCCTATCCGTAGAAAAATTCTGTCTTCGGAATTTCCTAAAGCTAGTCAAGCATGATAACCAAAACAAAAGCTCAAGGAAATACAACTATCTCGATAAAACAAAGCATGGCATATAAGAAAATGAAGGCAACCATAATATAAATAAATGCGTAAGCAATAACACAACCACAATCAAGAAGGGCTGGAGGTATATGAATAAATATGCCCCCTGAGTCAGTTGAGTAGGGACCCACCCTCGCTGGCCTACGCTGACTCCCAAAATAGATAGGGGTCAAGTCTCAAAGTATGTCGGTACCAATGACTTAGTCTAAGACATGACTCTACCTAGGACGTATTTTTGTAGTCGAGACATGTGATAGATATCATGTATCTCAAGGTATGAAGACAGAAGAGTGGGACGAGAAACTCTCATTCACTCACCGAATAAGTTAAGTCGACCGTTGTACTCCTGATATAGGTAAAATACAAGGTCGTCGACAAGAACCCAAGATATACTGCCACTACCTGGCCTACTACTAAAGGATAAATCAAAAGGGCATAACTGAAAGAAGACCATAAAGATGGTACCTGAGACTCCCTAGGTATTATCCTCATGCTGATACTAGAGCTGCCTCTGAGACTGCGCATACAACTTTGCTCTGCACTGCCTGACCCTCTTAGCTCATGATGGCGAAGGATACTGTGCCAATGGCTGAACATCTAGTATTGGCCCTAACTACTCCTCCATTGCTGGGGATGATGACTGATGTGACTGAAAGGACTAAGGTAGTACGTCTGGTGTAGCTGATCGTTCTCGAAATGTCGGATAGGGGCAAGTGCTAACTGAATGGTACTCTACTCCACAGCGAAAGCATCGCCTATTGGCCGTCCAACAAACTGGTCTGAGATACCCTATCTTGCCATAATAGGTACATGTTTCTTGTTCTGCCTGATACTGCTGGTCTCTCTGCCTCTGTGCCTGGGCCTGCATATACTGTCGAGGCCCTATCATGCTGGAATGCATAGGACTGCATCGATGAAGTCCTCTGAGCTCACTTCTGCTGAAATGGTGTTGGTATCCATAACTGGATAACTATAGGCTAGAATGATGAAGATTCAACTGAACTCTTCTGGGGATAAATCCCTATCATGTGGTCTGGTGATCCGTATGACAAACATAGAAAGTTAGCCCTTCGACAAGTAAGATGAGTGTTCCCTCTCCTTCCACAGAAGGAACATACGACTGGTAACTCCTGGTGCTGGTATGGATGTTTGTATTCTGGTACTGGTGAGGGATGTCGAGATAAAATGCCTGACACGGGTGCATGGTACCACTTACGACCCTCAACTCTGGATGCAGTCCTCTTGGCAATATGCTCGTGCTCTCGTACTGCCTCTACAGTAGGTCGGGCTCGATATGCTGACTGACTAGATGATTGGTACTGCCTGGCTTTAATCTGTACTCCTTCTGTCTATAAGTCCTCGGCTTGAAATACCTCTAGTATTCCTTGCCCACTACGGTCTATCAACATCTGAATACTCTGGTGGAGAACGAGATCTCGTTGTTACTGTAACTCCATCATATCCTTCATGATCCCTAGGAATGCATGCACATCGAGGTGATCGGTTTCTACCTCTGCTCGGACTGCTGACTGCACGGACATATCTGGTTGATTGGGATGGACTGATATCTCTGCCCTCGAGTCAATCCTGGACACTGCCCCTGAATGCTGAGACTGATCCTCCATAACTAGCTTAACAGACGATTGCTAACCTGGCATTAGCAGAACCCAAACAAGATGATCGAAAGGATTAGGAATGGTGCCCCTGAAAGTTAAAGGGCACAAGGATCAAATCGAGGGAATAGGAAAGATCAATGATCAAGACAGATATCTAGTCAAAGTATCAGAGATATAGAATAATACGAAGGATATCTATAAAGAAGAATTATGACTGAGATATCTTAATATCAGTAACCCCCACATATCTGATAAATCAGACCTCCATGGGCCACTACTAAAACCTATGTCACGCCCCAGAACCAGAACACTGGCAAGTAGGGATGGACCAGGCCAGCTAGGTATTCAAAGTACTCCAGTACCCCAAAATAACGTAAAAGCTGTAAAGACATGGGGGTTACAAATAAATCCAATAGTCAATCCTAGGTCAAGCAATCCTAGATATCTCAGTCACAGAAAAATATACAAAGTATAAGAAGTATGATCATCAGACATAAAATAGAAAAGCGTCCCAAACTATATATACATGGATGATCATGAAGCTAGTAATAAAAAGTAAAGAACTAGCAAGAGTAATAGTCATACATGATAAGCTCTAACTATAGTCTAGAATATGCAATCATGTTTAGGCCCGTAGGCTAAATGTCAATATCCAAAACGCGACCTAAAAACGTGCTCGGAGGCTAAACGCCACAAAAGAATAATATACATAACTAGTGGAAGAATGATATAGAAAAACCCACTAAGGTACTATGGTGCTCCGGGTAGTCACCGTCGAATAGATGGTACAGAAGATCCTTTGGACTCCTCTATCAGATCTGGTCAGACAAAACCAGTGGGGTCAGACCCCCAATAGCAAGTACCACAAAGGAAGCCAAACTATGAACTAAAACCAACAATAACTAACATAGCAACGGATAAACATAGAAATAAGTAAATATGAATCGAGACTCGTGCACTAACAATGCACTTATTCCGAGAATAGAAAAGACAATAAGCAAACAACATGTGAATTAAACGGAAGCATATGAACATGTGAAATAAACTGAACAATGTAAGAGACATGTTACATATGAGCATGTGAGATAGCTGGGATATATGAGCATGTGAGATAACTGGAACATGTGAACATGTGAGATAACTGGAACATGTGAGCATGTGAGAACTATATAGAACGACAAATGACAAGATGACTAAGAAACTATTCCGGAACCCAAATTACAACCTGTAAACCAAACAAGGACGGGGGTTGTAACCCTTCTCCTGAACAAAATTTCATCTCTAATTAATGTACAGCATAGGGATCATGTATGGCATATGAGTACTGAATAGGAGACAAATAACAAGATGACTAAGAAAGTATTTTGGAACCCAAGTTACAACCCGTAAACCAAACAAGCACCGTGGTTGTAACCCTTCTCCTGAACAGAAATTAGTCTATAATTATTTATCGACAAAAATAAAGCATAAATAATGATGTACTGAAATAAATAAATACGAACACTGCCTAGACAAAACTAGACTAGACTGGACTCCATACAACAATCATGGCCAAGCAATGAGTACACCTTTATACATTAGCTAACTAGGGTTATTACAATCCTAATTACTAACATATGCACTTTTGAGAAATCCAATCCAATTACCTGCCTTGCAGACTACCCGACTCATCCAGGCCAAAAGAAAAATAAGTATAGCAGACACACCGCAGTATGATACGTGTGTCCTAAAGAAGTGCCCCACTCGACGGTGTGCTGGTAGAGTGCTCATCGTGACAGATACCTCAAAATCCCATGTATATATATAGACAGGAGCATAAATGGCTGCAGGTAACTGAAAAATTCTCCCCTCCTAATGATCTAGATAATCAAGCTAGTTATTAATCCTTAATATTTTCTTGTTGGATTCTGGGTGTGGCATTCTGTAGAATCCATCCTAAATATGATATGTAATACTGGGTAATACAAGAAATTGCACTATAACAAGCCACAACAAGAAAATATAATAAGCTGTAAGCTAGGAGTGCGCTACGATAAGCCACCATAGAAAAAGTAGGGAGTACGCAATGACAGTCCACTATCATATAAGGAAGGAAGGACATGTACAGAGTGCACCACGACGGGTCACTATCGATTAAGCAAAGAAGACATATAACATGGATGCGCCACGATGGGCCACTATCTTGTAAGCAAGGAAAGACATGTACAAGAATGTACCACAACAGACAACAACAAAGAAATTCTAGACATGACATAGACTGTAAAGTATAATAAATTCGAAAGGCATGACAATACATATCATAACATATAAGAAAGAATCGAAAGGACAGACATATCATGGCATGTAAAAAGAGATAAATAAAAGTAAGTACATGATATAGAATAATAACTGAACATGAGCTAGTGTCAAGTGTATATAGGGTGTACAATCATTTTTTAACTATACGAGATCATCTAGTCATGTTAAGAATTTATTACAGTCGAAGAAAATATCAAAAATGGCCAAGTACAGAAAATATGCCAAAAGATCAAAACTATAATTGAAATTATCAGTCGCATATGAACTCTAATTAAGGTGAAATAAGAAGATTCTTGAAGCCAAGACAAAGATCTACAACTTTCATGTTTTAAGTTTTTTAATATTCTAGCTACAAACCGCTTAAACAAGTAAAAACAGCTATTCGCACGCGCATGTGGACAGCGGGGTGCGTGGTGCGAGAGCACAGCGCATGGCAAACGAATCGCACAGGTACGCGGTCGTGAAATGCATAGCGCGCGGATGCACGACACGCAGATGCACGAGAGTACGACACGCAGACGCGCGGTGAAAGAAACCTGCGGGCGTACGGCAAACAAATCGTACAGTGCACAGATGTACGATGCACGCAGCGTGAGAGCACGGTACGCGGTACTCAAATCACGCTGGCATGCGGCCGCGAAACGTACAGTGCATGCATGTACGGCGCGCAGGCGCACGGTCAACGAATCGCGCAAGCATGCGGCGCATGAATCGTGCAACGCGTGGATGCACGATGCGCGAGGCACGAGAGCATGGTACGCAGGCGCGCGGCCAACTAATCGCGCACGTGGCACTATTTATTGTTCCAACAGCACCGAAGATGTGCGGGAACCCATGAACACGAAAAATGCCAAAACTAACTCAAAATAAATTGAAATCAAGTGGTTCAAAAGCCAAAATTGGGTAGAATGAAATTTCCCACAATATGGAACCCTTAGATATCGGAAATAACAAAGTTTAAGAAATAAAAACCAAAAAAAACTAAGAAAACTACAAACTTAGATCTACAAAAATGTAAACATCAAAATCAAAACTCCAAGTTCTAAAGAGGCTTAGAATCATGCAAGGAAAAGAATAGAAAAAACAAAAATGGCAAAAAAATAATATTGTTTAAGATTTGGCAAGATGTACTTGCCTAGGGTTGGTGGATGAGTAAATGTAGAAGAAGATAAAAAGTAAATGAAGTTAATGGAGGATAGAGAGAGAGAGAGAGAGAAGTTAGTTTTTATACAAAATCCTTCTCATCTAAAACAACCCAAACCAAGCCATGCCAAGTTGAACCAAACCAAATTAAACCAAGTCAAGATTAAACCAAGGCAAGGCTAAGAAAGATAAGTCAAAACACGGATCACCTGACAAATGTCAAAATTTTGTACACGTATACTGGAAATACGTATAATGGAAAAATGGGAGTGACATGTATGCCGTCGATACATAATGGTATACTGGCGGTATGTCGGTTACGGAGAAAATCCATAAGTTGGAAAAATTTTAAAGTGTTCCGAAAACCAAGAAAATATGAAATACGGTATAAAAATACATATTCGTATATAAATACCGATACTGTGAGATAAGTCTCACAGTGTCTCATAGATACGAACCCATAATTTAATACCTATCGCTTCCAAGTCTTGTAGTATCTTGCTAGCTAATATAGTGAGTGCTCCCATAAATTTCTAATTCAAAGCGTCAGCCATGATGCGTGTCTTTCTAGTGTATGTAATTATTAAATCATAATCCTTGATGAGTTATAATTATTACCTTTGTCTCAAATTTAGTTCATTCTGAATGAATATGTACTTAAGACTCTATGGGCTGATAAAGATATCATCAACATTTTTCTAAGTCATAAGTAAGATAATTCGTTCAATGTGGCTTCAATTGCCTTGAGGCATATGATATCACTTCATATTCTACATGAGCACACATCCCAAGTCAAGATTAGATGCATCATTATAGATCTATAGTCCCTATGTTCCGTTTGGAACTGCTTGAATTGGAGCTAAAGTAAGCCATTACTTTAACTCTTGAAAGCTAGCCTCACAGTTGTTTATCCACTTGAACGTGAATCCCTTTTAAGTTAGATGAGTCAGAGGTGATGAAAGCGTCAAAAATTCTTCAAAAATCATCAATAGTAGCATGCCAAGACAAGGAAACTTTGTATCTCACTTGCCGATGTGGGTAGTTTCCAATCCACCACAACTTTTTTTTATCGGATCAATATCAGTACCTTTTGTCGAAATAATTTTGCCAAGGAATGATATATGTTATCTATCCAAAACTCACACTTGCTTAATTTAGCAACAATTGATGATCTTATAGGGTCTGAAGTATAGTCCATAAATTTTCATCATGATCCTACTTTCTTCTTGAGTATATGAGAATATCATTAATGAATATGACCACAAATTTTTCTATAAAAGATTTGAATACTCTGTTCATTATATCTATAAAAGTAGACGGAGCATTCATCAAACTGAATAGCATAACCAGAAACTCATACTGACCATATCTTGTGCGAAATGCTAAGTTTGGTATATCATCCGTCTTGATCGTCAACTAGTAGTAGCCTGAGCAAAGATTTGTCTTCGACGACCATTTTTTTCTTAATTTTAATATTTTATTGGATTAATTATGGTTATTATAGATAAAGTTAGATATATTTATGAGTTTTAACTTTGATAAATTTTATTGTATATAGAAACAATATTGTTAGTAAGTTTCATAGTTTCACTTATATTTTTCTCCATTTTTTAGCTGAATATTTTTTTAAAAATATTAGTAAAGTTTAAGTTTTTTCTGGAATTATTTTAGATATATTTTACTTATATATAGAAAACCAGTATTAGTTTTTAAAATAATAATAATAATAATAATAATAATAATAATAATAATAATAATAATAATAATAATAATTTAATAATAGTAATAATAAATATAAATATGCAGAATATATTGACATAAATTGTAGCAAATATTTTTGATTTTTTAATTAAAATTTTATTTTTGAATAAATAAAGTGTAAATATTAATTATATATACATAATATAATTATATATATTTTAATATATATATATTTTTAAGGGTACTGCTATTAGCACTCCTAAAATGTCATTCAACACTCCTCTTTAAAATTTTTAATAGTCAAATTACAAATCTACCCCTGCATTAAATATAGCATTAATTTATGCATCTATGGAGGGAGGAGTGTAGGATGACCTTTTAGGAGTGCCAATAATATTAATGCAGGGGTAGATTTGAAATTTAAATGTTAAAAATATTAAAGAGCAGTGTCGAATGACATTTTAGGAGTGCTAGTAGCGGCACCCTTTATATATATTTTTCTTTTATATATATATATATATATATATATATATATATATATATATATATATATGTATATATATATATATATATATATATATATATATATATATATATATATATATATATATATATATAAAATATATATATATATATATATTGAAATATATTTGGTATAATATTTTAGACTTTTATCTAGAATTTTTATTTCTTATTTAATTAATTAAAGTCTATACACAATATACCCCTTATATATTTTCTATATAGAGATTATTTATCTTTTATAATAAATAAATATATTTTAAATATTGTGAATATATAATATATTTATAGATTTTTTTAGAAATTATTTTCTAATTTCTTAGAAAAATTTTGGTTTTTTTAGAAATTTTTCATAAAAGAAAAAGAAAAGAAAGAAAAGAAACAAAAAGAAATAGAAAAAGAAAAAGAAAAAAGAAAAAAAAAAAGAAAAAGAAAAGAAAGAGAAAAAAGAAAAAGAAAAAGAAAAAAGAAAAAAGAAAAAAGAAAAAGAAAAGAAGAAGAAGGAAAGGTTACTGTTCCCCGCAGGAACAGTATACTTCCAAAAAAGAAAAAAGAAAAAAGAAAAAGGAAAGAAGAAGAAGGAAAGGTTACTGTTCCCCGCAGGAATAGTAAACTTCCAAAATCGAGCCCCCTTGTTTCCGTAATCTCATCTGATTCTCAACCAAATTCGACCAAACCAAATCCTATGTGAAGCCTATTGTAATGCCCTATCCCTACATATTGTCCCATTTCCATCCACATGGTGTGCGAGAAAGGAACACTATCGTTACCAATTCAATCGGAACCGATAAATCAGGATCGATTCTAGCGGTCGAACGGAAACGATTGAATTAAGATCCTTTTCTTGTTATGAAAAGGCTTCTACGGAATCAAGTCCCATATCCTGTGGATTGCGCCTCGAGGATAGACTCTGCGTCTGAGTCGGAAGAGACCTCCCGTTGCTCTACTTTTCATGCCGCACTTGCTCTTTGACTTTGGTTTTCGTGAATAAATTTTTATGAATGTTTTCGATGGTTTTCATGGCTTGTGTTTTCGAACTTCGCATTCGTATCGAACTCCTTGAATGGCACAATATTCTAATCAGTTGCTTGTACAATTTTAGGTAATCGTGTAGGTGACGTCTAAGCATGGCCAACCTGTCCCTCGCCTCAAGTAAGACTAAGGTGAGTGGCTGACCTCCTTCCCCTCGACCCTCTGATTTCAAATCAAACGTGAAACATAAATTGCATGCTTGTATTCATAGTGTAGAATCAATAAATTATGGCAAAAAATTTTACGAACACTTGCTATAGATCTGTACAAAACAAAGATTGAATCGATTAACGAATATTGCAACGATAAGGCAGCACACATTAAAAACTGGCTAACTCTCGAAGATTTTGTAGTCCATGCTTGAATAATTAATTTTAGTCTAGTACGATCATAGACAACTTGTGCACAAGGTTTCGCTTCCTTGGACGGTTAGCCGAGGCCACAGGACCATTTCAGCCTAGGAGGAATGCGAAATAACTGTACTAGATGCTAGCATGGGTCATTCAAAACTTTCAGCAGGGCTAGCTACCCGCGCTAAAAGGGTCACCGACTTAACCAAATTATACGTCCACGATGGCTTGAATTGCCAGTGACCCCCACTTGCACACTATTTATAAACTTTTGTTATAAATATGACAGGAAGAACATAGTAAGTTACGCTGCAATGGCGCACTCTGCCGTGGGTAAGATTGATCGAAGTTATGTTATATTGCCTATCGAATGCTTGCCTCTTAACATGTTAACATGCAATTGATCAGGATGGTTAGAAAAATCACCAAGTAGCTAACATGTTTTATAAAACTGCTTGAACAAATAAGAGCCTGGGTTTTAAATTAGCCACTCGCCAGTACATGTGATCGTACTGACCCCCGCTCTCCATATGTGCTACGAATTAGGAGGAACGCGCCAACTAACCAAGGTGACGTTTGTGTTTTGAAGCTTCGATCGCACGTCAAAAATCTTGCTGCACAACTTTTGAGGACTATCTGCAAACAGTCCAAGAATATGCCTCGGCTTCCCTCCCTCCATCCTAGGTAGCTGGAATACTTTTGTTGTAAATAGAGGGATGTAAAGTATGAAACGACTATCTCATTGGTGTTCATTTTGTAATCGAGTCGTGTTGTAAGCCCGCGCGGCATGATTGTAATATTGTCTTGTAAATGATGTATATTATCAAAGAAATACAAAGTTTCTCTGTCTTAATGTGTTGTTCAATTTCTCTATGTACTCTCTAAGATGTTGTGTTTCGGATAACCTTATGACTATGCCTTGTGCGATCGCAACCTAGGTTCATACGGCATCACGCGCGGGGGACAACTATTGATGCTTCGGAATCGGGGCATGACATAATGGTATCAGAGAACGGCTTTACGTTCTTTGGCCTTCCGTTTGAGTCATGTACCCTTGATCCCATGTCGATGAGATGAGTTATTTCGTACATTGAGTCCGTAATATTTTTTTAGACTAATATTATGAGTTGCCTTCATATCCCAAAAGCTGGAGAAGCTATGGCCGTAAATGAGAAGAGTGCCTCGAGTGACTCGAGTAGCTCAAGGGCTAAACTCTCGAATGCCCCCATGGAATGGATGTTGCGTATGCTAGAGATGCAACAATGCCAGGTAGAGGCCAACCAGCGCCAGAATGAGCTCCATCGACAGCAGATTGAGGCACGACAGACTCAGTTTGAGAACAGATTTGATGCCTAATTCAAGTTGCAGCAGAAGCAGCTTGATACTCTTCAACAGATAGTCTAGACAGTTGTGGCTAATAACAATTCTGCGATGACACATACCGTGACTGAGCCTGCGGTCCGACCGATTAAAATCAAACCAGAGGTGCCCGAACGTCAACTTGCAACACCAAGAAGTTCTAACTTTAATGTGTCAAAATTCACGAAGAATTATCGTACTTCCTTCAACGGTACTGAAGGTCCCTATCTAGCGATCGACTAGTTGGAGGAGCTGGAAGACCGTTTCGAACTTTTGGGTGTTGATGAGTTAAAGAAAGTCGCATGTACTCAGCTTCTACTCCGATTGAACGTGCACGACTGGTGGGCCATACAAAAGCGAGCAATCCGACGAGATGATGAGACAATGGCGATCCTATTGGGCTACATTCATAAAGGCATTTGAAATCGAATACCTTCCCGCAGCCGTTCGACAGGAGAAAGAGAATAAATTTATGCTGTTGAAGCAAGGGAACATGACGGTACGGCAGTACACAATAGAGTTCAATAAATTAGCCAAATTTGCTGGAGCATTCTTGTCTACAACGCAGAGTCGCATTCGACGGTTCGAAGTGGGTCTGCGTCCATCTATCTCTGCCTATGTATCGGTGCCTGAATACAAGACCATGGGCGAGTCTCTGAAGCACGCTCTCCGCCTTGACTGCCAATACCCTCCCACCACTGTCGACGCTGTGCATACCTACAATTGCAAGCGCCCTAGCCATACAGTAGGAAACAATACAAACAAGCGTACAAACAACGGCAATCAGGGTAGATAACAAGGACGGAACCCAGGAGCTCGTTGCCATAAATGCAATAACTTCGAGCACCATGCAACCGAATGCCATGTCTCTGAAGACGGATGCTAGTACTACGGTAAGACAGGCCATCTGTGTGCGAACTGCCTGACCAGAAGTCCGAACCCAACGATGCCTCAACAACAACAACATCGTCCAGGAAACTAGGGTCCAGCACCTCGGGCCCAACAAACCGCGCCACAAAGTTGCCAAGACCATCGCCCCAATGCCGAAGGCCGCGTTTATGCCATGACTCGAGATGATGCATTCACCTCTGATATAGTTGTGACCGGTATACTACTTTTCAATAATAAACCTGCTCGTGTACTGTTTGATTCAGGTGCTACGCATAGCTTTATAGCAAAATATTTCATTGATGAACATAAATTCTCCATGGCACCGCTAGGCCTTAACCTTAGTGTTAGCACACCATAGGGTACACAAATACCTATAAACACTATCTATAGAGATGGCTGCATATATATTGGTGGGAGGAAATTGACTCTAGATGCGATAGTTCTAGACCTTAAGGACTACGACATCATTCTGGGGATGGATTGGATCGGTGCTTGCTCGACCATCATTGACTGTGCAGAAAAGAAGGCCACCTTTCGTCTATAGGGGAGCCTGAATTCTATTACTCATGTAGCAAAGTGTCGGTAGCCTACATGGTGATCTCGATAATTTTTGCTCGAAAAATGCTGTATTTCAGATGGAAATGCTACTTGGCGTCCATTCGAGACATGCGAAAGAATGGTACAAATGCGGGTCAAACCGATGTTGTGGCAGAATTTCCAGATATATTCCAGGATGAGCTACCCAGCATGCCACCCGATCGGGAAATCAAGTTCACTATCGACACCTTCCCCAACACTCGACCAATTTCTAAGGCCCTGTAAACCCCCATAATTTATAGAATTTACTAGTTATTTTTATTTAATATTTCTAATATTTTACCTCATTTATTAAGTAGCTAAGTATATACATATTTATTTATAAAAATACTAATAGCAACGGCGAACATCGTTTTGATCCGAAATTATAATTTTGCCCATGTGTCCAGAATTACTTTTGGGCAGGCATTTTTAGACATGTCTTTTATACTAAAAATGTTCATGATGTTTGTTTCAGCATCCGGAGCCGTTTTTTGAGATTTGACTTTCATTATACTCTGTCATTTATTACTATTTTATTTCTGTTATTTTATTTAGTTTACTCTTATTCTGTATATTTTTATCATATTGTGCATCCAAGTCATACTAGGGTGCAAGTGACTGTATTTGTCATTTTATTGTTTTATATTTTTTTCTGCATTGACTTAGCACTAGTTGACCACCCACTGAAGATAAGGTATTGGTATATCTCATATGGCCTTGACAGATGCTGTATTAGGAGTTGTGAGTCACATGTAGGGTGCGGACTCGCTTATTCGGCTGGCCACCGATACGTAGGAGACGTGCGACGGTTAGGGAATAACTGCCAATAGAATTGCATGACTAGTGGGCTTGGCAGTTATTAGAGGTTCATGTATGTTATGGAGATGACATAGATTGGCACTTAGTGGGAAGAACAGTTCCTTGACGTATGGGCTACATATGTACACTATTGTAACCTAAAGCTCCGTCGGAGACACAGGTTCACCCTATTATTACTGTTTTGTACCAACGTTCATGGAACATTACAGACGTATTCTATTGTTGATTCCCTCTAACGTTCATGGAACATTACAGACGTATTCCATTACTGATCCCCTCTAACGTTAATGGAACGTTACGGATGTAGAAGCATGGAATTTCAGGACCAGAAATCCTATGCGCCAAACATTACATGCGCCAGGGAGCTCAGAGGAAGTACTTGGCACAACAAAGCATAGACATTAAAAGAAGATTTTTATTTCATATAAAAGTCTATTACATATCTTAAAAAGAGCTGTACAAAGTAGGATTTCTACAAAGAAAAGACCCTAAGTCTACAGCTAGGCACAACAACCACCATGCGCTCTCAAACAGGCGCATCTCGCTATGTGCTCTCAGCCAGGCACATCTCTTCAGCAGCTCAGTTATGTGCATCCCTTCAGCAGCTCAGTTATGTGCCACCCTTCAGCATCCCAGTCAGGCGCATCATGAAGTGTCAGCATATGCGCCATCAAATGCTTCGACTAATAAAGCATTTATTGAGCAGAACGAGCGTGGCAATCAACCCTCTAGCTGGAGGAGGAGCTTTTCAAACCAAGAAAGAGAAGAGCACCGCAAATCAACCTGCAGCTAAAGGAGCAGCTTTCGACCCAAACAGAATGGGCAACACCCACTCTAGCGGGAGGAGGAGCTCTCCCAAAGCCCAAGGAAGACTGCAATCGAAACACGGCTAAAGGAGCAGCGAAAGAGCCTCCAAAGCTACATTACCACAATTCTGATCTCTGGCTCTTCCAGCATAACGGAGACGAGGCTCAAGCATCCCGATCATTGGATGCAACATGCACCTTCTGCCTGCCTCAGAAGCCCTCGACTTACAATCATAATGCGCCCCTCACAGGGCATGCCTGTGCTGTAGTCACCATCAACTGTTGTTGCAAAATAGCAGTCCCGCCACCAAGGCAGTCGATGTTCCAGCGACTGCAATCACCAACACCTCTCCGACGTCGCCTAGGAAAGAAAATGTCAATTGAAGAGGAACCAGAGGTTGCTTCATGCAACGTGATCTCTAATTTCTCGTCAATCCGAAAGGCGATCGGCCATTCCTCGACCTCATCCAAGAGTCAGCCGAGGAAAACCAAGGCAACTGTTCCATCCACTGGAGTGTTTGAAGGCACTCGGGGGAGAAGGAAGATCCTGGAGGAAGCTGGGGGTAGTCAAGCCCTTGTTGATCCTCCTTCTGAAGATAAAGATGCCCTACAGAGCACAACTGGAATGGAAGTCAACCTTCCAGATGTTGCTGGGGGTAGTCTAGCCCCTTTGGACCTGCGTCTCGAAGACGAAGAAGTCCTCCAAGACAGAACTGTGGGTAATCAGGCCCTCGCAGATACTTCTCCCGAAGACGAGGGTGTCCTCCAAAACACAGCTGGAGGTAGCCAGGCCGAAGGAGAGGCAACTCCCCTACAAGAGAGCGAGGCCGAAAGCGAAGCCTCAACTGATCCATCCGACTCCAGCCGTGTCATGACAGTATACATGACTGGAGGTGATACCGAGCTAGATGTGCAGCCAGCAGACCTCGTCCAGCGTATAGATACTCTGGAGGGAGGGCTCAAAACCCTCTCTGCCTCCATGCAAACACCGACTCAAGCAGTATTCGAGATACGGTCAGCTTTGGCCAGGGCACCTTCTACCGGTCCTGACCCAGGGGCCAATTGAGAATCAAGTGTACCCCTTCAACGGGTATTCTTGGATACGGATCGCCGCAAAGCACCTCGAACGTTGGAGCCATCAAATGCTCAACTCCAGGCTGTACCACCTTCCCCGACTCCCAGCTCCATGGAAGACGTGGTAGAGATGATTAGGGACTTGCGCGAACGCTTTGAGTCCAAGAACAGGCAAGAGGAGCGCCAGAAGATGGGGATCCCCCAACCCTATCCCCTCGAATAGAACAAAGTGGTTTATCCTCCTAAATATAAACCACAAACTCTGATGCTGTACGATGGGAAGGACTCTCCGTGTCACTATCTGACGTACTTCCAGTCCCAAACGGGACATCTTCCAAAGGAGGACGTACTACTTACCAGCATATTTGTCGGGGCACTGAAAGGAGTGGCGTACGACTGGTACTGCAGCCTCCCCGATAACTCTATATCCACCTTCGACGACTTGACACGCCTCTTCCTCGATCGTTTATATGACGGCAGGAAGGACATGACAATGGCGTCCCTCATAGTGATACGCCAGAAGGAGAAGGAAACAGTTCGAGTATTCATCGAATGCTTCCGACAGGCCTGCTCCAGACTGCACCCGGGCATGCCAGAACATGCACTCCTCTCCTCCTGCAGCATGAACATGCTGCCTGCAGTTAAACTCTGGCTCAACTCCACTCCTCCTCCCGACTGGGGTTCCTTGATCATCGAAGCCGAAGCAGCAGAAAAGAAGGCATCCAATGCTCGCCTTCTGGGAGTTAGTTTTCCTGCCTTTGAGGACAAGAGGAAACGGCCTGCAGCCAACAACCCCGGACGAGAAACGAAGGAGAAACAGGCACTGACTGTTAATGCCTCCAAAGGTGCATCAGCACCCACTCAAAAGCCTCCACTTGCACCAAGGCCAAAGGAGGTTTATTCTTTCAACGATGAAGACACCCTGCAACTCTTTGAGATACTGAAGCAGGGTGACAAGATCAAATTGCCGGACCCGAAGCGTCCTGACGAGATTAGAAAAGTGGACAATCTGAGGTACTGTCACTACCATCGATTTGTCGGACATCCAACCAAGGACTGCTACGTCCTCAAAAACTACATCCAGCGCATGATCAATTGGGATTTTATCTCTGTCGACTACGAGGAGAAAATGGTCTCGGCCAATCTGGTGTCACTCCAATTTGGCACCTTGCCGCCGACCACAACACAAGATGGCATCGTCCCCATCCCTAAGGCGACAATGGAGGTGGTTAACTTACCACCTACTCGTGACAATGTGAGTGGACTCACCCCGCTCACCACATCTCAGGGAGAGATCTTATGGGTTCACCCTGATCTCGTCTCCGAGGTTACTCAACCGGAGGTACGCTCTGCCTCCAATACCAAAGGCAGAAAGATCAAGTCTTGCCGCATGGTCTCTTCCTCCGCAGAAGAGGCTCTTCCTGTACAAACCCGTTCACAGTTGAACGTCCAACCCGATGAAGCTGCCGTCGAGGTTGTGCCTCCCTGCACTACCCCTGCTGCCGAAGAAGGGGATCCGTCCAAGCCTCCAGCAACCAATAAGCAGAAGCATGTAGAGGTCCGTTTTGACAAACCTCTGCGAAAGGAGAATGCTTCGGGGCTAGCCATGCCCCACAACTTTGACATATTGGCACAACTTGCCAGTACTCCTGCCCACTTATCTCTGTTTGAGCTTCTTCGCCTTTCCAAGGACACTCATGAAGCTCTCTGTGAAGCCCTGAAGGATGCTGAGTCCTTCATCAGTCAGGTCAAGCAGCCTGAAGATCTTCCGACTACATGTACGCATTGTCATTGTGCAGATGAAGTTATCCCCAACATAACCTTCACCCAACAAGACATGCTGCTCAAGCACAACCGACACAACAGGCCTCTGTATTATACAGGGTATATCGGTTCTATCAAGGTGAAGCGGATTCAGATCGATCTGGGGTCTTTCCTCAGCATCATCCCGAAGACGCTGCTCTCAACACTGGGGATCCTAATGTACCGTCTGACGCCCTCCAACACCACAATCAGTGGCTTCAATGCCAGCAAGAGTGAGCCGCTGGGTAAAATACAGCTAAAGTGTCATATTGGTAACCTCAAAATGAGGTCACTTGCTATATCGTGGACACCGATGTCAACTACAACCTCCTACTGGGTTGTCCGTGGCTGCATGAATACATGGTGGTACCTTCTACACTCCACCAATGTATGAAATATGTGTCCACCAATGACATCATCCGTACGGAGTTCGCAGACATCGACCCCATTAAGGGGGTTGAAGCCTACTTTACTGATTCCAACTTGTACAAATCACCTGACGAGGAGGAAGCCAATGATGCTGACAATGAAGCAGAAACGACAGCAGAGCCTGACATGGAGCCAGAGGTGATTCCTAACGCTCCTCTAAAAATTTGAATCAAAGGGAAGCCGCCTCAGACGTTGCCTCCTACAAGCATCAAGCTACCTGGAAAAGTACCAACTGCTCTAGGTAGAACACCTACTTAAGCTCCCTTGAAGATACGACTCAAGGAAAAGCCGCCTCAAATATCGGCTCCCCTTGTGGCAAAACTACAGGGGAAGGCACCTATCACCGAAGGCGCAGTTGAGGCACCTCTGAAGGTGCGTCTTAAGGGCAAGCCGCCGCGATCATCTGTCTCATCCAAGCTGCCGGAGAAGGCCCACATAGCCCTCTCGGACCCCAAGATCAAAGCTGTGGTGGACTCTCCCGATCTAATCTCAGTACTCACAGATGAAGAGCTAGGAGAATATATCTCTGCTGATGTAGATGCACCCTCTCTGGACAATGTAATTCCGTGGGACAAAATCTCGTGTTTCATCAATAATAGAGTGTCTTTTAATTATTCTAGTCTTCCATATTGGAATGCCATGTATACATTAGATAACGCTCTACGGTCGTTGCAAACACAAATAACGACCGTCTATCATGTAAATCGAGTAGTCCCGTCCCAAGTGGTATGTTTTGTAGTCCTACCGCGAAATCGAGACGAAGAATCCATCATCTTCGGCAAAGTCGAGCGTCATCAAGACCTCCCGCCACTCGAGCAAGAACCAGATGTCGGCAGAATACAAGTTTATCGGTACACGGACAAGGCAAAGTACCTCATCCAAAAGATGGGTTACGACCTAAAAAGCAACAAAGGCCTGAACTACGGCAAGGGTCGACGTCTTCCTCTCCGGCTTCCAACACCTAAAGGAAAGTCGCAGGACTACTATCATCGAACTCGACGGGGGGTGGGCTATGTCACGCCGCCGTCAACTCCAGAGAACTCGGAGGTGGAGGAAGCAGAGCATTCTCACTCGTCTGAAGCATCAACTTGGGATTCCGATACCAGTATCGAATCAGTCTTTAAAAAAGTGCTATCAGCCAACATGACATCTGCACAATCTCAAGAAGATGAAGGCGAAGACCAAATGCCAAAATTCTTCGAAGAAGAACCCTGGGCTCAACACCTAGGAGAACAGTCGGAGTCTCATTTTGAATTACGCGAACCCCCTACCGAAGACGTAGTCGAGCAGATCGACCTTGGGGATGGATCTTCTTATAAACCCATCTTCATCAGCAAAAGCCTAATAAGAGAAGATCGAGAATCTTTAATCCAGCTGGCTAAAAAATATATCGATGTCTTCGCCTGGAGCTACGAAGATATGTCGGGACTTGATCCCCAAATTGTGATGCATAGGCTTAACATCTTACCTGATGCCAAGCCTATAAGCAACAACAGCGACATTTTCGTCCCGACATCATGAACGCTATAGATCAGGAAATAGACAAACTCCTGACCAACTGGTTCATCCGTGAGGAACAACATCCGAATTGGGTGGCCAACGTCGTCCCAGTCACCAAGAAGAACAGGAAGATACAGGTCTATATCGACTTCAGGGATCTTAACACTGCTTGCCCGAAGGACGAGTTTCCGCTTCCAATTACCGACATGATGATTGACAACACATGTGGCTTCGAACGTATGTCCTCTATGGACGGGTATTCGGGCTACAACCAGATCAAGATGTTCCCTAATGACGCAAAATATACGTCATTCAGAACTCCGAAGGGGGTTTTCTGCTACACAGTGATGCCCTTCGGCTTGAAGAACGCTGGTGCAACATACCAGCGAGCTATGAGCACTATCTTCCGTCAGCATCTTCGCAAAATAGTTGAATGCTATGTTGATGACATCGCAGTTAAGAGCCATCTCAAAGAAGATTACCTACGAGACCTTAAGACAGTCTTCGGTCTCATGCGAGCGCATCAACTCAAGATGAACCCCGCTAAATCCTTCCTTGGGATTTCTAGCGAAAAGTTCTTGGGCTTCATTATCACGGCGAAAGGCATTCATGTCGATCCCGAGAAGACCAAAGCCATCCTTGACATAGACCCTCCGAAGAACCTCCAAGAACTTCGAGGCCTGCAGGGGCGTCCGACATACATCCGGAGGTTTATATCAAACCTTTTCGGGAAATGTTAACCCTTCACCCAGCTCATGAATAAGGGAGTCTCTTACATCTTGACAGAGGAATGCCAAAAAGCTTTCGACGACATCAAGGCTTACTTGACGAGCCAGCCAGTCCTGGTGGCATCCATCGCCGGCAAACCATTTCTCCTCTACGTCCGTGCCATGGATCATTCCCTCGGTGCTCTGCTTGCTCAGAACAGCTACACAGGCTATGAGCAAGCTATCTACCACCTCAGTAGAACACTGATCGGGGCCGAACACCGGTACAAACTTGTTGAAAAAGAGTGTTTGGCCTTGGTATTTGCCATCCAGAAGACTCGCCATTATGTCTCAGGCCAGACAATTCATGTCATCTTCCGAGTCAATCCATTCAGAGTTCTCATGACGAAGCCAGGGTTATTACATTCCCGGCTAGCTACATGGACGATCCTGCTAACACCATACAACATGGTGTTCGTTCCACAAAAAGCCGTCAAGGGTCAGGCTCTGGCAGATTTTTTAGCTGCACACCCCATCCTGAAATCCTCAAGACTCTATGAAGACATCCTGGATGAGGTCCAAGAATTAAACGTCACCGAAGAAAGCTCCGTCTGGCGGATGTTTTTTGATGGTGCTTCAAGAACAGGCCCCAAAGGCCAGATCATCGCAGGAGTGGGGGTAGTCTTAGTCTTCCCCGATCACCTGGTCATCCAGCGCGCCTACTTCCTTTCGAAGCCGTGCTCCAATAATGTTGCCGAGTACAACGTGCTCATCATGGGACTCCAGCTAGCGCAACAGCTGAGGGTGGATCATCTGGAAGCCTACGGTGACTCAAAACTCGTCGTTAATCAAGTCAGAGGGCAATACGAAGTTCGCCATGAAGATTCGATTCCTTACCATGAGGTTGCATTGAACATCATTTCAACCTTCACTAAGTTCTTCATCGAACATGTACCTCCTCTACACAATCTGGAGGCTGACGCTCTAGCTGGCCTCGCAGCCTCATTGGCAGCACCCCTCAGGACTCAAGATTACATCACGATAGTTGGTCGGGACTTGGTCTGTCCTAAGAACAACCTATGCTCACAAATTGCCTATGTCGCGTCAACGAGTGCTGGTATTAATGTCCGTGACTGGAGATTCCTGTTCATCGACTTCGCTGTCTACGAAATTCTCCCAGAGGACCCGAAAGAAGCCGTCTCAGTCAGGAGGCGCTCCCTTCAATTATACTAAGATACAGCTACTAAAATGCTGTACCGACGCTCCTACGATGGACTTCTCCTTTAATGTTTATACAACGAAGAAGCAGCCGAAGCCCTTCAAGAAGCTCACGATGGAACGTGCGAGGCCCATCAACCAGGACCTAAGTTGCAGGATCGACTGCGACGCATGGGCTACTACTGGCCAACCATGGCAGCCGACGCTGTCGACTATGCTAAAAAGTGCCATGCATGCCAGCTTCACGCTGACTTCATCCATACACCATCAAAACCACTACATCCTACGGTCGCCTCCTAGCCCTTCAAAGCCTGGGGCATGGACATTGTAGAACCAATCACCCCTCCATCATCGAGGGGACACCGCTTCATCCTAGCCATCACCGACTACTTCTCTAAATGGGCAGAAGCAGTTCCACTGGCGGAAGTGAAGAGCTCTAGGGTGATCAACTTCATCAAGCATCATGTCATCTACCGTTTCGGGGTATCCCAGAGGATTATCCATGATAACGGTCCTCAGTTCATCATCCATGTTTTCAACAGATTCTGTGACAAGAATCACATTCAAAATATGGCATCAACCGCCTACAATCCGGCAGCAAATGGATTGGCTGAGACGTTTAACAAGACTATCGTCAGGCTACTCAAAAAGGTCGTGTCATCCAACAAACGCGACTGGGATGAAAAGCTCGACGAATGCCTTTGGGTCTACCGTACAACGGTACGGTCTCCGACGGGTAATACACCATTCTTCCTGGTCTATGAGAGCGAAGCGGTACTGCCTCTCGAGATCCAGATACCCTCACACTGTGTAGCAATCACAAATCAACTCACAGAAGAAGACAATCAACGTCGCCGTCTGCGAGAATTGGAGGCACTTGACGAAAAGCGTCTCCTAGCTCAACAACGCATCGAACGCTATCAAGCCCGTATATCACAGGCTTTCAACAAAAAGGTCAAGCAGAGGACTTTCCAAGTAGGCGACCTGGTTCTGGCAGTCAGAAGGCCGATGGTTTTGACTCACAAGACACCAGGAAAGTTCGAGCCCAAGTGGGAAGGACCGTTCATTATAGAGACGGTATACTCAAACGGTGCCTACCGTCTCGCCAAATCCAGTAGGGACTTGTTCATGATGTCCATCAACGGCAAGTTCCTAAAGAAGTACGACTCTTGACATCCTTAGACTTGTACTTATATCTCCACCCAACAAGGGAGTCTCTGGACCCAATCATCAAGGCTCACGTACACCTCCCGCAAAATCTTACGCTTCTGGAACCCAGCTGTTCCATAGCGTTCTATTTTCCAGTAGAGAGACAACCACGTCCACATTACCTCTGAGTTGTTCTCCTACACCCTACAAAGCAGAATCTTACGCTCCGTAAGACGATACTACCCATCATGTTTACCACGTCCACATTACCTCTGAGTAAACATCCCGTACAGACAACCCCTGCGTTGTCGTACATTGATCGCCGAACTTCTACGTCCATATTACCTCTGAGTAGTTCCGCGTATCCCCAGAGTCATTCCTACCACATCCAAAACACCTCTGAGTAGGAAGATTCTATCATTTGAATCCCATATTTGCCACGTCCACATCACCTCTGAGCAAACATGTCGGTTCTCTCAAAATTATTATCTGTACCTAAAAACCAAGGTGCACAAAAGATAATAGGTCCACACAAATCATCAAGTTCATGACAGCAAAAATGAACACACCACAAAAACTCTGTATTCTTTATTCAAAAAATAAAGGATTACACCCCCAGCAAGAGTTACAAATTACAAGAAGAAGAGATTACAATCCCTAAACATCTCCGGGGTTGGCCGAAAGCTCTTCAATCCGATGCTTCAAGCCTGCTGCCCGAGTCTTTACAGTCGCCACGACCCGGCGTTCGGCTTCTTGACGTATCGTTTCTATGGCCTCAGGAGAAGTGTCATCCTCATGCTTCTCATCCAATTGCTGCCACTTCTGAGCCAAAGTAAGAGCCCAACGCGTGAAAGCTGCTTCCTCCTCCTAAGATGCTACATGATCAGCTTGGACTCGTTCAGCATCTAATAAGAGTTGGGCCCGCTGGTCTTCGAGGAGACGAATCTTGGCATCAACCTCCGTTATACTAGCATCCAACGCGGCCCGCAACTCTACCTTCTCCTGCGTGGACTGAGATAGCCTATCTACTGTAGCCTCAGTTTCAGCCACCTCGCATTCCCAGACACCCACGGTGGCCTGATAAGAGGAATCAATCTCAGCAATCAGCTTCTCCTTTTCTGCGTCTATCAGGGCAGAGAGATCATTTCGCTGGATACGCTAAAACTCGGAAAGCAGCTGGTCCAGCTCAGTCACCGAGGCCTCCAGAATCTCGGTCATATGATCATGGCCCTGGTGGAGACGTATCAGACCGATGTGTGGAAGCACCAGAGATTTTGCCATCGTGAAACTCCCATTGGCGTTCATCACTGTCGATACACCTTTCTGCAGCATCTTGTACACTGCCTCAACGATAAATTTTATATACTCATCCGCATCCGCTAGTACTTGTGGTGTCATGGCAGGAGTTGAAGGAGCTGCCCTGGATGGCGGACCTGAAGAAGACCCGTTGACCTCAATCTGCGAGGCTTGAACGTCGACCTCAGCAGATACTCCCACACCAGGAACTTGAATTCCGCTACCATCTCCAGATGCCAAGAGAGCACAAGGAGTATGATGGGGGTGTCGATATCGTCCCCCAAGTCAAAGAAGCAACAGAGGGCTCTTGCACCAGCAAACCCTTGCCCTTTCCCGTCTCAAAGGGACTATCAACATCCGGAGTTGCCTCCTCCACCACCGAGGCACGATCTATAACCAGCGCGGAGCCTTCCTCTGGCAAGCTAACTGGATCAGCTTCCGTTTCTTGGCGGGGCACATCTTCTGGGGTCGGGTTCGGCAGACGAGTCTCTCCCTCATCATTGAATCCCTCCACGGGGACCAAATCTGTCACCACCTCCCGATAGGCAGCCACCTCAGTCTCCATTGCTGAGCCTGGTGTAGGGCTCGGCAACGCTAGAGTCGACCTTCCCGCATCATGACAAGGAGGGGAATCAACCCTCTCCTCTGTTGCAATCACATCTGTTGCCCCCGCAACAGACTCACGCATCTCTGGAGGAACGTCATCCGAAGACGACGAACTCCACTCCACTTTTTCATCTGGAAGCCCCGTGTCTGCTGGGCCCTCAACGTCCAAGGCTCCTACGGCGGCTTGCACCACTCCGGGAAATGCTTCAACATCAGTTTCCTTCCCAACATAATTTAGAGATACTGAAGTCTCCGCCGGAACGACATTATCAAGATTCTCCCCCATGAGAGACATTACAATCGGAGGAATACGCTCGTCAGAAGAGCTTGCCACCTCCTTCGGTTTACTGACACCCGGTTACGAAACCCGGATCCTCCTCTTCAACGGTTCCTACAAAAAAAAAGCATATCAGAAATGGCTGAAGGAGCCAGATTATGGAAAAAGTCTTTACCTCAACAGGAACTGATTCCGTTGGCGTTACAGGTGTCACTCCTGTAGCCTTTGAAGTTGTCGTCTTTCTTGGCCTTTTTGGTACAGACGAACCGGCTTCTGCGTCAGCCCGCCTCTTTCCAGCAGGGGGATCTTCCCGAATACCTCTCGATGATGCTATAGCAGCAGCCCGATATCCCGCCAACTCTGGCGTACGATATGACCGAGCCGCCACCAACATGTTCTGAGAAGCCTCTAGCTGAGTTCCAATGATGAAGCTGGTCTTCCTGTCATAATCAGGAGGCACAGTATTCATGGTACAATACAGCTTAACGGCCGAATACAGGATCTGTGGCCGAAGGTTGCGAATTGGCGTATTGAAACGAGCTCCAGTACACCCGGCATTATAATATTGCCAACCCCGGGCTCCATCCAGTATACTCCTAGCAAACCCCAGACTGCTACTGGGGTTTCGTAACATCAACTGGGTGTAACCAAACTGTCGAACAAATCGGCTTGGCAGATAGGGCTCCAGATCACACCTATTTTGGTTGCGGTAGACCAAGTAGGAAGGTCGGATACTCTGTAACCAACGAAACCCCCATTTTGGCAGAGTGATCGCATCCTCACCAGAGTCTTCCAAATCTTGGTCGGCCTCGAAATCCTTGAAAATGGGACTGACCTTGACGATCTCCCACCCCTGAAGGTAAGATAAGACTCTCCTGCAGACGGGGACGCCGGTATACAACCACTTTCTCTTGTAGAAGCGGCGGATAAAGGCGTCATCTTCAACGTGATCCTCTTCAGGACCTGGACTCATCACGTTCAAGTGATGCAAAATCAACCATCCCATCAAATAATGGAATGGTAGCTCGGCCCAGGGAAAGTTGTCGTTCCTATCTCTCCCATGGATCACATCATCAGCAAAGGTCCTCAAACCCCGCAATAGGTTACACACCATCGCGGGGAGGAGAGCCAAAGGGCGACCAAAAACCAATTTCACTGCTGGCAAAATGAGATTCTGGTTTACCCTCTCCATAGAGCCTGATCCGCCCGAGAACACACAATCCCGGAGCCATATCATCAAGTATGCAGTCAATACTGCCTTGGATGACATCCGGTGCACACAATGCCAGAAATAACTATACGTATTTTTGCCACTCTCATTTGAACGGGAGGCTCTTTCGTCCAGTCGGCTCATTTTGGAAGTTACTTTCGCGGGTTCCAGCCCCTGCGGAGTCGTAAACCGGATCATTAAGGGGTCCGCCGAATCATGCTTGAAGACGTAATCCCTCCAAGCAGTTACATGAGGCTGAGACTTACCCTTGTCCTTCCGTTGCATCAAATAATGATGGCTCGCCACCTCCTTGAAAACAGCCATCATCTTCGGGTCCTTCCTTTCCAGAACGACGATCTCTTCGTTTGAGGGGAAGTATTCCTCCTACGGTTCCGAGCCCCAGGAAAGCTTGGACACCTCGTACATCTCATGGAGAGGTAGTCCCAACTCCCCCACTGGGGTAAAGAAAGTGCCAGTCTGGGTATTGAACATCTCCAAGAGCGCAAGAAACATATGTTTGTTGGGATCCACGCCGTCCTGTGTGGCACGGATAACAACCGTCAGCCCAATCTCTTTAAGCTCAGCCTTGAACTTCGATAGCACCCAAAGGGTCAACTCGTCCTACTTCAGCACATGGTGACACCAACCTTCAACCCTAAAGCTACCTTTCGGATACATAACCTTCGATGTTAGCATCCGATTGGCAAAAGTCGAAGCACTAAAGGCAGAAGTGTCACTAGGGACCTCACTATAAAGGCTCCCAGGACATAAAGTTCGACAACTGAATGAGGGACCGGCTCACGAGGCAGCCAAGGTATTCCTTTGATTCGAAGTAACGTCAATCGAAAGAGTACCCCCCACTGCCCCTCCTTGAGAAGGAGTAAGTTCCCATGACATCCTCCTCTTGGAAGCTAGACGGTAGAAGGCCATCAGCGGCAATTGGCGTTCGAGTTGTCGCATGTACAGAACCATGCCCTTCGCGGAGAAGAACCAGTCTTCCTTGATCTTCAGTATCTTCGCCTCGGTGGAGATCAGTCGGTCACCGAGCAGAAATACAGGTTTCAAGAAGGTCACATCCTCAGACTCAGCAGATTCCAGCTTGTCGCTCTCCATCATACTTTGGAGGAAAACAGGCGACTGATTCTGGATTTACAGCATTCTCTCGGGTGGTTGATTCAATAGGACACCAGCTTTCGCAGGATTAATAACTTCTTCGTCGAAATCAACTCCCATCTAACAAAGAGAAGCGTCCAGGAGGACTTCATTCAGCAAAGGGATAGTCATCGACACTGACACAGCAAAAACAAAAGTCAGGCAAAAACTTTAAGAAGATAAAATGTGTGAAGCTTCGGTCCATCATCATTGTTTTAACCCATGCACATCAGCAGTGGAGCTTCGGCTCATCATCAGGGTTTTAACCCATATGCGTCAGTAGTGGAGCTTCGGCGCATCATCAGGGTTTTAACCCATGCGCGTCGATGGAATAGCCTCGGCGCATCATCAGGACTGAAGTCCATGCGCGTCGACGACAAAGAGTTAGGGTACGACAATATACTCAGTCATGTGCTCTAAACTTGTCTAAAAAGGTTTAAAGATGACACCCACCAGTCACCGCAGGCCGAATATCGGCCGGAGTCACAATGGTGACAGGAACGTCCTCCTCGACGAACTTCGCAGGCTCCTTGTCCTTGCCAGCACCGCCGCGAGGAGTTTTAGGAGCCATTTCTCGCAAGAAGGAAGTTAGGGTTTTTCAAAACTCTAAAAGAAGAAAGCAAAGAGAGGAAGAACTCTCTCTCTCTATCTCACGCCTATTTATAGGCTCAGTCGCACGCGTGAACCGATTAAGTGTGACCTCAGCCGCCGCTTCGGGTTCTGTGAGGAGATAACTACAGATAAATCCAAAAAGATCATCAATAATCTTCTTGGTTATCAAAGCGTCATCATTCGTATTTACTGAGAGGAGCATGCGCCCCATCACTGATGTGCGGAGTGTCATGCGCCCGAACAGTCATCGCCCCGTAGAAGACACCACCATGCTTCTTATTCAAAGTATTCTAAAACTTGGCAAAAAATTTTGAAACCTTTGAAGGGGGTCTTGTAGAAGCATATAATTTCAGGACCAGAAATCCTATGCGCCAAACATTACATACGCCAGGGAGCTCAGAGGAAGTACTTGGCACAGCAAAGCATAGACATTAAAAGAAGATTTTTATTTCATATAAAAGTCTATTACGTATCATAAAAAGAGCTGTACAAAGGAGGATTTCTACAAAAAAAAGACCCTAAGTCTACAGCTAGGCGCAGCAACCACCATGTGCTCTCAAACGGGCATATCTCGCTATGTGCTTTCAGCCAGACGCATCTCTTCAGCAGCTCAGTTATGTGCATGTGCATCCCTTCAGCAGCTCAGTTATGTGTATCCCTTCAGCAGCTCAGTTATATGCCACCCTTCAGTGTCCCAGTCAGGTGCATCATGAAGTGTCAGCATATGCGCCATCAAATGCTTCGACTAATGAAGCATTTATTGAGCAGAACGAGGGTGGCAATCAACCCACTAGCTGTAGGAGGAGCTTTTCAAACCAAGGAAGAGAAGAGCGATGCAAATCAACCTGCAGCTAAAGGAGCAGCTTTCGACCCAACCAGAATGGGTAATACCCACTCTAGCGGGAGGAGGAGCTCTCCCAAAGCCCAAGGAAGACCGCAATCGAAACACGGCTAAAGGAGCAGCGAAAGAGCCTCCAAAGCCGCAGCACCGCAATTCCGATCTACGGCTCTTCCAGCATAACGGAGACGAGGCTCAAGCATCCCGATCTTTGGATGCAACAGGCACCTTCTGCCTGCCTCAGAAGCCCTCGACTCCGACTTTTGGATGTAACAGTCACCTTCAAGTGCATCAATGAAGATCATGCGTCACATCTTCACCCTCGGGAGCATCTTATCAATAAAATGTGCTCGAGTAAACAAGTTTATTTCGGGAGGACGTGAGAGAACGAGAAGCAAACCCTCTCCATGCCACTATTTATAGGCCGGGCAAATCAAATCCATGCGCTAAGTGGCTGGCTCTCCGAATCTCGTGTAATGAATTTGTATTAATGGTGATGAACCTGACACTTCGAATTCAGCCAAGTCAAGACAGCTATTTAAAGCACTCGAAGAACGCTACAGTCGGGCCCATAAAGATGTATCATGCAAAGAGGATGCGTCGGCCAGACCGTACATCGTAGTGACGCACCCAGCTCCCATCAACCTCATAAGGATGCTCTCCATGCATCCCCATATGCCTAGTGGAACACCGATCGATGCACCCACTCAACAAACCCATCACCTGTCAAAGAACATTAAATGCTGAAGTCTGACAGAGTTGGCAGCACGTCTCCTGAGGACTGCAGTTGACAGCATTTTCAAAAAATGAAGCGTCGCCAACGTCAGCACCATCATTACTCCCTTTCGGCGGTTACAAGCCACGTGGTCGCCCAACTATTTTGCATGCACCTCCGCGGCCATGCGCCCAAATCTCTGCATGTGCCTCAAAAGCCGTGTGCCTCAGACTTTTTCTCTGATCCCTAAAGACAGATGTAATGTTACTACTGAACCCCCGTATGCGCCTCCAAAGCCATGTGCCCCGACTAGTTCATAACTCCTAAAGGTTACGAGCCAAAGCCTCCTCATGCGCCCAATCCCAGGCACATCCTATCAGATCACTCCCTACCAAATCCAAGATCTTCGAGCCATGGACCTACGACACGCGTCTTTTGACTTGATTCAGCCGATGAAGGGGTGCTAATCACCCAAGATCTCAGCAACTGAAAGATCTTCTCCATTGCTACGTGCCAGCTCTACCGCAACCCACGACAGTAACAAGAAAAGTTCAACTCCTTAATCAGGGCACATCGTCTATGCGCCTCCATCAGCAACCACCACGTGGCGTCCCCACGTACAGGCGCATCCTACATGTGCGCATGAGCAGCCATCCTGCAAAGCTATAAATAGAGGGATCATCTCCTTCTAACACACACACACACAGACAGAGACATCGTGTAATCATCAGCAGCATATAGAGAGAGGCAGATACAGACACTCAACGTCTTCTTCCTCTCCGCAAGCTCCTGTACCTAGAGCAACCTAGATCTTCAGAGAACCGAAAACCGTCGTCAGATCGTCAACGGAGTCAACGTATTACTACTCGTTCCATCGTTACAAGGGACCCAGATTAAACAAAAGTGTACTCCTAGGACTATGTCTAAGTCCTACATTGTAATACTGTTCTGTTTGTATTGCAATTACATCAAAAGATTTTAATAGCAAACAACGGACATATTCTATTATTGATTCTCTGGGATGTTCACAGAATGTTATGGATGGAGGCACCTGATTCCAAATGAAAAGGGCGATACCAATATAGCCAAAGTGCCCATATGTTGGAGGTTGTTCTTAATTGCATAATCACTATAGAACGGTTAGGCACCCTAATGCATGCATCTTTACTTTATCTTACAGTTTATATGACATCTTGTTTCTTGTATCTTGTTATGTCCCTCTGAAGACCTGGTGAATTCTCAAGTTGTGTGTGCTTTTATGATTTTCGCAGGTGTTCTAGCCAAGGCCATGATCTTTTCTATTATTTTGAAGATGATTGCTTTTGGGTCATCTTGCTACTTTTACAAATTCTTTCATTGTATTTCTTTCTTTCTATTTTAAATAGTTGGTAGTGGATTTGTCTCCTCCCAACGTTATGTACAAAAGAACAAATTCAAAGTTTATTTTATGATATATTATTCTCTTGTTTGTGTATGACATCAATTGTCATGGTTTACTGCATTTTATAGCTTACGTATATTTATTATACGGTTGGCATGTCTATGTACCTAGTCCTACGTACTTTGGGACTAGGGTGTTACATATTTTTGTGGTGTCCCATACAGGTCAAGTTAGCCGTTTCGGTTACGTTACTGTACCGAATGGGCCTGCATATAGGATTAGAATCTAGGTATCTCATCCACATACTTGACCTCCTTCCTTGATTCCATTTTTTGAACTCTCGTTTGATTGCCTTGGATTGCATTTTGCTTGATTCCTTTTCTACTGTGAATCTTGTCTCTTGTGCTTAGATAGAGGTTAGAAATATGACTATTACTATGTATATATAGTTCGATTGTTTAAACACCCTACTAGTTGAACTCTTATAAGTTGGGTAGTATGCCTCCCAACCTAACATCCCTTTCGTCCTTATGACCTATTAATGAAGTATAAGCACTGAATACATGGTAGTATATATTTACCTGGACTATAGAGTTCTAGGGGTCCATACCCCATTGGTCAACCAAGGCCTTAGACAAGAAGACAGTAGGACGACTGTATAAGCACGAACGTCAAACAAGGGTAAGATTCTTAAGGAACTTGAACTACTCGTGCCTTCTTTCAATCATAAACCTCACGTACTTATATCTTTGGACTAACTTGACTAATGCTGCTATTATAGCATACTTTTGCAAGCTTATGCCTTATCGAGCTTGTTCAAGACATATATTTATTAGGGACGCCCACTAACATATTGTCTAATTAGAATCGGTTTATTATGGTCTGATCAAATTTAATGCACTTGGTTCACTCTTTATAGGATTATCCTATGTGGATTTAGATACAGATGCCTCTAGGATCTCATCTGCAACTGTCTTGACAATTCTCTAGAATTATTCAATCGCCCTTGGAATCTCTTATTCACATTTGATCCCTTCTCCCTTGAACTCCTTATTGTTTTTTTTGAAAAAACAAATGCACGTATCGGAAGGAAGATAGACATAGAATGCCCCCTTAGTTCGTAATACCACCTATGGCCATGAAATTTATATATACACAATCATTTTTCATACATTTGAAATTGGAGAAACGATATTCAGATTTGATTCACATCTACCATATCATATTATCTATTGCGTCGTGTGGTATCCTTTTATAATCGAGAGTCGAGACACAATATCACGACTTTGAAATTCTTTCTAACCTCGTTAATCCTAAAACCGTATCTTTGTTTTAATTTCGAGAAAGAAAATTTTGGAGTGAACAGATTGTAAGCCTTCTAAATTTTAGGAGTTACTAGGTTTACCGATTGATTATGATAAGTTTGTTTCTATTGGGATGATAAATTAGTAACTCATAAATACCCACTTTTTATTTAGATCATTTGGTGTCCCCGACCGTGCCATTGATATTTTGAGCGCGAGACCAGCTGTTACCTTCCAACAAATTTCACATACAAGACATAGACTACTCCACCTTCATGTAGGCATATCATGTCCCACTCAAACATGTTCCCCTGTACCCTATTTTTATGATACGACTTTCAGGTCAAAAAGGACTAGCTATAACACTTATCATAAAACCGAGATACTTCTCGCCTTCAATTAGAGACTCAAACTCGACTTAACCCTTTCGACCCAATATATGGTTATGATCTACTCGAAGTTCACTACGCACATGTCACTAGTGTGCCACTCAATTGGGTACTCTTATGCTACTTAAACACAAAAGTCATGGAAGGCGCATTGTTAGGCTTAAGGAACCTAGTTAACCAACCCGATTAGAAATAGCCCAACCACTTGAGTTTGAACCTATTCTACGGTACCCAAACCTAATAGGAATGGTTTAGATTGATTTTATAGGATCTTATCCAGCCAATATAGATTAAAATCCAAGATTCATTCAGTCAAAGATTGATGTTTTCATCAACCCAATCTTATTACCAGCTAGAATAGCTTGGATCATGTCCACTAGACGATTTGTAGAACCGCAGTAGCAACATAGAGCAATCACATAGAGCATTGTCCTAGATACGCCAAGTATTGTTAAGACATTAGTGATAGGGGGAACAACACCCTTAAGAGTTTAGTTGTCCTGCTTAGCATAGTTGACCCATCATTTTCGAGAAAAATATATATATATATACTTGGATTATTAGTTAGCAGTAGTATTGCAAAGTACTACCTTTGACGCCATTAGCGACCTTATAGTCGTTAACGAGTAAGCTTGTTACTTTCAGGAAATTAGGGATTTAGTATCCAAGGTATTTCTTGATGGACTATAGAAGTCGTTAACCTCGACTATAATCTTGCATAAGCTATGAGAAGAGTTAAACATGTTACCCTTGGTTCGTGTGTCATTATTGTAAAACTCATAAAAATTTGGAGTGCAAGAATGACACACACAACCATTTCTAAGAATTGCTGAAAACTGCGATACAAGCTTTGTACTTGAGATTCTTTCATGTTACATATTATTCTATTTTATCATTCGGTTATTCCAACAAACAAGGTACAAAGATCGCGACCCTGATTCTTCCAATTCTATTCTATCATAGTATCATGCCTTTGCTTACTCTCGAGAACGAAAATATCTGAAATGCATAGATTACAAGCCTCTCTAAGAAACATAAGGTTCTAAGAATTAGCAAATGATTGGGATAGATTGGTTCCAATTGAACTAATAAAAATAGTAGTTCATAACGTTCACTCCTAACCATATCACTTGATACCCTCGACTGTGACTTTGATATTTGGAGCACAACACTAGCATTTTTCTTCCAACAAATTTTACGGTCATGAACAAGACGAGTCAAGCTACACATATGACATATATATCCCACACAAACACACCTTTATATGCTCCATTTTAATTACACCACATGCATGACATATTTTCTAGAACAAACCATAAATGTCTATTTTTTGTCGTCCCATTTATTTTTAACCATGCAAATATCGACACATGCCCTTAACAAACTAAATACCCATGATCCATGCAAGAAACATCACACTTATGATATATGGTTTTCACTCAAGCAAGTACATGCCTCCTGCACAACACCAAACACCCGTCCTGCACACGCTAGACATTATGACTTAAAGATTCCAGACCCTTACCTAATCAAAATCTATAGCAAGGTTCTGTACTATTATGGACTCTCATCTCTTGGTTACCCATTTTAGGCGAAGACTGAAATTCGTTTGAACTGACACGTTCTAGTTATATTCTAACAAGAGTTTCTACCATCTTATTGAAAGCATAGTCGATAAGGACGATGTTAGCTGGTAACAATCCTCCTATAAAAGTTATTGATCAATAACATCATGGAAATTTCGAGGTTCCTTTAGAATCTGCGACTGTGGCCAGAAGTGTCCAATATTCTCAGCCACCCTTTAGAAATTTTCCTTCTTACCAGTCTTGTAATAAAAATTTTTATGCTTAGCCAACTTTTATAAGTAGGGTAGAGTGGAAGATTTCTAACAGTATGCTGAAAAGCAATGCTTTGGGTATAAGTGGAAGATTATTAAGGTTATCTACTAAAAGTATCACTTTTGTATTAACTTTATTTCCTTAAATTTTGAATGAGAATCATATGGGCAAATATTTGCTTATTATATTTATTGCAAGTGTTAATGCTAGTGTCTGATATTCTATATTGTAGATAATATGGTGTGTGGTGTCACACAGAAGATCATATTATCAATTCCTTATAGAATATATAAATAACTCACAACCTAGATGACTTGGACAATGCATTGGAAAGGTTGTAGTGTAATCTGGTATTAGTCTATCTTGACTATAGGTTTACACTAGTATACTTTGTATGTATTGAATATGACCACTTGAGGTTGTTCTCTTTGTACTGACTACATAAGAGAACAGACACCTCTGTTATTATAGATGCATGTGCTCTTAATCCGAATATAATAATAAACATGTATATGTAGTGTGCGTTACTTTCACTCATAAAAGAGTGAGATTCATTATGGGTCAACAACCTCTACGAAATGGGTAATAACATTATATGTATGATGGGTTGTTGATTATAAAAGGAATCCATATCCCGATATGTCGGGTTGATGATGTCCCCTTAAGAGCTCATAAGGATTTTCATGTAAACCCTGTAGTGGATTATATCCGACATGACAAAAAAAGTTGAGTGGTACTACTTAAGGATAAAAGATGTCGATCAATATAGTTGTCAGTAACTTAATTTGATCGATGGATATTCGATATCTTAACATGGGGAGCCGAACGAGCATATGATAAAAGGAGCCCACAATCATAATTTGAGATTAGGAAGGTAGTACAACAATAGCTCTTTAGTGGACTGAGCTATTATGAATGGGCCTGGGTTGTGTATTCGGGCTGAACACGGGATATCCAGATCTGTTAGGAGGCCTAATCCTAATTTCTCCTCATGGTCCCTGTCGTAGCCTTATATATCCTCTATTCTCTGGCCATCACGATCTCATCAAAAATAAGAAGCTTTCTCTAAATTCATGATTAACGTAAGAAGAGAAAGGAAGGGCTGCTAAGGAGAAAAAAAGTTTGAGAGATCGTCGTCCACACGACGTCCAACCGGAGGAAGGAATACGTGCAGAAGATCTTGGGGTCGTGACTGTTTGAGGTTGCTGGAAAGTGTCTTTTTCATTCCGTCGTAGGTATAATTCGTGAACCCTAGTTCCGCTATGAAGGGTGAGAATACATCTTAATCTGTTAAACTTCCATCGATCAATACGCACACCAAACTAGGGGTCCTGGGAATCCCCTGTTCCATCAAGAACATGGTAAGTTACACTGCAACGACAGGCTCTACCATGGGTATGATTTATCGAAGTTATTTTATATTACCTATCGAATATGTGCCTCTAAACATGTTTACATGCAATTGATTAGGATGGTTATATAGATCACCAAGTAGCTAACATGTTTTATAAAACTGCTTGAACAAATGAGAGCCTAGGTTTTAAATTAGCCACTCGCCAGTACATGTGATTGTACTGACCCTCGCTTTTCGCAGGTGGTACGAATCAGAAGGAACACGCCAACTAACAAACGCGACATTCATGTTTTGAAGCTTCGATTGCGTGTCAAAGACTCTCACTGCACAACTTTTGGAGACTCTCTACAAACAGTCCAAGAATGTCTTAGCTTCCCTCCATCCCAAGTGCCTAGAATACTTTTGTTCTAAATAGAGGGATGTAATGTATGAAACGACTATCTCATTGGCGTTCATTTTGTAATCGAGTCGTGTCGTAAGCCTACGCGACATGATTGTAATAAAATTTTGTAAATGATGTCTATTATCAAACAAATACAAAGTTTCTCGGTCTTAATGTGTTGTTCAATTTCTCCACGTACTCTCTTAGATGTTATATTTCGGATAACCTTATGACTATGCCTTGTGCGATCGCAACCTAGGTTCGCACGACATCACGGCCGGGGGATGACTATCGATTCTTCGAAATCGGGATGTGACACCTATTACGTTCTCTTCAAGATAAACCAAAATCCAATCCAAATCCTACTCAAAATTAATAGAAATTTGATCTAAAATCGGATTCAAAATCTATATATAAAAACCTCGATTTTTTATTTTTCTTCCAAAAATTCTCGAACGCTCCTAGTGATCAACCACATGCGAACCCTCGACTCCACTCTACTCGTTGCCACTGGAGCCGTCGGCGGCTGTCACACAGCTGCGCAGTAACAACAACAATTATAGTCGCGGCAGTAGTAACTCAAGCAGCTACCCAACTTCCACGCTAGTTTCTCTCACCCCGTTCAACGGTTTTTTGAACCAAAAAATCCTATGCGTAGACAACCTAACCATCTACAAAACCTATCAAGTAGATTTTGTTAATGCGTGATGTAGGCGAAGAAAATTAAGTTCCAAAATTAAGAAAATAATAAATTTCTGGGTACAGAAACTTTCCCGAAGTGCTATTTTGGAATTTATTTTTAAGACCGAGTATTAAAGAATTTAAAAAACTACGTAAAGAGACTTGTATACAACGTATACGATATCAAACTTTATTTTAAAATTTTAGATTATTATTTTCTGTGATAAACCAATTCCAAACTGGTGAAAAATAGTTTTTGAAAACTTGAATTTTTTGATACAGTGTTTGTCTTGACAAACCGACTGACTTGGTCATGAACCAATTATATCATAAGGTGCATATGGACTTCATACACGTGTGAGCTTTGACGAAATTTGAATTGGTTGCGTGCTCGCGACAAAATCGATCCATATCCATCAAAAATTATTGTATCGGTGTTTTTGTAAAATTGATGATTACTTTGTGTACGCTCCTCAACTCGCGATAAAAATTGTGCCATTGGACTCGTAGAATTTTTCTATTCATGTAGGCTAAGTTTGATCCAATTTTGAGACAGTTGATCGCTTCATCGTTTCACGGGCCCCATGATACGATTTAACGTTTGTTTTCCTGATTGGCTCAACGGAATCCAAAACTGGACATACCCTTGAGTTTGTATCAAAAAATTGTACTTGTAGACATATATTAGAATAGCGTACGTATACATATAGCTGACATATACGTATTCCTAATCCTACGTATACTGGGACTAGGCGTCGTATGTTTTTACGGTGGCCTGTGCAGTTCAGAGCATATCGTATCGGTTACATAATTATACTGATATGAGCCTACATATTGGATTAGAAATTAGGATCTCATCTACATGCTTGATTACCTTTCTCGAGTTCGTTTTGAACTCTAATTGACTGCTTGATTTGCATCCAATTTGACCATGTAATAATGTAGTCTTTATTTGTTCGTGCCAATAAGATGAATCCGTCATGCCCCAGTTCCAAAATACCTAGGAACTTGGACGAGACGATGCTGGCTAATATGTTCTCCAATTTAATGGACATACCCAGACGTACTACGCTATAAAAATATACGAAACATATGCTATGTCAACTAGTCTCAATCCATATATAAGTAAATAGAGTAAGAATGTACATCATGTACTATAGTTGGCCGCCCTATGATACACATATTCGAGCAAACTCGAAGAAGAGTTAGCTTGCAAAACTAGACTACAACAATAGGTAACATGCAATAGAAGAATAATAGATTAAAAAATAAAGATAAATATCTAGCTACAATATACCTGAATATTCGACGTCCCAACATCAGCTCCAGCAAGTCACCATATGTATCAACCAACTCTCCAATCTGACAGGGAACTAGGTCCTCAGAGGGACATAACAAGATACAAAATGCATGCGATAAAATAAATACAGCATAAACATTAAGGTGAACTAACCATCTATGTGAATGCACTTCAGGAGAACTTTGGAATGTATGGATAAGACAAGCTCAATAGTAATCTTTGGCACAGCCTTTGGCTAGATACCGTATATACACTGACATATATCATCAATCGACATAGCGTAGCGCTAGCGACCATCGCCTGATATACCGACAACATATATATCCAACAATAACGCATACAACGTTATTGAGCCACTAGAAACATGTAATCAAAACTCTGTAGTTTCATCTGAATACTACAGCAGACTAATTTAGCTGTCCCATACACCTACTAATGATCCTTCCCGCCCAAATGCCAATGCACAGGTTGTGACTACAACCTGAACATCTCATAACTATATGACAAGTCAAATCTAAGCTAGAACTCTCTAAACTATTTATTACACCGTCACACATACTCCTTGCATCGATAGCTAGTTGACTGCATAAGTCCGTGTTCATAATGAACTCACACTCACTCACAGTGTAGTGTAATAATACGTGTCAAGGTCTGGGAGGTATAAAAGTAACTCCACAACTTTAGGTGGGTCCACTATAACTAAGTCAACACAACTCACATCTATACCTTCGTCGAATGCACCCGAGGCATTCTCAGACGCAACTTTTAGACCATTTCTAACACAGATATACATAAAATTATTCATGAATAGTTTAATACAGTAAAAAAATGGCAAGGTATACTTGCATGGATCTCCAAAAAGAAAAAGCTGCGATCCAGATCCATGACCAGTGGTCGAAGTGTCCCAGGAGCCTATAATAATTATTAAGAACTTAATTAACAATCTAAAGTTATCATTTATCTATAACATACAATTACTAACTATAAATACAACATGACACTAGACTATCATATTAACGAGGAAAAAACTAGATTATAACAAAGGCTTATAACTAAATAATTAGTAACATAGGTAAGTCACTATCCTTCTAGTCTCTAAAAGTACATATATTCTAAATATTCATATAAACTAAGTTCTAAGTGTCCCCTAAGATTATTCTTTTTACGTAAATTTCTATAAGTTAGTCATAAGAGGTTTCCTTGCATTGGTGCGACATAGGATTTATACCCAAAGGTCTTCTAGTGTTAATATCTTATCTTTTTTCTTAATCATAGAGACTACTGTCAAAATTATAACCTAATAATTTGTTACAACATTCTAACCCATGAGTCCTAAGTGGCATTTTTTTATAAAACTTTGGTTGTATAATTAGACATTTTCCTATACGTGATCCAACTAAAATAAATAACCAAACCTATGGTCTAGTCTTAAAATAAATTTATAAAATCTAGTAACGACAATTAAAATAAGAACATTGGTTGTCTTTCAAATAATTATTTAAGTCATATTTATCCAAAAATAATGCCACAACTTTACTATGACCAAATATAGGTTTTCTAGGTCGTGTCGGACACCGTTTTAAATCAATGCTTGTATCAACCTAATATATAAAAAAAGAACAGAATATTATATATATTTTAGATATTATTTTAAGTATATTTATAAGGTTATAATGATGGTAATAATCTATATAACTTTTGGGTCCAATTCTACAATGAAACTAGGCCTTCTAGGTTCAATTTGTACATTTAGGTGTCACAAAAATATACCTAGTTTACCTAATATTTATGACAGAAAATAATTAGTAAATAAATAGGTTTTAAATCATAAAATCAAGCCTAATACATGTACAACAACCTAGGTATTAATCTATGGGCATACTACATAAAATTTCAACATAAACTACACAAGTTTTTCATTCAACATGTCAAAATACACAATTTAAATTTCAAAAAATATAGGCTGTGTATGAGGTCTATAAAACTAGTTTAACATGTGTTAATACATGATTTAGAAACATAAATATATGATTTAATATTTTTCCAAGTTGTACAAAAATTTTGGTATAGAAAACATGCATATTTTGCTCACAATCAACCGATATATGACATGTAACAATTTCATTTCAGAATTACGTAATCACACAAATATCATGTTAAACCTAGACTTTATTAAATGGTTATGGTTTCTAGCTATCTCATGACATGTCAATAGGTTCCTAGAACGAATTTATAAGTTTCAGAATTGAAAAGGGGCGCATACTTACTTGCAAAACGATGGGAATGCAATCAATCCAATTGGAACTCGAATCAGTCTGCTTGGTTTGTGAAGGGGTTTCGGAGAAGAAATCATCAAGTTCTTGGATTAAAACTCTCCTCCTGGCAAGCCCACACCTTAGGCTACCTCCCCGACTTGCTTCTCGATGTACTTCTCTACTCGAAGGATCGTCGGGAAGGCTTCGAAGTCGAAAAACATAACGAATGGACTACTAAATTTTCTGCCAACGTGTGGACTATTTTGGGACTGAATTCTAAGTGAAAATGGATGGTAAAATGAGAGGGGAAGTTAGTCTGGGCTGTAGGGGAGATTGTAAGGAAGTGGCCATAAGAATAGGAAGGTAGATAGATGGTTTCTTAACTCCCAAAGAAGTGGACAACCCTCTCAAACATGTTTGCTTCTTGATGAAATAAGCTGCTATTTATAGCAGCTTATTGGCCTAAAATTGACCCTAGGACACTTGGGTTAGGGTTAGGTAGGTCCCTTACAAGTTAGGTTTGAGTTGGGGTTCATTTGGTTGATTTATTTGGGCTAGAACTCAACATATAGGCCACTTAAACTATGTGGACTGATATAAAATATAAGCTGTCATCCTCTATGTTTAGGAACATGCATAGTTAGGTTTGAGTTGGGGTTCATTTGGTTGATTTAATATACTACCAAGTTGTACAAAAAATTCGGTAAAGAAAACAAGCATATTTTTGCTCACAATCAATCGATATATGACATGTAACAATTTCATTTCAGAATTACGTAATCACACAAATATCATGTTAAACCTAGATTTTCATTAAATGATTATGGTTTCTACCTATGTCATGACTTGTCGATAGGGTCCTAGAACTAATTTACAAGTTTTAGAATTGAAAAGGGGCGTGTACTTACTTGCAAAACGATGGGAATACAATCAATCCAACTGGAACTCAAGTCAGTCAGCTTGGTTTGTGAAAGGGGTTCGGAGAAGAAATCATCATGTTCTTGGATTAAAACTCTCCTACTATCAAGCCCACACCTTAGGCTACCTCCCGGACTTGCTCCTCGATGTACTTCGCTACTTGAAGGGTCGTCGGGAAGGCTTCGAAGTCAAAGAATACAACGAATGGACTACTAAAATTTCTGCCAACTTGTGGACTATTTTGGGACTGAATTCTAAGTGAAAATGGATGGGAAAATGAGAGAGGAAGGTAGTCTAGGTTGCAGGGGAGGTTGTGAGGAAATGGTCGTAAGAATAGGAAGGTGGATGGGCGGTTTTTTTACTCCCAAAGAAGTGGACAGCCCCTCTCAAATATGTTTGCTTCTTGCTGAAATAAGCGGCTGTTTATAGCATCTAATTGGCCTAAAATTTACCCTAGGACACTTGGGTTAGGGTTAGGTAGGTCCCTTACAAGTTAGGTTTGAGTTGGGGTTGATTTATTTGGGCTAGAACTCAACATATAGGCCACTTAAACTATGTGGACTGATCTAAAATATAAGCTGCTATACTCACAGTTTAGGAACCCAATAAGTTTTTATATATCCTCTAGGATTTACCTAATTAAGTCATATATATATAAGGATTGAGTTGGTGCACCATTTGTCTCTCGTTCCGGGCTATTTCGATGCACCGATAATCTTTTATAGCTCGTTAAACCCATTTTTTCTACATAAATGTCCTAATAATTTGTGCATGTTTAAAGAGTGTGTAGGGTTGGGTTAGGGTTAGGTAGGTCCCTTACAAGTTAGGTTTGAGTTGGGGTTCATTTGGTTGATTTATTTGGGCTAGAACTCAACATATAGGCCACTTAAACTATGTGGACTGATATAAAATATAAGCTGTCATCCTCTATGTTTAGGGACATGTATAGTTAGGTTTGAGTTGGGGTTCATTTGGTTGATTCAATATACTACAAATTTGTACAAAAAATTCGGAAAAAAAAAACATGCATATTTTTGCTCGCAATCAACCGATATATGACATGTAACAATTTCATTTCAGAATTACGTAATCACACAAATATCACGTTAAACCTAGATTTTCATTAAATGATTATGGTTTCTATCTATGTCATGACTTGTCGATAGGGTCCTAGAACTAATTTACAAGTTTCAGAATCGAAAAGGGGCGTGTACTTACTTGCAAAACGATGGGAATACAATCAATCCAATTGGAACTCAAGTCAGTCCGCTTTGTTTGTGAAAGGGGTTCGGAGAAGAAATCGTCAAGTTCTTGGATTAAAACTCTTCTACTATCAATCCCACACCTTAGGCTACCTCCCTGACTTGCTCCTCGATGTACTTCTCTACTTGAAGGGTCGTCGGGAAGGCTTCGAAGTCAAAGAATACAACGAATGGACTACTAAAATTTCTGCCAACTTGTGGACTATTTTGGGACTGAATTCTAAGTGAAACTGGATGGGAAAATGAGAGAGGAAGGTAGTCTAGGTTGTAGGGGAGGTTGTGAGGAAATGGCCGTAAGAATAGGAAGGTGGATGGGCGGTTTTTTGACTCCCAAAGAAGTGGACAGCCCCTCTCAAACATGTTTGCTTCTTGCTGAAATAAGCGGTTGTTTATAGCATCTAATTGGCCTAAAATTTACCCTAGGACACTTGGGTTAGGGTTAGGTAGGTCCCTTACAAGTTAGGTTTGAGTTGGGGTTCATTTGGTTGATTTATTTGGGCTAGAACTCAACATATAGGCCACTTAAACTATGTGGACTGATCTAAAATATTAGCTGCTGTCCTCACAGTTTAGGAACCCAATAAGTTAGTATAGATCCTCTAGGATTTACCTAATTAAGTCCTATATATATAAGGATTGAGTTGGTGCACCATTTGTCTCTCATTCCGGGCTATTTCGATGCACCGATAAACTTTTATAGCTCGTTAAACCCATTTTTTTCTACATAAATGTCCTAATAATTTGTGCATGTTTAAAGAGTGTGTAGGGGTACAGTTGAGTTGTACACAAGCTACACGAATGCTCTAGTCTTAGTACAGATCATAAAGATCCTATGGGTCAAAGGGTTCGGGTCGCAATTGCATCTCCAATTTCGATTGTAACGGATATAGGTAATTGACCTATTCTGGACTATGGTTTTATACGTGAATGTTGTGTCATAAAAATAAAGCACAAGGAGACGTGTTTGAGAAGAACATAAATAGTACAAGTTTAGAGAAGCTCGACTGGGTCACGAATATTAATTTTGTTAGGAGAAACTAGCTAGTGTTGTGCTAGTTAACTCAAAGCTACGAGAATGGGTATAAAATACATATATACAAATATATAATCAAAATAACTATTTATTAAGTAAATTTAATAACTAAAACCCTAAAATATTTTGGTGGGATTTCTAATCTACCCACCTTTGAAAATTTTATCCTCGAAATTAAGATGTTATAATCGACAATAGCAAGAAGACAAACAATAAATAAATAACATAATCTATTAGCAATCTCAATCACAATCACACCCATCCGTACAAAGATAAATAAAACTTCTGCGAATCACAACCTCATGTTCCCAAATCGACTCGCCTATGCATAATGCTTCCATGCGACACGAACTAAAGAAATAGTATAACCTAGCAGCTAAAGGTAACGACGCTCTAGTCCTCTCTTCCATAGATGACTACACCCATAATTAGCTATCATGCCTTCCTTTCTAGTGAATTAAAATCTCAATACTTACTCCCTGTAATTCTCTAATATTTCCTTCTGAGCTATAAAGAAATACGCCATAGGCTTACAGCTCGATGCATTAGTTACTACTACCTCCGCCTTGGCTATTACTTCCAACTTATGCTAACTTATACTCAATGACAATTTTTCTTAATTTATCTTAAATCAATGGTTCTTCTTATACACCACGCTCAACTTATTTTCTCAATTTACAAAATCATTCCATGGTTTGTTAGGACTTTCAAATTTTTGTGCAATTATTCATACCACTATCCATCGAGCAGTTCCCTTCAAACATTTCTTCATCAAAGGTTCCTAAAATTTCTTACTCATTCGTCTTGTCAATAAAATATTTTCAACAATTTGTCCTCAACAATCTCGAATAATAAGATTATCCTAATAAATCATGCCTTACGTTCCTCAATAATTTGCTTTGTCTAAATTCTTGTGTCATTCTAATAGTAACTACTCATTCGTATCCAATTTGAAAATCAAGATCACTTAATGTAAAAAAAAATCAACTTGTCATCCCTTAAATACTTATTTTTCGTTGTCATCTGTATTTGTTTACCATTTCCTCAACCTTCTTGGATGTCTTAAGTCTAGAGTACTAGTGAATCCTCTTAGTCTTTGTCTAAGGACTAGTCTTCACATATTTCTCACCAATCACTTATTGTCTTCATATCTTGTATACAACTTATGATCCTCAACCTCCATAGTTTTGAAACAACTCCTATCACGCATAAATACATTTACTATTCCATATTTATTATTGTTCCCTTTTCTAATCACCTCATATTTAAAAAAAAACTCGAGTTACTCCTTGAAAGTCAGATATATCCCATTTACTCAAAAACAATTCTTTTTTTAACCTACTCTTTAGATTTTCAAACATTTATTCTGTATCCTTGGAAAGTTCTATCTTCTTATATTATCCTTCATTCCATGTAATTTCAATATTTATTTACCTTGATAATTCTTTTATCTATCTTAAAATCAATCCTTAAGCTATAATATTGACATATACAAAACTTAAAACTTACCCCGAAACGATCCTTTATAACTAACTATCCAATACCCCTAATATACAAACAATTTCATTAGAGACTTATCATTACTACTTGGCCTACCTTTTTAATAAATAAATGCAATAATATACAACAACGCCTGGAGTTAACTACAACCTCAAGTCATAACCAACCGAGAAGCCTAATCTTGTTTATACTCTAAGGAAAACTATACATTTACACAGATATGTTCTAAAGAATATTGACAACTCAAATAACTCAACCATAACCCCAACTAGCAATCTTTCTATCACGAACTATCATGAACTAAAATTCCACATTGAGTTAATACTAATTCTTTTTCTGGAGTCTAATTGCGTATGTCCTAAAAGTTGAATCCTTTAATCATCTTAGTAATATATCAATCGATAACAAAAAAAATCAACTCTCCAATTTCTAAAGTAATAACAGAAGTATTCTTCGTATGACATCAAGTTCATCCTTCTGATCCACAAGTATTCTAGTTATTATTTTCTCCTCAGATTTATTCTTCTTCCTATGTAGCTACTTGTTGGATGACTATCCTTTAGCATGAATCCTGAATATCTACTACTAGAAGATCCATCTCCTTTAAGAAATCATTCAACTGAATTTCTTGATCCCCTCAACTAATTTTTCTATGTATTGCATCACATTATATTCCATAAAACTGTATTCTTCGATTTGTTTCTTCCAGCTATTTTTCTCCAAGTCATCACAATATTAAAAGGGATATCCTCCGGGCGTTTACTCAAAATACGATTATCATATATCCTTCCGTGAAAATGTTACTATCATATTCTTTACCATATGTCATAATCATTCAATAGTATTTGAAATGCTAATTTCAAATGATTCTTTCTAACTTCCAAAATAACTTATAACCTCTAGTCCTAGCCTCCTATTGCTATGATCAACCCCTACACTAGGCCTTATTCCATTAATCCTTTCTGACCCTATATCTAGATGAACCGGGAATCAAACTCTCCACACTACCATAATAATTTTCTTTCATACGATTCAATAAAGTATGCCTTCTTGTCTTGTCATTGATGTACCTCTAAAGAAAATACCACGCACGAGGGTTCGTCTCTCCAAAATAGGGAAGGACGAGAAACAACGATAATGAGTTCAAGAAGGGTATGATTTGATATACAAATTCAAGTTTAAAGGACGTTATTAGAAATCAAATAATGATTCAATAGCAGTTGTGGATAGAATTCCTAACAAAATTATCTTATCGCAGGCTCGCTCGGTACAGTAACGTAACCAAAATAATAAATCGAACCTGCATGGGCCACAATTAAAACATATCATGCCCCAGTTCCCAAATACCTAGGAACATGGATGAGGTGATGCCAGCTAATAGGTTTTGGAATATATTCTCCAATTTAATGGACATACCCAGACATACTATGTTGTAAAAATATACGAAGCATATGCTATGTCAACTAGTCTCAATCCAGATATAAGTAAATAGAGTAAGAATGGACATCATGTACTATAGTCGGCCACCCTATGATACACATTTTCGAGCAAACTCGAAGAAGAGTGAGCTTGCAAAACTAGACTACAACAATAGGCAACACACAATAGAAGGATAATATATTAATAAATAAAGATAAACATCTAGCTAAAACATACCTAAATATTCGATGTCCCATCATCAACTCCAGAAAGTCACCATATATAACAACCAACTCTCCAATCTGGCATTGAACCAGGTCCTCAGAGAATTGTAACAAGATACAAAATACATGCCATAAAGTAAATACTTTATAAAGATAAAGGTGAACTAACCATCTATGTTAATGTACTTGAGGATAACTTTGGGAGGTATGGATAAGACAAGCTCAATAGTAAACTAAGACAAGCTCAATAGTAATCTCTGCATTACCCTGACTAGATACCGTATATATACTGACATATATTACCAATCGACATAGCGTTGTGCTAGTGACCATCACCTGATATACCGACATCATATATATCCAACAATAATGCATACAACATTATTGAGTCATTAGAAACATATAATCATAACTCCATAGTTTTATGGCAGACCAATTTGGCAATCCGATATGCCTACTAATGATCCTCCCCGCCGAAATGCCAATGCACAGGTTGTGACTATAACCTGAACATATCAAAACTATATGACAAGTCAAATCTAAGCGAGAACTCTCTAAACTAATTATTACACTGTCACACTTACTCCTTGCATCGATAGCTAGTCGCTTGCGTAAGCCCTTGTCCATCATGAACTCAACCTCACTCACAGTGTCGTGTAATAATACGTGTGAAAGTCTGGAAGATATAAAAATAACTCTACAACTTTAGGTGGGTCTACTATAACTAAGTCAACACAACTCATATCGACGCCTTCATCGACTGCACCCGAGGCATTCTCATACGCGACTTTTACACTATTTCTAACACAGATGTACATAGAATTATTCATTAATATTTAATACAGAAAAACAAGGCAAGATACACTTGCCTGGATCTCCAAAAAGAAAGAGCTGCGATCTAGATCCTTGACAAGTTACTATCCTTTTATACTAGAGTATTATATTAACGAGGAAAAAACTAGATTATAACAAAGGTTTATAACTAAATAATTAGAAACATGGGTAAGTAACTATCCTTCTAGTATCTAAAAGTACATATATTCTAAATATTCACGTAAACTAAGTTCTAAGCATCCCCTAAGATTACTATTTTTAAGTAAATTTCTATAAGTTAGTCATAAGAGGTTTCCTTGCATTGGTGCGACATTGGATTTATACCCAAAGGTCTTCTAGTGTTAATTCCTTATCTTTAATTTTTCTAAATTTTAGGTACTACCTTCAAAATTATAACCTAATAATTTATTACAACATTCTAACCCATGTGTCCTAAGTGGCATTTTTTTAATAAAATTTTGGTTGTATAATTAGACATTTTCCTATACGTGATCCAACTAAAATAAGTAACCAAGCCTATGGTCTAGACTTAAAATAAAATTATAAAATCTAATAATGACAATCAAAATCAGAACATAGTTTGTCTTTCAAATAATTACTTAATTCATATTTATCCAAAAATAATGCCACAACTTTACTATGCCCAAATATAGGTTTTCTAGGTCGTGTCGGACACTGTTTTAAATCAATACTTGTATCAACCTAATATATATAAAAAGAACAGAATATTATATATATTATAGATATAATTTTAAGGGTATTTACAAGTTTATAATGATGGTAATAATCTATATAACTTTCGGGTCCAATTCTACTATGAAACTACGCCTTCTAGGCTCAATTTGTACATTTTGGTGTCACAAAATTGTACCTAGTTTACCTAATATTTATGACAAAAAATAATTAGTAAATAAATAGGTTTTTAATCATAAAATCAATCTTAATACATTTACAACAACCTAGGAATTAATCTAGGGGCATACAACATGAAATTTCAACATAAACTACACAAATTTTCCATTCAACATGTCAAAATGCACAATTTAAATTTTAGAAAAATATAGGTCGTGTTTGGGGTCTATAAAACTAGTTTAACATGTGTTTATACATGGTTTGGAAAAATAAATATATGATTTAAGATACTATCAAGTTGTACAAAAAATTTGGTAAAGAAAACATGCATATTTTGCTCACAATCAACCGATATATGACATGTAACAATTTTATTTCAGAATTACGTAATCACACAAATATCATGTTAAACCTAGATTTTATTAAATTATTATGGTTTCTACCTATGTCATGACATGTCGATAGGTTCCTAGAACTAATTTATAAGTTTCAGAATTGAAAAGGGGCGTGTACTTACTTGCAAAACGATGGGAATACAATCAATCCAATTGGAACTCAAATCAGTCCACTTGGTTTGTGAAGGGGTTTCGGAGAAGAAATCTTCAAGTTCTTGGATTAATACTCTCCTCCTGGCAAGCCCACACCTTAGGCTACCTCCCCGACTTGCTTCTCGATGTACTTCTCTACTCGAAGGATCGTCGGGAAGGCTTCGAAGTCGAAAAACACAACGAATGGACTACTAATTTTTTTGCCAACTTGTGGACTATTTTGGGACTGAATTCTAAGTGAAAATGGATGTATAAATGAGAGGGGAAGTTAGTCTGGGCTATAGGGGAGGTTGTAAGGAAGTGGCCATAAGAATAGGAAGGTGGATGAATGGTTTCTTCACTCCCAAAGAAGTGGACAACCCCTCTCAAACATGTTTGCTTCTTGAAATAAGCTTCTGTTTATAGCAACTTATTGGCCTAAAATTGACCCTAGGACACTTGGGTTAGGGTTAGGTAGGTCCCTTACAAGTTAGGTTTGAGTTGGGGTTCATTTGGTTGATTTATTTAGGCTAGAACTCAACATATAGGCCACTTAAACTATGTGGACTGATCTAAAATATAAGATGGTGTCCTCTAAGTTTAGGAACCCAATAAGTTGGTATAGGCCCTCTAGGATTTTCCTAATTAAGTTCTATATATATATATAAGGATTGAGTTGGTGCACCATTTTGCACCATTTGCCTCTCATTCCTGGCTATTTCGATGCATCGATGAACTTTTATAGCTCGTTAAACCCATTTTTTTCTACGTAAATGTCCTAATGAATTGTGCATGTTTAAAGAGTAGTGTGTAGGGGTCTAGTTGAGTTGGACACAAGCTACATGAATGCTCTAGTCTTAGTATAGATTATAATTATCCTATGGGTGGAAGGGTTCGGGTCTTAATTGCGTCTACAATTTCGATTGTAACAGATATAGGTAATTAACCTATTTTGGACTATGGTTTTATACGTGAATGTTGAGCCAGAAAAATAAAGCACAAGGAGACATGTTTGAGGAGAACGTAAATAGTACAAGTTTAGAGGAGCTTGACTAGGTCACGAATATATATTTTGTTAGGAAAAACAAGCTAGTGTTGTGCTAGTAAACTCAAAGCTACGAGAATGGATATAAAATACATATATACAAATATATAATCAAAATAACTATTTGTTAATTAAATTTAATAACTAAAACCCTATTAAATTTTGGTGGGGTTTACAATCTACCCACCTTTGAAAATTTTGTCCTCGAAATTGAGACGTTATAATCGTCAACAGCAAGAATACATAAACAATAAATAAATTACATAATCTTTTGGCAATCTGAATCACAATCACACCCATTCCGTACAAAGATAAATAAACTTTCACGAATCACAACCTCATGTTCCCAAATCGACTTGCCTGTGCATAATGCTTCCATGCGACACAACTAAAGAAATAGTGTAACCTCTCCAAATTTACTTTTTCCAATCCAAAATCACATGTTTTATATGTTAGGCTAGGCCCGTCAGGAAACTCTAAGTTCTCTAAGCCTCCTGACCCTAGCCGCTAAAGGTAACGACGCTCTAGTCCTCTCTTCAATAGATGACTACACCCACAAATTTGCTATCATGCCTTTCTTTCGAGTGAATTAAATTCTCAATACTTACTTCTTGTAATTATCTAATATTTTCTTCTGAGCTATAAATTACGACATAGGCTTACATCTTGATGCATCGGTTACTACTACCTCCGCCTTGGCCACTACTTCCAACGTGCGCTAACTTATACTCAATAACAATTTTTCTTAATTTATCTTAAATCAATGGTTCTCCTTATACACCACGCTCAACTTATTTTCTCAATTTACGCAATCATTCCATGGTTTGTTAGGACTTTTAATTTTTTGTGCAATTATTCATACTACTATCCTTCAAGCAGTTCCCTTGAAACATTTCTTCATCAAAGGTTTCTAAAATTTCTTACTCATTCGTCTTGTCAATAAAATATTTTTCAACAATTGGTCCTCAGTAATCTCATATAATAAGATTATCCTAATAAATCATGCCTTACGTTCCTTAATAATTTGCTTTGTCCAAATTCTTTTGTCATTCTAATAGTAACTACTCATTCGTATCTAATTTGAAAATCAAGATCACTTAATGTATATAAAAAAAATTCAACTTGCCATTCCTTAAATACTTATTTTTCGTTGTCATCTGTATTTGTTTACCATTTCCTCAACCTTCTTGGATGTCTTAAGTCTAAGGTACTAGTGAATCCTCTTGGTCTTTGTCTAGGATTAGTCTTCACATATTTCTCACCAATCACTTATTGTCTTCATATCTTGTATACAACTTCTGATCCTCAACCTCCATAGTTTTGAGCCAACTCCTATCACACATAAATACTTTTACTATATCATATTTATTATTGTTCCCTTTTCTAATCACCGAATATTTAAAAAACTCAAGTTACTCCTTGGAAGTAGGATATATCCCATGTACTCAAAAATAATTCTTTTTTTACCCTGGCCTTTAGATTGTCAAACATTTATTCTGTATCCTTGGAAAGTTCTATCTTCTTATATTATCCTTCATTCCATGTAATTTCAATATTTCTTTACCTTGATAATTCTTTCAGTCTATCTTAAAATCAATCCTTAAGCTATAATAATCACATATGCAAAACTTAAAACTTATCCCAAAATGATCCTTTATAACTAACAATCCAATACACCTAATATACCAACAATTTCATTAGAGACTTATCATTACTACCTGGCATACCTTTTCTAATAAATAAATGCCATAATATACAACAACGCCTGGAGTTAACTACAACCTCAAGTTATAACTAACCGAGAAGCCTAATTGTTTATACTCTAAGGCAAACCACACATTTACTCCGATATTCTCTAAAGAATATTGATGACTCAAATAATTCAACCATAACCCGAACTAGCAATCTTTCTATCACGAACTATCATGAACTAAAATTCCACATTGGGTTAATACTATTTTTTTTTCTGGTATCTAATTGCGTATGTCCTAAAAGTTGAATCCTTTATTCATTTTAGTCATATCTCAATCGATAACAAAAGAAAATCAACTCTCTAATTTCCAAAGTAATAAAACAAGTATTCTTATTATGGCATCAAGTTCATCCTTCTGATCCGCAAGTATTCTAGTTATTATTTTCTTCTCAAAGTTATTCTCCTTCCTATGTACCTACTTGTAGGATGACTATCCTTTAGCATGAATCCTGAATATCTACTACCACAATATCTATCTCCTTTAAGAAACTACTTATCTGAATTTCTTGATCCCCTCAACTAATTTTTCCATGTATTGCATCTCATTATATTCCATAAAACTGTATTTTTCGATTTGTTTCTTCCTGCTATTTTCCTCCAAGTCATCACAATATTAAAAAGGATATCCTCCAGGCGTTTACTCAAAATACGATTATCATATATCCTTTCGTGAAAAATGTTAGTATCATATTCTTTACCATATGTCGTAATCATTCAATAGTATTTGAAATGCTGAAATCAAATGATTCTTTCTAACTTCCAAAATAACTTACAACCTCTAGTCCTAGGCTCATGTTGCTATGATCAACCCCTATACTAGGCCTTATTCCATCAATCCTTTCTAACCCCTCTTCTCACTGCCATGAACAATTTTCTTTCATACGATTCAATAAATTATGCCTTCTTGTCTTGTCGATGATGTGCCTCTAAAGAAAATACCACACACGAGGGTTCATCTCTCCAAAATATGGAAGGACGAGAAACAACGATAATGAGTTCAAGAAGGGTATGATTTGATATACAAATTCGAGTTTGAAGGACGTATTAGAAATCAAAAGATGATTCAATAACAGTTGTGGATAGAATTCCTAACAAAATTATTGTATCACAGGCTTGCTCGATATAGTAACGTAACCGAAACGATAAATCGGACATGCATGGGCCACCATTAAAATATGTCACGCCCCAGTTCCAAAATATCTAGGAACTTGGAGGAGACGATGCCAGCTAATACGTTTTGGAATATGTTCTCTAATTTAATGGTCATACCCAGACGTACTACGCTATAAAAATATACGAAGCATATGCTATGTCAACTAGTCTCAATCCATATATAAGTAAATAGAGTAAGAATGGACATCATGAACTATAGTCGGCCGCCCTATGATACACATATTCGAGCAAACTCGAAGAAGAGTGAGCTTGCAAAACTAGACTATAATAGTAGGTAACACGCAATAGAAGGATAATAGATTAATAAATAAAGATAAACTTCTAGCTACAATATACCTGAATATCTGGCGTCCCATCATCATCTTCAGCAAGTCACCATATATATCAACCAACTCTCCAATCTAGCAGGGAACCAGGTCCTCAAAGGGACGTAACAAGATACCAAATGCATGCCATAAAGTAAATATTGTATAAACATAAAGGTGAACTAACCATCTATGTGAATGCACTTGAGGATAACTTTGGAACATATAGGTAGGATAAGCTCAATAGTAATCTCTAGCATAGCCCTTGGCTAGATACCATATATACACTAACATATATCATCAATCGGCATAGCGTAGCGTTAGCGGCCATCGCCTGATATATCGACAACATATATATCCAACAATAATGCATATAACGTTATTGAACCACTATAAACATGTAATCATAACACCCTAGTTGTATCTGGTTACTACGACAGACCAATTTGGCTATCCCATACGCCTACTAATGATCCTCTACGCCCAAATACCAATGCACGGGTTGTGACTACAACCTGAACATCTCATAACTATATGACAAGTCAAATCTAAGCCAGAACTCTCTAAACTATTTATTACACCGTCACAAGTACTCTTTGCATCGATAGCTAGTCAACTACATAAGCTCGTGTCCATCATGAACTCACCCTCACTCACAGTGTCGTGTAATAATACGTGTCAAGGTCTGGGAGATAAAAATAACTCCACAACTTTAGGTGGGTCTACTATAACTAAGTCAACACAACTCACATTGATGCCTTCGTCGACTGTACCTGAGGCATTCTCAAACACAACTTTTACACTATTTCTAACACAGATATATATAGAATTATTTATGAATAGTTTAATACAATAAAAACAAGGCAAGGTATACTTGCCTGGATCTCCAAAAAAAAAGAGCTGCGATCCAGATCCCTGACCAGTAGTCGAAGTGTCCCGGGAGCCGATAATAATTATTATGAACTTAATTAATAATCTAAAGTTATCATTTATCTATAACATACAATTACTAACTATAAATACAACATGACGCTAGACTATCAAATTAACGAGGAAAAAACTAGATTGTAACGAAGGTTTATAACTAAATAATTAGAAACATAGGTAAGTCACTATCCTTCCAGTCTCTAAAAGTACATATACTCTAAATATTCATATAAAATAAGTTCTAAGCATCCCCTAAGATTATTTTTTTTACGTAAATTTCTATAAGTCAGTCATAAGAGGTTTCCTTGCATTGGTGTGACATAGAATTTATACCCAAACCTTCTCACATCAGAGTCAAGTGCAGGTTCCACAAACCCAAATAACCTTCCTTCTCAACATAAACCTACCAATCCCCCCATCAATGCACCATTTACACATGTACCCCTCCAACACATCTGTTCGAGCTATATCCTCACATAACCCAGCTGAAACCTCAACACATATTGAATATAAAACTTCAGGACACAATGCTACTTGCTTGGATAACCGAATCCCTAGTATCCAGACTCAAAACTCCACTCCATACTAATTTGGAAGATCACCGAGTTTCTCTCCCCAAGGTGGATGCAGTCCCATCTCTAATATCTGTGCAAGCGACGTTCACATCACTCCTTGCAGCCATGGCCACTACCACCCCCTCTACTGGGTTGAATTCTAAACCCACTGCTGCCATCAAAAGCAGGAGGAAAATACAGCGCACCACTACACAGATAGTCTCAAATCTAAACCACTATCCCAATACCAAACGTCTTCGTCCACCTTTCAAAAAAGGAGATGAAAACCTCTGTCCTAACTCCAAGCGGCTGGCCTCGAATAGCCTCGACAAAAATATAGGAACGATCCGACAATTCAATCCTTGAATGCGTTTTTCCGGTTGACGAAGCCGTCAATTACTATTAATTTTTTTATAATAAATATATTTATAGTTTCAAAAATATTATATATTGATTATATTCTTCTCATTGAAAAAATAAAGTTATCATTTTTAGTCCTACGTTGACTAGGAGTTTTCATATTCGTCTTTATATTAGTTTCTATCACTTACTCACTTCTGTTGTGGACTAATCATGTGGGCCACATGTGCGTGTCGTCACTGCCGCCCTGCCAGGTTTGTCGCGTGTAATGTGTACGCGCCCACATCTCCGTCCATGTCCCCATTTTAAAACACCAAACGCGTCCCCGAAAAAAAAAAGGTTTCCATCGAACAATTTCAAAAAAAATTGTCATTCCTAATGACATCTTTTTCTTTGTAAGTAATTAGTTAGGAGGCATTCACATTATATATATAAAAATGTGATAAAAAATATTATATATATAAAAGATGGTTATAAATTATTGAGTGTTGTCAATATAGAAATATATCTTATGAACATCAATTTTTTTAGTGATGTATATACTGCTTTACTATAATTTCCTTCTTGTTCTATGTGCTAATAAGGTAAATCTTAAAAAAAAATTACAAGCTTCCGTAGACTTCAGCATTTTGTTCATAGACATGTTCTTCAAAGTATACTACTATGATTAGTTGATGTTCTGTTGTTTCCTAAATATATTATTTCACCGATCTGAAATTGCAATTTTGTTGTAATATCATGAAAGTTTTTCTATGACCATAATAAAATTATATATATAATACGTCACAAAAAAAATCTTGAAAGTAAATCTTAAAAAAAAATCAACATATTTAGAAGCTTCCGTAGACTTTAGCATTTTGTTCATAGACATGTTCTTGAAAGTATACTGCTATGATTAGTTGTTGTTTTGTTGTTCCCTAAATATATTATTTCACCGATATGACATTGCAATTTTGTTGTAGTATCATGATAGTTTTTTCTATGCCTATAATAAAATTTTATATATAATACTTAAAAAAAATGTAAGCTCACTTTTCGTGTTTTTAATTTTTTTTATTTATTTTTGTTTATTTTAAATATTTTATAGTTAGACACTTATTTTTAAATTCTATTATGGATATTTTTGAAAGAAAAGATTTTTTTCAAATTTATTTTTAAAAATAGATTTTATATTTAAAAAAGTATATTCTACAGTTATTTGATTTATTGTTATCATTTATCTTTATGATTTGAATTTATAAAAATTTGTTTTAAATACTATTTGATAATATTAGATATTATGGTGCTGCCATCAATATATTGAGATTCATTCAATCTAATTGATTGATTCAATTCATGGAAGAATTTAATATTATTATTTATGATTTTAATTTATAAAATATATTTTGAAGTATTTGATTTATTACCCTCAATTATATGGAATCTAGTTTAAATATTATCATATTTTATTTTAAATTTATTATTGATTTAGATTTGGGCAATCAAATCTAGGATTGCATTTCATTTAAAGTTTTGTGGAAAGATATGTTCATTAAATTCTTATTCCTATTGTGATCAATTTTGATTAGATTTGATCAATCTATTATTAATTGTTTTAAATTTATGGAAATTTTGATTATGTATAATAATCCTTTCCTAATTAGGAAACTGAGTCAACCTCCATCTATTTAAAGAGTCATATTCTTCTCCCAGAATCAAAACCCTTCCAATATAACCCTAATTAAGTAAAGGCTATCCTTTATATATACTTATTGAACCAATGTCATCTCCCATATTTTTTTTCCAAAATTTTTTTTTTGTCCAAAATAAGCCAAAATTCGTCATAAATTCAGCCTCATTTTTTTGAAGCTATAGCAACTTCGCAAAGCTGTTGCGACCAACTATGGACTCCTATTCACCTCCATTTTTTTTGTTAGAACCGTATCGAGGTTAACTTTCCAAATCTCTATTTTAATTACTGATATTTTATTTGTGATTTTTTGAAAATTTATTTGAATCACAGTTTTTAAGATTTCGGGAGATTCTGAACTCCGTTTTGTGATCCGTTTGAAGTTTTTGAAAGCTTACACGAAGATCTACAACATATAATTCTTCCAAAAATTAAAAAATTTGTTTAATATTTTATTTTATTCATTGAACTCAGTTTTGATCGATAATTTATCGATTTGGTCATGACTAGCCATAATGACGACTTTGGAGTTTCTCTATATTGAACTTATCTGAAAATTATTGGATGTTATGGATCTCAAACATCATTATCTCTTCAGACCAATTATGACTATAGCTTTTGACATATTTTGTGCCAACATGATCAAGTCACAAAGAACTGCAACAATTTGAGGCAAGTACACTATTGCTTATGTGCTTCTTACATTATAATGCTATCTATGACTGTGTTTTATTGAGTATCCAGATTGTGACACGATTGTTACATGATAGGATTCATTGTTTCATTGCTCGTTTATTGACTGTTTAATGAGTCTATGCTAAATAGATGTGTGAACAAACTAATATTGTTATTAAATGATAGCTAAGTCATACACCTCACGTATGGGTTAGCCGTACCAAATATTAAATATAGCCATCTATGATGTGCCGTATTAGCCCAGCCGTTCACATGTCAAAAAGTATTTCAAATACACTGTCTGTTTATTGTATATGTTCATTGCTAGCTATATTATTCATCCATGTTTGCTAGTGGTTTCTTATACATGTTTATTTTTCCAGTTCATCTAAATATTTCCTGATTTTCTAATGCATTTCTAATGTCTAGTTTGTTTTATATTAAGTTATATTAAATACAATAGGATTGTACTTTCTCATTTCCTGACTGGATCGTTGTAGGTGACTTGGAATGCTTCCTACTTTTGCGCTATGGACTATACAAAAAAGATAGAGATCTTAGAGGCCGACCGTAGATTCTGGATACATTAGTTAGTTTCTTTTATTATTTAGCAGATTTGTTCCCAAACATCATTTTGTTGTATTACTGAATTTTTAAATAAAATAATTATTATGAATGAGCAATTAGATTTGTTTTATTGTATTTTAGATCGGCATTGAAACCTAGACAGCGTACTACCGCTGATGCTGCGGTGTAGGCTGGACTTGGCTACGTACTCATATTCCGAAAAAATGGGAGCCGGTCGTGATAAGTTTTTTTGGTGGCCAATACAGGTCTATTTTCTTAAAATTTTGCGAACTCGAGGTAGTACCTATAATTAGCCATACTACTACGAGCCTGTGACTATGAAATGCTCATTCACAATTAGAATTGATTTGATTTTAGGAGAATGAATAGGACTAGGAGTCTCTTATTCAATTCCATTGTTAGGTAGTTAAGGTTGCTACATAGGCTGCGTGATTTAGTCAAGAATTTATTAAATTCTAAACCCTATTAGGAAACTTAAGGAATGTTTATAGAAGAAAATACTATTGTATTTTAATTTGATGTTTTGACCAAAGGTGGGTAGACTATTCGCTTGGTAAATTAGGACTTAATAGTATTCGATTCCTAATCTTGATCATTTGTGCAAATTTATTTTCTACCCTCTCCTACAGAAACGAGACTGCATAAGTTTAGGGATTTAAAAGCAGAACAAAAGATGGAGAAACTTAATGGGCCGGTTGGATCCAACCTATTCTTGAAATATACAACTTGTACACACTCACTTTCCAAAAATAATCAATACACCAAGCACTACACTTAGATTTATTGGATTTGTTGCTAAAATTTCGGTATTTAGTTCGTATTACTTATTTATTTCTATTGGCCATAAGTAATCATTTCTATCTCCATTATTGAGTTTTGAGCCTAACCCAATTCAAATATTCAAGTCGTCTTCGTTCATTTTTTTATCATTTTATTTTTGAATTGATACTTTTACTTCAAGTACAGATACTTACACTTATTCTATCATGATCGACTTGTTTGAAATTCTAGAAGTTCCTTTGAAATTCTTATGGATATAGTTGGAATAATTTTCGATGACTTATAATGGCAAGGCAGATGCGTACTGTTCCCAGTTATTTAAATTATGGAGACTGCTGGTTCACTGTAGTCAGCAGCGTACTGGCAAGGCATGACCCCTAAGACCCCAAAGTTGACATAATTTCAAGTAAGCGTAGGTTATCGAATATTATTAAAACTATGTCCTAGTTGTCTTATTTTGAACCTTGAGTTGTTATGTCAATAATGGATAGAGTTGATAGAGTATTCGATACCGTATCTTTATTAGAGTCGATACCATATCTTTATTAGAGTCATAAAACCAAGAGTTTACTGTAGCTAGATGTACACTAGCGAGGCATATATTCACGGTGAAACGACTTTGGATATGCATACGGTTTTCGGATACCATATAGACTATATCTTTTATTGGCATGGGAATCTTAATTTTTCATGATACACAAATTCCTATATTACTCTTCTTTATTTCTTATCTTTCTATTCTCGACTCATCGTTTGTCTTCCTAGTAATCTTTTAAACCTATTTGATTTTCTTCCGCTATATCCCTAATCATACCAAGATTTTGATTCTATAATCGTGTCTAAATACTTTTGGTTAAATAAGTTGATCGTGCCGAAACGATTTCGATTTTTGATCATTCTTAAATATTTTTTCAGGACTATATCGTTTTGACTATAATCTGATTGTGCCAATCATATCTTTTCTAGATTTTGATTCTATTCGCCTGACCAATTTCGATCATTGATCGTATCATTTTCTTGATTATATTTTTAGTCGATTCTAGTCGTGCCTTTGGAATTTCGAGGACAAAATTTTTCTAAGGTGGGTATATTTGTAAGTCCACTTCCCGAGTTTTTAATTTTTTTATTTATTTTTGTTTATTTTAAATATTTTCTAAAAATAATTCTTATTTTAAATTATATTATGAATATTTTTGAAAGGAAAGAATTTTACCAAATTTATTTTTAAAAAGAGATTTTATATTTACAAAAGTATATTATAGAATTATTTGATTTATTGTTATAATTTATCTTTATGATTTCAGTTTATAAAAATTTGTTTTAAATACTATTTGATAATATTAGATATTATGGTGTTGCCATCAATAGATTGAGATTCAATTAATCTAATTGATTGATTCAATTCATGGAAGAATTTAATATTATTATTTATGATTTTAATTTATAAAATATATTTTGAAGTATTTGATTTATTATCCTCAATTATTTGGAATCTACTTTAAATACTATTATATTTTATTTTAAATTTATTATTGAGTTAGATTTGGTCAATCAAATCTAGGATTGCATTTGATTTAAAGTTTTGTGGAAAGATATGTTCATTAAATTATTATTCCTACTGTGATCAATCTTGATTAGATTTGATCAATCTATTATTGATTGTTTTAAATTTATGGAAAGGTTGATTATGTATCATAATCCTTCCCTAATTAGGAAACTGAGTCAACCTCCATCTATTTAAAGAGTCCTATTCTTCTCCCAAAACCAAAACCCTTCCAATATAACCCTAATTAAGTAAGGGCTATCCTTTATATATACCTATTGAACCTATGTCATTTTCCATATTTTCTTTTCCAAAATTCCTCTCTTTTTTGTCCAAAATAAGCCAAAATTTGTTATAAATTCAGTCTCGTTTTTTTGAAGCTATAGCAACTTCGCAAAGCCGTTGCGACCAACTCTAGACTCCGATTCACCTCCAATTTTTATATTAGAACCGTATCGAGGTTATCTTTCCAAATCTATAATTTAATTACTGATATTGAATTTGTGAATTTCTAAAAATTTATTTGAGTGTCGATTGTCCAAAACTCGGTACATCGTACGGTTTTTAAGATTTCGGGAGATCCTAAACTCCGTTTTGCGATCTGTTTGAAGTTTTGGAAAGATGATACGAAGATCTACAACATATAAATCTTCCAGAAATTCAGAAATTTGTTTAATATTTTATTTTATTCGTTGAACTAGATTTGACCGATAATTTATCGATGTGGTCATGATTAGCCATAACGACGACTTTGGAGTTTCTCTATATTGGACTTATCTGAAAATCATTGGATGTTATGGATCTCAAATATCATTATCTCTTCGGACCAATTATGACTATAGCTTTTGACATATTTTGTGCCAACATGATCAAGTCACAAACAACTGCAACTATTTGAGGCAAGTACACTATTACTTTATGTGCTTTTTACATTATAATGCTATCTTTGACTATGTTTCATTGAGTATCCAGATTGTGACACGATTGTTACACGATAGGCTTGATTATTTTATTGCTTATTTATTGACTATTTAGTGAGTTGGGAAGGAAAATACTAAATAGACGTGTGAACAAACTAATATTGTTATTCAATGATAGCTAAATCATACACCTCACATATGGGTTAGCCGTACCAAATATTGAATGATAGCCATCTATGATAGGCTGTATTAGCCCAGCCGTTCATATGTCGAAAAGTATTTCAAATACACTGTCTGTTTATTGTACATGTTCATTGCTAGTTGTCTTGTTCATCCATGCTCTTGCTAGTGGTTTCTTGTACATGTTTATTATTTTCAGTTCATCCAATTTTTTTTTATTTTCTAATGCATCTCTAATGTCTAGTTTATTTTGTATTAAGTTACATTAAATGCAATAGGGTTGTATTTTTCTCCTTTCTTGACTAGATCGTTGTAGGTGACTTGACGTGCTTTCTACTTTTGCACTATGGACTATATGGGGGAGATAGAGATCTTGGAGGCCGACCGTAGATTCTGTATAGATTAGTTATATTCTTTTATTGTTTAGCAGATTTGTTTCCAAACATCATTTTGTTGTATTATTGAATTTGTAAATAAAATAATTATTGTGAATGAGCAATTAGATTTGTTTTATTGTATTTGAGATCAGCATTGAGACCTAGACAGCGTACTACCGCCGATGCTGTAGCATAGGCTGGACTTGGCTACTTACTCGTATTCCAAAAAATAAGAGCGGGTCGTAACAAAAAAAACTCACTGCGCCCCTTTGGCTCCATATGGCTACGCCACTGACCATGGCTATGTAGAGGAGACTAGAATTCCATTATCTCATCCAAAGAGAAACAAGGTGGATGCAACTTCAACTATTCACAAAAACCAATTCTTCATCAACTAGTACCATAACTCTTCAGCCATAAACCTTGGGTATGTTGGACCTGCATTCACTTGGTCTTGTAAAAGAATTGCTAGCACAAACATTGCTGAACGTCTTGATAGAGAAGTGTCTGACACAACTTGGAGATCGTTTTATCCAATGGCAGGCGTTCTCCATCTCCCATGTATTAGCAATGACCATAATCCAATCTTTATGAAGCTTAATATCACCAGTAAACGCAGAAGACCTTCCATTAGGTTTGAGGCAGCATTTGTACAAGACAAAGAGTTCAATAATATTCTATCCAAATGCTGAACTAACACTCCTCACAAAGCTGACATCATCACCGTACTACATGCTTTGTACCTTCCCTCAAGATCTGTGGTAATCACATACTTGGGAATTTAGTAGAAGATATCAAACAACTTTGATGAAAAACACTTGCAAATTCAAAGGCTTCCAGTTTCCAATGAGATAATGTAGTAGGAAAAAACATTTACTATCTCTCAACGAGCTTTACACCAACATGAATTATATTGGATACAACGTTCTCGAATTTCATGGCTTGGTGACAGGAATACAAAATTCTTTCACATGGTAGCTTCCAATCGAAAACAAAAAATACCATTCTCGATGCTTCGAAAGAGCAACGAAGAGCAGGTTGCTGATCATAATGCTATATCAGAGACTCTAATTGAGTATTTCAGAGGTGCATTCCAAAACAATTGACATCTCCCGTCCCTGCAGATATCATAGAAGAGCTTTATACTGTAAGTGCTCTGGAGAATGATCTAATTAGCATGCCTCCCTCTACTGAAGAGATTTGGAGTAGTATCAAACAAATGCACCCTCACAAAGCTCCTGGCCCCGATGGCTACCTAGTTCTTTTCTACCGTCAATGTTGGAGCATTGTTAGCACTGAGGTAATTGCTCTTGTTCAGGAATTTTTTAGCACTAAAACATTACCACCATCTCTTATCGCACCTACATTGCCCTTATACCCAAAAGGGTTACTTAGTAATAGGGTCTCATATAATAGTTAAAATTAGGGTTTGGGTCTAAAAAATGATCGGTGTTAGGATTTGGGTCTCTAAATCATTATTTATTTGCCTATAAAAACAGTGATTTGGAGACCCAAACCCTAACGTCGATCATTTTTGAGACCCAAATCCTAATATCCACTATTATATGAGTCACTATTACTAAATAACCCTAAAAACAAGATCCCATTAGCCCAATAGAATTTCGACCGATTGCCCTTTGCAATGTGTTATATAAGGTCATTGCAAAAATCTTAGCAAACGGGATAAGACCTCTGCTCTACAAAATGATTACTCCTTTCCAGAATGCTTTTGTTCCTAGTCGAAAAATCAACGACAATATCATTATTGCCCATGAAATTCTCCACTCCATTCGCACTTCTAGAAATTCCAATAACTCCTTTGCTCTTAAAATCGACATGGCTAAGGCATATGACAGATTAAGCTGGGATGTGATAAGCCAAACTCTTTTAGGATTTGGCCTTAATTAGTGGATCCTCTCACGACTTAATTGATGAGTGCATCACCACTATTAGCTTTGAAATCCTTGTGAATGACACTCCTTCTAACATGTTTTCCCTTTACTATGGCATTTGCTAAGGTTGTCCTTTATCTACGTATATCTTCATCATGTGCGGTGAGCTCCTCTCCATACATATTTCAATCATGGAAAGGAATGGTCTGTACTCTGGCATCCGTTTGTCCAAGTACCAAGGAATATCTTACTCATACCTTCTATTTGCGGATGACATCCTCTTATTTGGCACATGTACCATTAGCACTATACTCTAAGTCAAAAGTATCTTCTCTTCTTACGAATCATGGTTAGGCCAACAGGTTAGCCTTGCAAAATCTTTAATTCTCTTCCATACCACCATCGATGATCATATGAGGAAGATTTTCATTGACATTCTTAGTGTCAACTTATGGACACTACTGACAAATATCTCGACCATAAAATCCTACTACCTATATCCAGAGCTTCTACACATCATTCCTTAATCGATACATATAAGTCAGCTCTCTTTTACTGGAAATGCAGATTTCTTTCCTATGCAGGTAGAACCACCCTTCTTAAATCGACATTATCTTCTATTCCTATTTACCATGTCTTTTATCTAATTCCTAAAAAGGTCACCAAGACTCTATCTTCCATTCAAAGTAATTTCTGGTTGGGGTGTCGAAGACAACAAGAAACTTTACTTTAGAGCTTGGAACATCTTCAACAAATTGAAAAATAATGGAGGACTCGTTATCAGAGATTCGAAGATAACCAACTTGGCCCTTGTTACCAAAATGGCCTAAAGATTCTTAAGAAACCCCAATGTTGAAATGAGCAAACTACTCGAGAGAAAATATCTCTGCAATCAGGATTTTTGGTCTGCAAGTTCTAAACCTTATAATTCCAGGATCTGGACTATTATTCTAAGGTGCAGAGAGTTTTTATTGGAAATGTGTACATAAGCATTTGGAAGGACCCATGGGTGTTTAATAGACCTGGTTTTAAGGTCTTTGGTAACCAGGATGCTAACCTCCATGTCCAGATGGTTTTAGACCTGGTCCACAAACTATCTAACAGTTGGAATGAGGAGCTCATTACCTACCTTTTTTCTCCAGTAGAATCTTCTGCCATCCTTCTCCTACCCCTATCCCAAACTAGCACAATTGACATTATGCTGGATCCATACAAATAATGGTGTCTTAAACTCAAAATCAGACTATCGATTGATATCTAATAAGAGTCATAACATAATGAACTAGTTGCCATCATAAGGGTTCAATGAATGGAAGAGTTTCTAGAGGATGAACTACATATGTCCTCGAGTTTCTATATTCATCTGGAGGGTGCTTACAAATTCCCTGGCTTCTGGAGAGAATAAATACAAGGGACTTCAGACCACTAGTCCACTCTGCCTTCTCTGTCAGGTACAAACCGAATCATTGGATCACCTTTGTCTTCATTGCTCTATTGCAGGTAAAGGTTGAAAGGACTTACAATCAGTTCCCCATCAAGTTAATCAATACATCACCACACTACAACTTTTACAAAATCTCTTTCGTAGTAGCCAACATAGCAATATCACATCCACAATTTATCTGTTATGGGAGATATCAAAAGCAAGAAATGCACACATATTCAATCAATTACCTTTCTATACAGATAGAGTCATCTGGAATACATTAAGACTTGAAGCATCATATGAACTCTCCACGACGATAATTGCCTCCAGAGAAGTTGGACAACCACCACTATCGTTGCATACACCGATACCTCCAACTTCAAACTCACTCAAGATAATTTTGACGATGCTTACCTTAACGAGAGGATGTGAGTGGCTGCCTTTCGCAGAGACAACATGGGACGGTTCATATATGCTATTTCAACTACTCAACGTGGCGGGAGCCTACTCGAGCCTGAAGGTTTATCTCTCAAACTTGTCATGGTCTTATGCAAAATGGAAAACTATGCAAAAGGTATAATCGAGGGTGATCACAAGGTTCTCATCGATGCTATCCACAACAAGGAGTCAGATACCCTCTAGAGAATAAGGCATATCATTGAAGAATGTTGAATATATTGCTCCAACAACATCAATATTTATTTCCAATTTCAATCCCAGACAGTCCAATATGGCTGGCACACTCTTTAGGCAATGTCATTGTATGCTCAAGTTTGCCCATTTTAGGTAGGCTATTCACAGAGCCTCCTTCCTGTATATTGGGCCATATCCGGAAAGATATGGCCAATAGTGCTTTTGAATAAAAAATTTCATTTTATTTAAAAAAAGAGTTCCGTTGACGTATGTAGCTCTTGCACATACACATGTAACCATAAGGGAATAGTGTATTGTCATATACGACTATATCATCTCTTGCTCAGTCGCTATACCAATACAGTGCTGGAGTTTAGATTTTGAGGCTCGAGACAAACTCTAAAAGTGATGTCCTGAAAACTAAATGTTCATATAATTTATTTTTCATTGAGGATGACACAATAGTATTATCATAGCAAATTTCAAAAAAATAAAAAAATAAAGAAAATATAATATCCAAAATAATATGTCATAATAAAATACTAATAAAATTGAAGATGTTCCAAACAAAAAGAAAAAAAATTGTAACTCCAAGAAGCACACACATAGAGAAATATCGAAAGAGGAGATTGACAGCGGCTGAAGGGTAGAGGAGACTGAGAGCGTCGCACTATTAGAGCGACGTAAAGGGAGAGAATTTTGACAACTACTGCACCATTTTTTTATTTTGTCTGACCAATTGACTTGTCTTTGGTATTCTATTATATGACGTTTAGATATCCTATAATAAAAAAATATTTTATCCGGATTAAAAGGATTAGAATGAGTCTGTTGGACTTTTAAAAAATTAGAATTACATTAATTAAATAATATATAATAAAAAAGTTGTCTTCTAAAATTTTGGACTTGAGACAACTGCCTCATAGTCCTCATATCAAGTCCGAACATATACCAATATGGAGCTAACTTTGAGTAAATTTGCAAAACAAATATTCTAAAATGTAATGGATCTGTATATAAAATAGAATAAAAATATAATATTTTATCCCTGTTGCACTTAGTCGTATTTTTTCTTTTCCAGTTAGACCTTCAGTGGTTAAAAAATGCTTGTTAAAAACCTAAAAATACAAATAATAATAATAATAATAATAATAATAATAATAATTGACACTTTGTGCAACCTGTCATAGAATTTTTATCCAGACGGACCTTCAGCGGCACAAAACTCTCATAGAAAACACAAAAACACAAAAACATTATATACAAGTCACAAATTGTTATAGAATTCTCGTCCAATCGGTCCTTCAATAGTACAAAACGGTCATTGAAAACACAAAAGTATCATAAATTATTGTTGACAATACAAATACAAGTACGAAAAGTAAATAATATGTCTAATATTTCATAAGTTCATATAGATACAACCATACTTCACACAATAGCTAGTAAAAATACTAGTAAAAATAGAAAAAACATTAATTATTATTGCTATAATAGAGTTGGGGGCTGTGAACGAGTCATGAAATACGATTAAAGTGAACCAAGGAACCTCACAAAACATCTCGGCAATGGAAGGATTAGTAGGAGGGCAACATCAGGGGAACATGAGGGTCAATAGGGGTAGCATGCGAGGTTGACATCATATCAATTAAAGTCTTTACATGCTCCATTTAAGACTAGAGTTCGCTAATAGTAGTAACGACCTAAGCTAAGACTGCAGCCTATGTCACGCTCTGATTCCCAAGAATCGATAAGCCACGACCAGATGTGATATCATATGTCTAAGTTGCACTTATACAAGACATGTTTGTAAATATTTCATAAAATAGTTCTACTTATGATGCAACATAAATAAATAGAAAAGTGAATCAAATAATATTTTTTATAGCGAAAGACATAGGCTCTAACCATAACATTCAAACCTGGATTACAACTTTTGAAACCAAAAGAAACAACAATGTCATTAAAAGAAATTAAAACACCTTTAATAGAAAAGCTTCAAAACGGGGAAATATTTTCAAATGCTTCTGAGGTTCAACTGATTCCCCACACCTGCAAGTGCGAGGACCAGTACACCTGGAATGTATTAGTGAGTGTTATCAACCAAACCCACTTGAACTAGAACAAAAATCATGTGAAGCATGTAATATTAATTAAATGATCTTTTTACTACTCTAGGTTTTGTTAACAAATCATAATTATTAACGTAAACATATGAATATCACTTATAATTAATGATGTTTACCCATAATCGACTATTTTTTTATGCAAAATAAAGATTAGAATAACTTTGCTGCAAAACTATCGTTAGCAATACAACCTAACTATATGACGATCATTAGTGAATGCACTAATGAGGACTATCTATGGTATTATGCCAACCCTTCTAGTGCAGGTGGCCAGCCCATTGAAAGTCACATAACACCTGTGCTCAATATCTAGAACAAAATCATATAATTCTCCTAGGTCGATATGGTCCAGGTGCCCCAGACATTGTTCGAGGAATCAAACCTTGTGTACAAGTTCTCATGATAATGCATGTGAATGCAACTAGCTAAAAAAATATAATATTCATGATAATGGAAACTTATAAATACTTGTAAGACACATTCTCTATCCGTATTTTGTATTCCATATTCAATATTCCTCGAGCCACATCTCGTATACCACATTCCCATTCCATGGTTATCTCAACTCATGACCCAATGGTCCCTTCCATAACTCATTTCCAATATAATGGATCAGAAAACAAAACTACTTTAATCATATATTATAGATTCTATGATTCATTTCCACAAGTGAAGTATTAGTTCATTACTACTCTACAATTCTCTTATTGACATGTATTTCATCGATCATCATAGGCATGTATATACCAATATTTCCAACAAAATGAATTCTAAGTGTTAGTGTATATAACAGTTCATAACAGTTGTACCAATAATGTTTAATTCTAGTATTCCAAAGTACAAGAAGTAAAGCATATAAATAATCTTTTTTTTTACCTTGGTTTATTTTATTATGGTTACTCGATCATAGGGATATAACAGAGGATGAAAACTAATTCTTTACTAAGAAGTGGAGAAAAGCAAGTAATGGTTAAAGCCACTAACATGTTCGAGGAAATATCGAGTGAAATGAGAAGAGAACTTCATTCGCAATGTTCGAGTTGCGCTTTAGCTTTCTTCTGAATCCTATAGACAGGGCTTCCACATGAATTCGTTTTCTCTTCCTCTCAAAAGTGATTATGAATGTAGCAAAATAAAATGAAGGAGGGACTTTTATATAGAATCAGAAGTTATTACAAAGAAATAAATTCCTTATCTCCAGGTAACTAACTAGATTCTTCAAGATATGGTTTAATTATCTGCACTCAATTCTAACCAAAGCTAAGTCAATAGATGTGGAGAGGATCTCAACCGATTTGTTAGGATGATATCAAAGATATCTCCAATTTATTTGTCCTGATCTATCAGATATCATATGATTCTTAAGGATACATGACATCTAGGAAGATCTATCCGAGATCTTGCATGTCTACCAAGATATAAAAAGATCTAAAAAGATACTGAGAGAATTTTCTATGCTACAAGGTCTTCTTAATGGTTATTTGTGAGCACCCTGAATTTCGGGTTGATTTTTTTTTAATTTTTTTTATATTGCTATTTTATTTTATGATTGATTAAGTTTCAATAAATAAATTATTTTGTTATTTTTCCTTAAGTGTGCTTTTTCGTGCCTTCGATATTTGGAGTGTCAGGGAGGTTCAACTCTGGAAATCTTCTTCACGAGTTTTGGAGTTGACAGGATTACCTTCATGACGGTATATAGTGTCCCACTCAAACTTGTTCCCTTGTGCTCTTTTTGCTTCGCTGAACTTCTGGTCGATTTAGACCATTTGATTATTAATTAATTTTCCCACTCTTTTCCTTGATTATTATTAGCACGTTACCGTGACTTTTAATTTGGGAGCCCAAGACCAGTCAGTTTCTTGAAACCAACTTCTCATTGATGATCTACTCGAGATGCTCGTCACCCATGACCTTTGTGTCCCACTCGACACGTCATTTTGTGCTCCATTTGCTTCGTACAACTTTTCTGACACGTGACCCGATTTTATTTTACCCCACGGTGTCACATTTATTTTCCAACTTGATTTGTGGGTCCCCTGTTGACCAAAACCTGTCAGCCCCAACTATGGACATGGCCTACATTAAGCCTACTACCCGTCCGACACTTGTATCCCATTTATTGTAATCCCCATGTGCTACTTATTTACTCATGATCATCAACGCCTAATTTTTAATTCGATTATTGCGTAATGTCTGATTTTGATCCAATCCGGCTCCACCGAGTCCAGCCCAGCCCTATGTTATTCTCCATCATGACACCCTAATATTTCTTGCCCAAAAATATCTAGTACTTATTTTACCTATTTTTTTAATATTAATAGAAAATTTTCATTGATTTTAATCTATAGGAATGACCTATTTCCTACAAATTAATCCTAGCCTTTGGATTTCCCTAATTAATCCTATCCATCCAAAATCTCTACATTCACTTTTTCCCAACTCCTTAGCAGCATGTGGCCGGCCCTAATTAGAGAAGAACAACTTTTCTCTCTCTCTCTTCCTCTCTCACATTTATTACACTCAATATTTCTCTCTCTCTCTCCTAATTATTTTTTTCCCATTCAAACAATACACAACAACAACAACTTCAACAGCAACAATCCACCACGACCACCTCCTCCTTGGCCCGACCCCAGCCTCCCCTGGCCGTGGCTTGGCCGTCGGCCACCCCCTGGACTCGGCCACCCGAGCACAGCCATCTCCTCCTCCTTCCTCCTTCCTACAATCTGCGACCACCCCATGCAACACCCGACCACCCTCCCCTCCTTAGCCACCTCCACCGCCGCATGGCCGCCCTGGACCCTCGCCGTGGCCAAGCTGGGCGCCCCCGCCGTCGCCGCCGGCTAGGCAAGGCCGTGCGAGCTCCGGCCAGAGCACTGCAGCAATAGCCGCATGCACAGGCGCGCACGCGCGCGCGCACGGGCCACCGTCGTGTGCCGTCGCACCACCGTGCGGGCCGCCGTAGCTCACCTTGGGTGTGCCCCACTTCGGCGAGTACTCCCCTGACGGCCACTGTCCTCCGGGACGCGCCGTCGAGGCGATTCGTGCGTTTTGCACGACGTCCCGTCGTGACGAGCTCGGGAACGAGACTGAAATCGCGTTCCATCGCAGCAACTTCGCGCACATTTTCCCAGAAATTCGACCGTTGGATTGGCGATTTCTTCGCTCCGTCACAATCTCGGTATATCCACCTTCACTCGTGTCAATTTTCGTCCGTTAATTTTATCGTTTGATACATCAAAACTGGCCACCAAGTTGACCGTTTAAATTGTATTAAATTTGGACAGTTTCGTGGGGTCAACTTCGTCAGCTTGTATCTCCTCCACCGCAGCTCCGTTTGGCGTGCTACCAGTTCCTATGCAAAGCTGGTATAACCTTCTTGCTACCCCCTCCTGTTTCATTTTATTGTGAGCTTGTTTGATTGGTTGAATTTGACGCCAAAGTTGGTCGTCCGAATTCATAATTTTCAACTTGTAAAATTCCATTTTTGAACACGGGACTCCAGATTTTATTTCTGACACCACCATTAGACTTGTGGCATCGTTCTGGCATATTTTTATATAAAATTTGTTAGATTTAGAGAACGTGGGCCCTAGCACATTTTTCGGTGCAAAGTGGGTCCCACATTCTGGGTCAACGGGACTTTTTGACGCCGGCTCATCGGAATTAAATTTCGGATATATCGTTGAGTTCGTATCGTCATTCTAGACTCGTTGACATATAATTTGCTAGGTTTTGGTGGACATTGGATCCGGCACGCATTTCGGTGCAAGTCGGATAACAATATCCGAGTCAACGGGTCATTTTGAGATCGGCTCATCGGAATCCAATTCCAGAGATACCGTTGAGTTCGTATCATCATTCTGGACTCGTTGGCAGGTAGTTTGCTGATTTTTGAAAATATTGGCTCCGGTACGCATTTTCGTGCAAACCAGAATTCCAAGTTCTGGTCAACGGACCAAATTGAGATCGGGTCAACGGAATCCAATTCTGGAGATACCGTTGGGTTCGTATCGTCATTCTGGTTTCATGGATATATAATTTGTTATATTTTATAGACTTATTTTTTTGCACGTATTTCGGTGCAAAACGGCTCCAACACGGACACCGTTTTGGTCCGAAATTACCTTTTTGCCCTTTGTCCAAATTGGACCGATGAGTAGGCTATCCTAGCTAATTTGACCATTCTGGACACGTTGGCGATGTTTATTTCATCGTCCGACAATGTTTGTTGATAATTTCGCTGAGTTTAACATTTTTATAATTAATTAATAATTAATTCTTATAATGTTCGTATTTCGGGATTAGTACAACGAAACTGAGCTCAGTCAATTTCAGTGATCTCACATCACTGAAATTGACAAGATGGACACGTGCATCACTATAATAAGATGATCAACTTTACCGTTGATCATCTCATCTCGATTTGTGTGTCGTAAATTTTGACGTACGAATAACGAAGTACACTTTATATCTTTAATAATTAGACTAAAATTTACCCTGTTGACCAGAGTTGACCAGTTGACCCAAAGTCAACTATAAGTCAACACTTGACCTAGTATGACTAGATTATTGACCGGAGTTGACCTAGAGTTGTTTTGACTTAGAAGAACCTAGGATAAAATAGATTGTTTGTGGATTCATTTATTACAACTTGAACACCTTGTAACCTGTGTTGCTTTAAATAGGACTCTGTGGCTTCAGTCGGACCCCCTATACATATCAGCTGTTCAGGTTATCAGGCGAGTACATTCTCTGATCATTTCATATCATGTTTAGGATTATATTTTACTACTTTAGACTATCTTACTTGATGCTGACACGTTGGTAACACGGATTGGTACTATATGGATCCCTTCATGAGATGTTATCCCTCTCGGGAGCATCAGATACTTTTGTCATGCGTGTTTCACTTACATCACGTATCATATGCTTCTATCATTATGAATCTTCGGGAATCAGCTAGTGACTCATGTACCCTCATGATCACCGAGCCTTCACGAATCAATTCATGAATCACCCTTTATGGGCAACGTAGTGTAGTCATGAATCTTAACGTAACTTGAATGGATCCTTGTGTATTGATTGGGGTACGGGGGAGTATGAATGGTCATATGAATAAATATCCAAAGTAGTGTAGTCATGAATCACTCTTAGTGTAGTCATGAATCAGTCCTATGCCATTCACATGTTCATCTGTACTCTAAATCACTAGCACTGTCTCTCTATATATATATCATAGATATTTACTTACAGTCTCTCTTTTACATTATGCTATTTCTTCAGATCCTGTATTTTATTCTCTAGCATGATTATATTTTCTTTCCTGTTATGACTTGTTGAGATGTATTGTGCTCGCTCCAGTCCTGACTGGACCTGTTGATAAATTTTACAGATAGCCTGGAGGTTGCCTGCTAGCCTAGAGGAAATAGTAGAGGTTGTATAGATAGCTAGGGTTTTACTTATAGTTATTTTCAGTCGTCTTGAGTTGTATTTATGGATTAATTTATTTGAGTTTTGAGATGTATTCTGAGTTTGTATCTTAGACACTTAGACTTCTATCTGCTGTATCTCTTTTGGATTTTATGTTTTATCTACCTTCCATTATGCTCTACCTTAGATGTGATTAAGTTTACATTCTGCTATGTCACCCCCATTCGGGGAGTATAAACTGTTTAGTCTTATACTGTTTGATGCATTGAGACCTAGGACAGCGTTCTACCGTCGACACTGCGGCGTAGGCTGGGCGTTGTTACGTTCTCGTGCCCTAACTCTAGGGTGCGGGTCGTGACACATTTTTAGTGGTGGCCCATGCAGGTCGAGTTTATGTAGTGGTATTCGAACTAGAGTACCACTATAGCCTGCAGTAGGATTAGGATATATTTTGAAGATACTCAATCACAGTTAGGATCCCTTGAGAGATTCTTGGGACGACCCTTGAGAATCTTATTTAACTTCGATTTGAAAACTCTCTTTCCTTGATTTGATTTATCTTTATTTTCTGTTGTTGAATTTGATTTTGATGGATTATTATTGAATTTGAGTTTGTATTTATTGATTTTGATGGAAGATTGTTGAATTTTGAATCTTGACGTTAGCTGTAGCGTCCGAGTTTGTATTTATATAATTTGAAGGATTTTTGGTTCATTTTGAATCTTGATGTTCGTTGATAAATTTGATTTTTGTGTATTCATTGTTGATTTAATTTAATTTTTGTCAAGATGAAATTATATGGGCTAGGTCATCTATGTTATGGAATCTAGTCTTCTATAGTCACATTAGCCAGCATTGTGAGGACAAATAGTCTGACTTGGATATATTTCTCGGGTGTAGGAATTTAAGGTTTTCGCAGCCAAGCTAGCGACATCGCAAAAATGTTAAATACCATGATTCTAGAGGTATGTGCATAAGTCAAGGACTCTGTGATTATCGTAGCCTTGCTTACTAGTATGACGGGGATTTAGAGTACCATAATTTTGGATAGACGCATATGATTATCAGATTGTACCTTAAATATTTTTGAACATGTTTTCTCTACTTTTGTTTCAGTCATTCAAAAAAAAAATTATTGTTGTTTTGTTTTGTTTCGCTTCTCATTGTTTAACTTAGGAGTAGGTTTAGCTGTTTTTATAAACCTTGTGTAACTTCTTACCATGAATTTCTTCTTAATACAATGAATCGATGATTTTGCTAGACTTTATCTTGGATTTGATATTTAGCTCTGGGTTTCAAAATGGTTCCTTCTTTTAGACAAATAAGCAAACAGCTTTTATCGTTATTTCTTTCTTGCTATTATTCTAGTATTGAATAATAATAATAAAACTGTCTTGGTTACGTCAATCACCTGCTTTGCAATCTTGGTAGGAATCTGAATGTTGGTCTTGATATAGAATTTAATTTTTATATTGAGACATGAGAATATATATATGAATATATGTAGTGGATACTTTCCTGACATGTATGCATGCTATACTTTGATTTCCACATATCTAAATACACGTAGAATTAAATTAATATGTCGTTAATGTTTAAATTTTCAAAACCCCAATATTTATGGTTTTCTGTTTTTTTTCAGTTTAAATTCGTAATTTAAATATAAATTTCATGTTATTAGTTTTGTCTACATAACTGCACATGTATGATATCTACAGGGTTTCAATTTTTAGAGAAATTGGTTAAGTTATATTAAATTGTCCAATCTAGACTGTGTGCATATTAACCCTTAATACTGGATTTTTAAATGTTAGTTCAAATTGTTATTTTAAATGTAATATTTAGAGCTGTGTATATTGTTATTGTAGGGATATAATATTAGGCTTCATATTCTTATATGTTAGGTCGTGATAAACATTGAGTTGGTTTTGATATTTGAATTTCTTCAAATCCTGAAAACTGAATACATGTTAACATTTTCACATTGATTTCCAATGTTTAATTCAATTTCAGATTTAACATGTAATATTGAACTGTATGCATAGATAAATGTGTGGATAGTATGTTAGGGTTTCATTTCTATCATGTTAGGATGTATTGGGACCATTGAGATTGGTTGCGATGTTCAAAATCCTAAAATCTGAAACTGCGTTATGTTAATATTGTACTGGTTTAAATGTTAGCTTATTTTCAGATTTTGTATGTAAATGCTGAACTAAAACTGGGTTTAATCTTTCAATACTAAGCTATAACCCTGTACAAGGACACACACACCCTAACTTAGTATACACTATCATGTAACCTAACCCTTTTTCCCCTCTATGTTATGATTATATATCTAGATAGATATATATAGAGCTTAGGCATACATGTTATAATATATAAATACATAACTAAGTCTCTACATTTATATATATATATATGGTTAGCCATGCAAGTTGTGATTAAATAGATTGTATATTGTAGATTGTTAACCCATATGCCATGATTAGTGTAACTTGATAGTTATTGTTTGAAATCCAAATCCTCATATACACTTTCATGTATATTCACGTACACACACGCCTACTATCTAACCATATGAACACGTCCCCATACACACAATGCTAGCTTTTTCCTCTCTAACGCTCTCTCTATATATATATTGTGATTGGATTTCAATGCAAGTGATTTTCAATTCCTTAATTTCTGAATTTGATTTTCTGTACCTTTTTTTTTAGATAATTGGTAGTTGCCTTTATTTTATTTTGATAAGTACCAGTTTTTATATAGGATGGTAGACTGCCTTACAGTTTTGATGGTTTGTTGTTTCTGTAACTTCTCTAGTTTAGCACCCTAGGTTGCTTGTATGTTTTGATACTCTATGACCGTTTTGGTATTAGCACGACTAGTATACCTAGATGAGACTTTCACTACCACCGTATGCCATGACCCTGTATGTCGTCCTTTTGATCACATGATTTGTTATAATCTGGGACTTTGATTGTGGGGGTTTGACCTAGAAGGAGTATGAACATTTTAATTTCGAGGACGAAATTTTTATAAGGTGGGTAGGATGTGAGCACCCTGAATTTCGGGTTGATTTTTTTTTAATTTTTTTTTATATTGTTATTTTATTTTCTGATTGATTAAGTTTCAATAAATAAATTATTCTGTTATTTTTCCTTAAGTGTGCTTTTTCGTGCCTTCGATATTTGGAGTGTCAGGGATGTTCAACTCTGGAAATCTTCTTCATGAGTTTTGGAGTGGACAGGATTACCTTCTTGACGGTATATAGTGTCCCACTCAAACTTGTTCCCTTGTGCTCTTTTTGCTTCGCTGAACTTCTGGTCGGTTTAGACCATTTGATTATTAATTAATTTTCCCATGCTTTTCCTTGATCATTATCAGCACGTTACCGTGACTTTTAATTTGGGAGCGCAAGACCAGTCAGTTTCTTGAAACCAACTTCTCATTGATGATCTACTCGAGACGCTCATCACCCATGACCTTCGTGTCCCACTCAGACACGCCATTTTGTGCTCCATTTGCTTCGCACAACTTTCCTGACACGTGACCTGATTTTATTTTACCCTACGGTGTCACATTCATTTTCCAACTTAATTTGTGGGTCCCCTGTCGACCAAAACCTGTCAGCCCCAATTATGGACATGGCCTACATTGAGCCTACTACCCGTCCGACACTTGTGTCCCATTTATTGGAATCCCCATATGCTACTTATTTACTCATGATCATCAACGCCTAATTTTTAATTCGATTATTGCGTAATGTCTGATTTTGATCCAATCCGGCTCCACCGAGTCCAGCCCAGCCCCATGTTATTCTCCATCATGACACCCTCATATTTCTTGCCCAAAAATATCTAGTACTCATTTTACCTTTTTTTTTTTAATATTAATGGAAAATTTTCATTGATTTTAATCTATAGCAATGACCTATTTCCTACAAATTAATCCTAGCCTTTGGATTTCCCTAATTAATCCTATCCATCCAAAATCTCTACATTCACTTTTCTCCAACCACTTAGTAGCATGTGGCCGGCCCTAATTAGAGAAGAACAACTTTTCTCTCTCTCTTCCTCTCTCACATTTATTACACTCAATATTTCTCTCTCTCTCTCCTAATTATTTTTTCCCATTCAAACAATACACAACAACAACAACTTCAACAGCAACAATCCACCACGACCACCTCCTTCTTGGCTCGACCCCAGCATCTCCTGGCCGTGGCTTGGCCGTCGGCCATCCCCTAGACTCGGCCACCCGAGCACAGCCATCTCCTCCTCCATCTCCTCCTCATTCCTCCTCCTTACAATCCGCGACCACCCCATGCAACACCCGACCACCCTCCACTCCTTAGCCACCTCCACCGTCGCGTGGCCGCCCTAGACCCTCGTCGTGGCCACGCTGGGCGCCCCCGCCGTCTCCGCCGGCTAGGCAAGGCCGCACGAGCTCCGGCCAGAGCACTGCAGCAACAGCCGCATGCACAGGCGCGCACGCGCGCACGCGGGCCACCATCGTGCGCCGCCGTGCCGTCGCACGGGCCGTCGTGGCTCACCGTGGGTGCACCCCACTCCGGCGAGTTCTCCTCTGACGGCCACCGTCCTCCGGGACGCGCCGTGGAGGCGATTTGTGCGTTTTGCACGACGTTCCGTCGTGACGAGCTCGGGAACGAGACTGAAATCGCATTCCGTCGCAGCAACTTCGCGTGCGTTTTCCCAGAAATTCGATCGTTGGATCGGCAATTTCTTTGCTCCGTCACAATCTCGGTATATCCACCTTCACTCATGTCAATTTTCGTCCGTTAATTTTATCGTTTGATACATCAAAACCGGCCACCAAGTTGACCGTTTAAATTGTATTAAATTTGGATAGTTTTGTGGGGTCAACTTCGTCAGCTTGTATCTCCTCCACCGCAGCTCCGTTTGGCATACTACCAGTTCCTGTGTAAAGCTGGTATAACCCTCTTGCTACCCCTCCAGTTTCGTTTCATTGTGAGCTTGTTTGATTGGTTGAATTTGACGCCAAAGTTGGCCGTCCGAATTCATAATTTCCAACTTGTAAAATTCCATTTTTGAACACGGGACTCCAAATTTCATTTCTGACACCACCATTAGACTTGTGGCGTCGTTCTGGCATGTTTTCATATAAAATTTGTTAGATTTGGAGAACGTGGGCCCTGGCACGTTTTTCGGTGCAAAGTGGGTTCGACATTCTGGGTCAACGGATCTTTTTGACGCCGGCTCATCGGAATCCAATTCTGGATATACCGTTGAGTATCGTCATTCTGGACTCATTGACATATAACTTGCTAGGTTTTGGTGGACATTGGATCCGACACGCATTTCGGTGCAAGTCGGATACCAATATCCGGGTCAACGGGTCATTTTGAGATCGGCTCATCGAAATCCAATTCCGGAGATACCGTTGAGTTCGTATCATCATTTTGGACTCGTTGATAGGTAGTTTGCTGAGTTTTGAGACTCCGGCACGCATTTTCGTGCAAACCGGAATTCCAAGTTCTGGTCAACGGACCAAATTGAAATCGGGTCAACGAAATCCAATTCTGGAGATACCGTTGGGTTCGTATCGTCATTCTGGTTTCGTGGATATATAATTTGTTATATTTTATAGACTTGTTTTCTTGCACGTATTTTGGTGCAAAACGGCTCCGACACAGACACCATTTTGACACGAAATTACCTTTTTGCCCTTGTGTCCAAATTGGACCGATGGGTAGGCTATCCTAGCTAATTTGACCATTCTGGACACGTTGGCGATGTTTATTTCATCGTCCGACAATGTTTGTTGATAATTTCTCTGAGTTTAACATTTTTATAATTAATTAATAATTAATTCTTATAATGTTCGTATTTCGGGATTAGTACAACGAAACTGAGCTCAGTCAATTCCAGTGATCTCACATCGCTGAAATTGACAAGATGGACACGTGGATCACTATAATACGATGATCAACTTTACCGTTGATCATCTCATCTCGATTTGCGTGTCGTAAGTTTCGACGTACGAATAACGAAGTACACTTTATATCTTTAATAATTAGACTAGAATTTACCCTGTTGACCAGAGTTGACCAGTTGACCCAAAGTCAACTATAGGTCAACACTTGACCTAGTATGACTAGATTATTGACCGGAGTTGACCTAGAGTTATTTTGACTTAGAAGAACCTAGGATAAAATAGATTATTTGTGGATTCATTTATTACAACTTGAACACCTTGTAACCTGTGTTGCTTTAAATAGGACTCTGTGGCTTCAGTCGGACCCCCTATACTTATCAGCTGTTCAGGTTATCAGGCGAGTACATTCTCTGATCATTTCATATCATGTTTAGGATTATATTTCCTACTTAGACTATCTTACTTGATGCTGACACGTTGGTAACACGGATTGGTACTATATGGATCCCTTCATGAGATATTATCCCTCTCGGGAGCATCAGATACTTTTGTCATGTGTGTTTCACTTACATCACGTATCATATGCTTCTATCATCATGAATCTTCGGGAATCAGCTAGTGACTCATGTACCCTCATGATCACCGAGCCTTCACGAATCAATTCATGAATCGCCCTTTATGGGCAACGTAGTGTAGTCATGAATCTTAAGGTAACTTGAATGGATCCTTATGTTTTGATTGGGGTACGGGGGAGTATGAATGGTCATGTGAATAAATATCCAAAGTAGTGTAGTCATGAATCACTCTTAGTGTAGTCATGAATCAGTCCTATGCCATTCACATGCTCATCTGTACTCTAAATCACTAGCACTGTCTCTCTATATATATATCATAGATATTTACTTACAGTCTCTCTTTTACATTATGCTATTTCTTCAGATCCTGTATTTTATTCTCTAGCATGATTACATTTCCTTTCCTGTTATGACTTGTTGAGATGTATTGTGCTCGCTCCAGTCCTGACTGGACCTGTTGATAAATTTTACAGATAGCCTGGAGGTTGCCTGCTAGCCTAGAGGAGACAGTAGAGGTTGTATAGATAGCTAGGGTTTTGCTTATAGTTTATTTTCAGTCGTCTTGAGTTGTATTTATGGATTAATGTATTTGAGTTTTGAGATGTATTCTAAGTTTGTATCTTAGACACTTAGACTTCTATCTGCTGTATCTCTTTTGGATTTCATGTTTTATCTACCTTCCATTATGCTCTACCATAGATGTGATTGAGTTTACATTCTGCTATGTCACCCCCATTCGGGGAGTATAAACTGTTTAGTCTTATACTGTTAGATGCATTGAGACCTAGGACAGCGTTCTACCGCCGACACTGCGGCGTAGGCTGGGCGTTGTTACGTTCTCGTGCCCTAACTCTAGGGTGCGGGTCGTGACATTATTCATCATACGAGTGGACCTCGCCCAATAAATCATCCACTAACCCATTAAGCACGACTCTCGAATCTATATCCAAATCTTGTAGCTTATAAGACAATCCCCGAAACCCGCACAATCACAGTTCTAACTAAGTTATTCAAACCAACATTCTAAGTTAACTCAAAGGGACAATTATACCATTCATCTCTAACTTTATAGTACTTGCACTGAGTCAAGCCCCACTATCAAGCCATAAAGAAGACAAAAATTGTAAGACAATTTAAAGCCAAAAAGAGGCAACTACTAAGAAAAAGTTTCATCCTCGAACCTTAAAGAAATAAAATCACAACTTCTTCCTTAATAAATAAGTATGGAAACTTCTCACTCATTTCTGCCTTAATCACCCACGTCGACTCTTCGACTAATAATTCCACCGAAGCATGTTAATTAATAACACGAAACAATTACAAAGTACCTTTTCTTTCCTTTCCAAAATTTGAACAAGCTCTTCAACATTTGAGAAGTCATCATACATTTCAAACTGGTCAAGGTCCTCCATGTGACTTGGATCATGCACATACTTTGGAAGTTGAGAAAAATGAAAAATATCATGTACTTTAAAATTGGTTATAGTGTAATTTGATATGCTACAGATGCAACTCTTTTAAGAATCTCAAAGGGCCAAATAATATCGTGCTTAACTTACCCTTGTCACCAAATATCATCACTCCTCGCATGAGTATCACTTTCAGAAACACATGATCGCCCATCATGAATTCTAACGTCGATAAGTGTCTGAATAACTCTTCTCTATACTTTTACAATATAAAGGCTTTTATGAAACATGTAAATCTTCTCAACCGCCTACTCCATCATTCCTGTCCAAGGATCTGACATTCGCTAAAGTTATCCCAATATATTGGTGTGCAATTTCGTCCATAGCGTGCCTTGTTAGAAGCCATCTAGATACTTGATGGATAACTATTGTTGTATTCAAATTCCTCCAATAACAAGTGAGTATCCCAACATGCTTTCAAGTCCAAAGAACATAGCCGTAACATTTCTGCTAAAATTTGCTTCACTCGTTTCTTTTACCCATTAGTCTGCTGATGATATACTAAACTTTATATTTGTACCCATTGCTGATTAATGACCACATTGTAACTTTGATAGGAACTATTCATCTCGACCCATACAATTGAAGCCGGCACCCTGTACAATCGATAATCTCATCAAGATAAATTTGAGCCAACCGACCAAGACTCCATGGAACTTTATGTCATGCCCCGATTCACCAAATCATTAGTCCTCGCATTGACTCAAGGCAAATTGATCGTCCTCGCTGGGGCGTGATGCTGTACAAATCTAATTTGGACTTGTACAAGGCAAGTATGTGCATTTGATAGTTCTTTTGAGAAAATGAGTTGAAATTAAATAATACAGAGAGTTAAAGATGCAGTATATGAAGAAAAATAATCTTTTCATTGATAAAACTTGCAAAGTATGTGCAGGATCATTTTTATATTACATATGCCGTTGCAGCTACATTCTTTGAAACACAAAAGAAAAACTTTTGACAAGCTGCCATGAAATAATTTGTGTCATTCCATATATTCATGTCCCTTTATATATTTGAACAAAAATCCTTCAATCTAAATTGGGCTTCAAAATACTTCAAATTAGAAGAGCTTCGAGCCTCCTTCCGTTCTTCAGCTTCAGCCTAGTCTCGTGCTCCTGCAGTGCGCTTGTCACGTCGGGAGTTGGGGGTTAGCACACTTACTAGTGAGCAGAATGAACCTACTCGTCTAAACCGACACTGTTTATTAAGGATTTCAAGCATTCGAAGTGATCTTTCTATTTAGAACTAAATTAGTTGCTATATATCGAAGGCATAGTTTAATGCAGTAAACAACATAACCATTTTCAAGTTTATCTTACCACGGCCATGCTTCTTCCTGCATAAAACAAATATAATACTTACCACCTGCACAAGACAATAGGTGAGCATGCAATCTATCTTATATGTGGTCATTGGTGTTACGACACCATGAGGGACAATCATCAATGGCATTACGACACGTCCTATCAGTCCAGGTTGCTAGGCTAACTAGGGATCTCGAAATGTCTCATGCTAAGCACAAATCTCAAATTCCCCCTAAGTCGAGTCGGTCCCGGTACCCCGGATACCGTTTCGAGAAAAACAATATTTTGTGCACAAGTTGTCCACGACCATGCAAGTGTGTGAACAATTAAGCTAGACAATATAATGCGTGACATAAACAGAATTTAGCACTAGTAAAATCTATATCTTGTGCAACAATTCATCCATTTACCTAAAAGTCGTATGTTCGATTTGGCGACTTGTAAGTACTAAATACTACGAGGTACCATGCCACATATCGAAGTTTCAATGTTCTTCCTTACAACAATTTTTTCGGTTTTGAACCAAACTGCTCGTCTCGATGCGAGTCGCTCAGTTAAGGTCTCTAGGCCTATTTATTTTAGTTATATTACAGTTATCCCATATTCTTTATCTTAGTGGCATAATATATATGTTCAACCAGCATCATCGATTTGAACGTTGAACTTGGAAATTTGTTGACGGAAAGGAGTAGGAAAGAAGGGGCCGAACCATCCACCTAAAAGAAATACACCGAGAGTAGGAGATCGCTTCGCAACGGTCAGACGTCAATTACACAAACTCCTGCAATGGCATGGATATCATATTAGAATTCCTTCTTCAATCATCCCGCTTCACAATTTCCAAAGGCGCATTCAAAAAATTACGCAAAAGCACACTCATCAAAAACCAAGTTGCAAAACATCCAGAAAAACATGAAAACCAATAGTAGACCGGTCCCGTCGAAGGGACTCTTATTTAGAGCTCATTCGCCAAGACACAGTCTGCTGCATCTAGGACTTATTCCTGTAGGAACAATGACACCTCTAGAGGGGAGTGAATAAAGTACAGCGAAGAATATTTAGCAATTTAATTTTTTTTAACTCTAAGTAGGTGAAGCAATATATATGAAATGATTGCAAGTAAGTCAGTAAAATCAGGACGAGAAAGCAATACGCAGAGACATCAGATTTATGCTGGTTTCCCTCTGTGAGGACTAGTCCAGTCTCGAGTCTCAACCCGATGTTTGAATCCACTAGAGATTATACCACGTGTTTTGCTCCGAAGAACACGCCAACTTCACCACCGTCGTGTCTTTATCCGAAGCCCACGAACAAACTTCAACACCTTTCTGAAGAAAGCTTTTATACGCCAAGCTTGTATAACTCGAAAACTCCTACTCGGAAACCACCAGCACTTAGAAGAATTGAGTTGACTTGGAGATTTAAAGTTTAAAGCTTTGGGAATAGAATAGGAAGTTTAGAAATGAATAGAGAAGATGAAGATTGAATGTGTTTAGAAATAAAAATTTCTTCTCTATTTATAGATTTTTGTAGGACAGAGTTCGGGCAGAACTTGGTACCTTAACGTTCAAAAATTTAAACGTTGGAGATCCACAAGAATAGGTAAAGCTTCTGACCAGGAATGATTTGGTCTAACCGAGTTCGATCCGAGTTCGGGCTGAACTCTGGCCGAGTTCGGTTAGCCTAGTTCTAGGGCAGTTTTGGTTTATGAAATGGTTTGGTTTAGGAATTGTTTTAGTAATAGATTTGGTTTGGTTTAGGATAGAATCAAGATGGGTTTGGTTTAGGATAGAATCAAGGATAGACTTCTAATTTCCAGTGATCCCGATTCACAAATATTCTACACTCAATAAATAGAATAAATATAGAATAAATATAAAATCTCAGAGACAACGCAATATGCATTCTTCGTTTCTTTTTATATCGAGATCGAAGTTTAAGACACTTATCGAAATCGGTTTGACTATGGCTAAATGTGCCAACAATTCCAACAGAGGCCGATCTATTAGTTGCAACGGTTCTTATATCATTCGTACAAATCGATTTTATTAATGCCTAAAGTTTTTCTTCGTATACCAAACTCGTTGTAGAGTCAAACTAGCCATCTATGTTTCCGACCGTATCTGACTTGCCACGAGCCCATTACATAGTACTTCGCCCCAACGGGAGCAGGGCACTACACTTTGATAGCAATAAAATGAGCCAATTTGGTCGGTCGATTGACAATGATCTAAATCGTATCATTAACACTGTATCTTCAACAAGATAATTATGGATTCTATTGAAATGAGATTCTACTTCCATTTCGAAATAGCAAGATTCTTTATCTCTTCTTCAGGTCATTGATGTTTTGTCTTTACTAGTTGACAGGCCAAACGATATGATATGAAGAAAGCTACCTATCTATTTATATTATATATGCACCAGAAGGTTGTGCACACATCCATGTACAACTTTGTTCTTTTCGAAAACATGATGTACTATTTATAGTATTTTTCTAATAATATTTCCTTCTTGAGAGCTTCATCATCTTAAGTACATAGCCTCTCTCTCTTAACCACATCGTTCCATCCTCTCATGAACTACGAATTAGTTGTCTTTTCTGTTGTAATTAAATCATGTACCTTCTGTAAGAATGCATCATCCATCTATGTAGTCTGTATTCCCTTACATAAACTTAACTCAAGTTGTAGTTAAGCTAACTGTGCCTATCACGTCCCAGAACCAGAATACTGGCAAGTAGGGACGGACCAGGCCAGCTACGTATTCCAAAGTACTCCAGTACCCCGAAATAACGTATAAGATGTAAAGACATGGGGGTTACTACTACAATCCAATAGTCAATCCTAGTTCAAGCAATCCTAGGTATCTCAATCACAGGAAAATATGCAAAGTACAAGAAGTATGATCATCAAACATAAAATAGTAAAGCGTCCCAAACTATATATACATGGCTGTCATGAAGCTAGTAAGACAAAGTGAAGAACTAACAAGAGTAATAGTCATATGTGATAAGCTCTAGCTACAGTTTAGAATACGCAAATCATGTTTAGGCCCGTAGGCTAAATGTCAAGATCCAAAACACGAGCTACACACGTGCTCGCAGGCTAAACACCACAAAAAAATAATGTACATAACTAGTGGAAGAATGATATAGGAAACCCACTAAGGTAATCTGGTGCTCCGGGTAGTCCCCGTCGAGTAGATGGTACGAAAGATCCTTCTGGCTCCTCTATCAGATCTGGCCAAACAAAACCAGTGGTGTCAAACCCCCAATAGCAAGTACCACAAAGGAAGCCAAACTATGAACAAAAACCATCAATAACTAACATAGCAATGGATAGAGACAGAAATATGTGAATATGGATCGAGACTCGTGCACTACCTATGCACTTATCCCGAGAATAGAAAAGACAATAAGAAAACAACATGGATCTTATGGTAAATAATATGTGACCTAAGGTAAACTTTGGACATGTGAATTAAACGGAAGCATGTGAACATGTGAAATAAACTGAACAATATAAGAGAAATGGTACATGTTAGCATGTGAGATAACTGGGACAGGTGAGCATGTGAGATAACTGGGACATGTGAGCATGTGAGATAACTGGGACATATGAGCATGTGAGAAATATATAGAACGACAAATGACAAGATGACCAAGAAACTATTCCGGAAAGTTACAACCCGTAAACCAAACAAGGACCGGGGATGTAACCCTTCTCTTGAACAAAAATTCGTCTCTAATCAATGTACATCATAGGGATCATGTATAGCGTGTGAGTACTGAATAGGACGACAAATGACAAGATGATGAAGTAAGTATTTCAGAACCCAAGTTACAACCCGTAAACCAAACAAGGACTGCGGTTGTAATCCTTCTCCTGAACAGAACTTAGTCTCTAATCATTTAAAAGAAAAAATAAAGCATAAACAATGATGTACTGAAATAAAAAATATGGACACTGCCTAGACAAAACTAGACTAGACTGGACTCCATACAACAATCATGACCAGGCAATGAGTACGGCTTTATACATTAGCTAACTAGGGTTATCACAATCCTAATTACTAACATATGCACTTTTGAGAAATCCAATCTAGTTACCTGTCCTGTAAACTACCCGACTCATCCAGGCCAAAAGAAAAATAAGTATATCAGACACACAGCAGTAAGATACGTGTGTCCTAAAGAAGTGCCCTACTCGACGGTGTATTGTAAGAGTGCTCATCATGACAGATAGCTCCAAATCCCATATATATATATATATATATATATATATATATATATATATATATATATATATATATATATATATATATATATAAAATATATATATATATATATATATATATATAAGACCAGAACAAAAAGGGCTGCAGGTAACTGGAAAATTCTTCCCTCCCAATGATCTAGATAATCAAGCTAGTTATTAATCCTTAATATTTTCTTGTTGGATTCTGGGCGTGGCATTCCACAGAATCCATCCTAAACATGATATGCAAGAATGGAAAATACAAGAAAGTGCATTATAACAAGCCACAACAAGAAAATATAATACGCTGGAAGCTAGGAGTGCGCTACGACGAGCAACTACAAAGAAAGTTGGGAGTGCGCCATGACAGACCACTATCATGTAAGCAAGAAAGGACATGTACAAGAGTGTACCACGACGGGTCACTATCCAGTAAGCAAAGAAGACATGTAACATGGATACGCCACGATGGGCCACTATCTAGTAAGGAAGGAAAGACATATACAAGAGTGCACCACGACGGGTCACTATTTAGTAAGCAAGGAAGGCATATAACAAGAGTGCGTCATGACGGACCACAACAAATAAATTCTAGACATGGCATAGACTGCAAAGTACAATAAATCCGGGAAGGCATGCAATACATATCATAGCATATAAGAAAGAATCGAAAGGAAAGATATATCATGGCATGTGAAAAGGGATAAATAAAACTAAGTACATGACATAGAATAATAATTGAACAAGTGCAAGTGTCAAGTGTATATAGGGTGTACAATCATTTTCTAACTATATGAGATCATCTAATCATGTTAAGAATTTATTACAGTCGAAGAAAATATCAAAATTATGATTGAAATTATGAGTCGCATATGAACACCAATTAAGATAAAACAAGAAGATTCTTGAATCCAAGACAAAGATCTACAACTTTCATGTTTTGAGATTTTTAAGATTCTAGCTACAAAATAGCTTAAACAAGTAAAACTAGCCATTCGCACGCGCACGCGGAAAGTACTGCCCACGACTATTGGGGCGCGAGAGCACGGCACGCATGTGCACGAAAAACGAACCGCGTTGGCGCATGGCCGCGAAATGTGTAGCACGCGGATGCACGACGCACGGAGCGTGAGAGCACGATGTACAGGTGCGCGACGAAAGAATTGTACGGGCACGTGGCAAACAAATCATGCAGCGCATGGATGCACGGCGTGCGGAGTGCGATAGCAAGAGGAAAAGGCGAGCGATACTCAAATCATGCAGGCGCGCGGCCGCGAAACATATTACTCATGGATGCACGGTGCACGGAGCGAGAGAGCACGGTATACAGGCGCACGACACGTGAATCGTGCAGCGCACGGATGCACGACGTGCTGCACACAAATCGTGTCATGCACGGATGCACGATACATGGGGCACGAGAGCAAGGTGCTTAGGTGCGCGACCAACGAATCGTGCAGGCGGACAGCGTACGAAGCACGCGGCGCACGGATACATGACGTGCGAAATGCGTAATGCACGGATGTACGACGTGCGGTGAGCGAGAGCACGTTGTGCAGGCGCACGGCCAACGAATCGCTCATGTGGCACTGTTCATCGTCTCAGCAGCACCGCGTAGAAGCATAAAAATGTGCAGATATTGTCAAAAGCACTGGTAGGCGTTCCCGCTACCCACGCAGCTTCACAAAAGCATAGGTGACCAAATGTTCAGACAAAAAAGATAAAATCACAGAACAGAAAAGATCATAAATTGTTCTTTTTATTAAATCAGGGATACAACGATCTATTACAGACTCTACATAATTACATGAAAAGAACTAAAGACTCATAAAGATCTATAGTTTGATTATCATGGACAAACACAGAAAATACCTCAGGGGACTGTGGATAGAAGATGTAAATACAGTCACCATCAAAGTCTGCTCCCACATGGCCCCAAACGCGCAGCCCCCTTCAGACGCGCAGCCTTGCCAGAGCAAACCACTTTATAGCCAGACACAGAGGAACTCCAATATGGCTAATGAAGCAGTTATTGGTTCGAGCAAGAACTCAGTCCACAGAACGGCGACTAGCTCTTTTCAAAAGTGCATTAGCTTCTGCAGCTCTTCGAGCATAACGAAGGCACACAGCCGCTGATGAGCGGGGCAGATCACAAAAGAGGGCTCATCGAGTGGGAAACCAATCCTAACCCCGTAGTTTGGAACTCGAAGACCTCCAAGACGTCGCCCAGGTTCAAACTCCTTATGGTGGACATTCGGGTACTTCTCAAGGCCAGTTAGGTGTTCTTCTTCAAAGACATCGCCTCTTTGAACGAAGTGATCCACAACCATCAGCCGACTTGTGCAAGGCCAATGGTCGTTAGAAGCTAAGTCAGAATCAAGCATAATGATTTGAGAGGAAGATGACGCTTAAGAAAAACTCCCCTTTATATAGGATAAGTGTGGTCCAACCAACATGCCACGTGGCCGTCGGTCAAAGTGCCCAAATTAATGGGATGAACCTAGAACTCAGCATAACAAACCTCATTTAATAGGTTCATTCCACTGAGTCCTAGGCCACTAACTTCTCGAAATCCCCCAAGCAACGACGATAATTAAGTAGAAGGATGACTTACTCAGCCATCAAGGAGAACAGTCATTAAATGATCTTAAAAAAGACTTCCACAGGAACTAGCTCCTTCAACTCAGAAGCACAGCCAAGTACCCGCACACCCTCTTCGACTGAGAAGTGCAGATAGCCAATTTTTTCATACGAAGCCCTCGCCTCAAAAGCGTAGAGCCTTTGCTTCAACCCAGAAGCTCGACCCATTCAACGACCCCTTCATCTGATACGTTGGTGACACCCTTGCCTGAGGCAAAGCGCACTCGTCGCCCCAAAAATACAGAGACTCAAAAATGCGGCCTGCTGATCCCTCAAAAGCACAGAGGCTCTGTTGTCTTTGAAACACAAGTCTACTTGTCTCCCAGAAGCACAGAAGCTCCGTCGTCTTCGAAACACAAGTCTACTCGTCGCCCATAAGCATAAGAGGCTCTGTCTTCTTCGAAACACTAGTCTACTCGTCGCCCAGAAGCACAAGAGGCTCTGTCGTATTCGAAACACAGCTTACTCGTCGCCCAAAAGCACAGAAGCTCCGTCGTCTTCAGAAGAACGGTCTACTTGTCGCCTAGAAGCGTAGCAGTACTGAAGCTTTGCCGGAGCGCAGACAACATGGTCCTATCCAATTGGTTTGTTTAAACCATCGCTCTTAGAGATAAGGCAATGGTTGATTCTGTTGATAAGAGCAATATCTTATCAGTTGGTTTAAAATTACGGATAAGGACAAAGTTTGTTCTTATGGATGAAGGCCATATCCAATCATTTTTTTAAACAAATGGCCTCCTAAGATAAGACAAAATCCAACTCTGTGATGGAATCTATGATCTACTCGGCTTTATCTGAATAGAAGACTTCGAGCAATAGACACGCGCCATATGTCTTTTTTTGGTTATTTTGATAACCACCCAAGATCTCGATAGAGGGAAATCTCAACGTCTGCCATGTGTCAGCTCAGCAGTAGCCCTCATCATGCAATGACAGCAGATTCTTTCATATCTCAAATCCTAATGCAAATCGCATATGTTCTCCTTCCTCTATAAATAGAAGGACTTTTCCTTCGATAAAGATGCTTCAAAATCTTTAACTTCGGCATCCTCTTGATTGGTAACCCTACAGTTTCAATCACCAGCACCAGAAAGCCAAAGCAAGTTCAACTCGTCGTAAGATCGTCAACGGAGTAAAGGAGCCGCTGCAGTGCTCAATCTCCACGACCACACTTTTCCATAAATTTTGTACTTAGACCTTTTGTTTAGGAATTGATTATACTCTTTTTACATTTAAAATACAAAAAGTTTGTATAACCTTTTGTCATGGCAAACAAAATGGCGACTCTACTGGGGACTTCCTTCTCTTCCAACGTGAAGGTAGTGGCAAAATCTGACGACAACTTGCTGGGATCTTCCTAGAAGACGTTGGTCTTATGTTTTGATCAACAAGCTTTTGAGGATCTCCTTTCTGAAAAGAAGTCGAGTCCTTTGAAGCGGTTCGTAGAATCGAAGAAGACTCGACGCACTTGGGTGTCGAAGGCGGCTGCGACAAGCAGCACAACGGAGGGGACTACGCTCCAGAACCCCTTGACCGATAAAGCCCTAAAGAAGATTTCTGCTACTGCCGCCACGCCGTCTTGCTCAATTCTCACTCTAGGATAGCGCAACAAAGAGTGCGGCTCTCTTGTGACAGACCTAACAAAGGCACAACGTCGAAGAAAGTGCGCGGTAGCTTAATCGCTTACGGAGGAAGCGGTGCCGACGAGACGATTTGTCTTTGACAGAATTGTCTACCCATCGGGTAAGGCTACATTAGACTCTGAACATGACGCACCTTCTAGAGGTAACTTAAAGAGATCCAAGGTAGCACGTGCCCTATGCGGCCAAAATGTTATGCCAACCACTATATTGGATTATGAATACTACACACCCTCTGGGGGTAGTAGGAAGAAATCCAAGGCACCACGTGCCTTGTACAACCAACGTGCTATGCCAATAGTCGACCAAAGGCCCGCGTTGATAGTCATACATGCAGCCAATGAAAAGCTATACAAAACTGGTCTAGTGCCTCAACGCCTCGACCGGTAGAACCCCGTTGTCGCTTGAGCACTCACGTACACAACTCGAGCCAGGGGGAACACTCCACTGAGAAAGACTCACGCGAATAGTATTCTTGTAAGCATGGGAGGAGTCTACCTCATCAGCAACTTTTTGATCAGGACCTGAGCGTACTTCACATGCAGGAAATCAGAGGAGGAAAGCTATCTCTGTATCCTCTGTAACGCATGTAGTTCATATTATGTATTTTGGTATACGTGTACGTATTTTGATTCATATTGCATGTCGTATTGTATGATTTATTTTAGCATTTCAATGGTTATGGTTTATCTTAGTTTGGTTTGGCTTGGTTTGGTTTGCTTTTGGGTTTATCATGAACCAAAAGAAAACCCCTACCTACCACCACCATCATTATTTAAAACCAAACCTAACTTTTCTCTCTCCTCCACTTTCTCATTTACTTTCTTCCTTCTCCATTAAACTCACCACCAACCAAGAACACCCCATAGGCAAGTGCAACTTGCATCCACAAGAGAACCCATTTTTATTGTTATATTAGCTTCTTCTCATATTTCTAAGTCACATTAGAACTGGTCATTTTCTATTTTGAAGCTTTAATTTTTGGAGATCTAGAAATTAGTTATTTTTGGATTTTTGTGGTTTTGATCTATCAAACTTCTTTAATTTCAAGTTTTGGTGGTTCCATGTTGTAGAGAATTTCGTTCTATCCTACTTTGACCTATGGAAGTCCCATTTTGGCTTAAAAATGAGTGTTTTATGGACTTTGAAAGTTCTTAGGTTCTTCTTGGCCATGGCTCTCAGCCTTGGTGGAGAAGAAGGCCCTGTAGTCGGCACATCTCGTCGTTTGGCATACTGCTTAGTGACAGGCACATCTCGTCATCCTGCACACTTTATATTGTCCGGTGCAACTGGCCAACCTGCGCGCTTCTTAGCGCCAGAGCCAATTGGGCGCGACTCATCTTGCACCGGTGCATCTTACCCCGGCGCATCTTGCCCCGGCGCAATCCCTATCCCAGCACAACTGGCCAACTTGCGCGCTTCTCAGCGCCAGACCCAGTGGGCGCAACCTGGCCTGTGCCCCTGGCACAGTCCGGCTGCTGGCCTAGTACATTTTTTCTGGCGCAACCTAGCCATGGCACCCTAATTGCCCTATTTTAATTTCCCCCTCATTAGGCGCATGGCATCCCCTGTTTATATCCTTACGCATTTTGATACGAATTAGACACGACACGACTCGTACAAGCCTTGGCACGATTTGGTTGGGTATGGCATGATTTTCTATGTATGGTCTAGTGTCAGAACATGGCATAGATAATCATGTTAATAGCCTATGGTGGCACCCTCACGACAAGAATGTTAATGTAAGATAGTGACCCGCCGTGGTGCACTCCAGACAAGTAACATGACATGACATGACATGACATGAACTATTGATTCGCCATTGTGACGGCTATTTTGATATGACCAATATTACTGACCTGGACACCGTGGGTGAACAATTGTAAATGTGTTGTATAATGAACAGTATTGTCTTGCATCATGTCTAGGACGGGGAACCCTGAGTACCACGGTCAGGGGTACCTACTAAAATTGACTAAGACTAATAACTAGAGTAATCCAGTAGTCATGAAGAGATTTCTCAGCTACAGGTAATCCCGTTATCTGGGAGCGCTAGTGGACTTGTAGCCTGCCGACGAGTAGCGCACATTTCTCGCACACTGTCATGTGTTGCACCCTTCATGAATGGATATTTGACCTGGATAACCTGGATGGATAATCTCATTGCATCTTGTTAGTAACTAGGCCTGTGATAACCCTAGTTAGTTAAAGTATCAAGCCGTACTTATTGCTTGGTCGTGAATGTTGGATGGAGTCTAAGCCTTGTCTTATCCCAGTACCTGGTTACTTCAGTAACTTGATTGCTTATGTTACCTTGTCAATAACTGATCGGAATAACTTCTCATCTCTTGATATTTATTGCCCTATTTAGATTTCATGTCTTAATTATCTTCTTATTTTATGTTCTGATATGCTGGTTTTAGTTCTTAAGTGAATTCTCCTTTGTGGCACTTGCCCTTTCTGGGATCTGACCCAGCTGGTTTTGCGTGGCCAGATATCGGAACAACTCCAGAGGATTTTCCTACCTTCCAGCTAGATGGTGACCACCAGGCGTAACCCTGTCAACGAGTGTGTTTTATTTTTGGCTCTCCCACTCTATTGTAAAATTATTCTTTTGAGGCGTTTAGCCGACGAGCACGTGTTAGCTCGATTGCACTTTACTTACAGTCTGTCTACGGGCTATAACATGATTGACAAATCCTAGGGTTGATCATGTATGACTGAAACCCTTGCTAGTCTTCACATTTTGTATGACTAGCTTCATGATCATCCAAATATGTAATGTATGGGATGCCTTACTATTGTATATTTGGTGCTCTGACATCTTGTAACTGTTATTACTTGTTCGAGATTGAGACAATAGGCTTGTTTATGACCATAAGGGACTGATGGCTTGTAGTTAAACCCTCATGTATTTAGACACCCGTGACCGTATAGCGAGGTGGGTTGCACTTCAATATACGTAGCTGGCTATGTTCGCCCTCGCTCTCCAGTATTCTGGTTCTGGGATGTTACATCCTCACTCCTGTGCACAGCTTCCTTATGCGTGCAATGGGAGTGCAGGGATGAAGATCCCAACGCTTTTCTATAAGCGTAAAGGAGAAGAGGAGCCTGCGGCCCAAGGAATGCCTAAACCAAGACATCCTTGCACCCAGATCACCATCAATTATTGCTGTCACTCGACAGCCACATTGCCACCGAGGAGACAGTCCGTCTTCCAAAGGCTGCGACCAATGGCGGCTGTACATCAAGGACTCGACAGGGGGTCGACGAGCGGGAAAGAAGAGGAACTCTGTGGTGCTCCATGCAACACGGTGCGAGGTTCTCCATCTCTCAAGCAGCTATCCAAAAATCCTCCCACCTCGGCCAACAAGCCCAAGAGGCGGCCTGGGGGTAGCAAGACTAAAGTGTCCAGCATAGGTGTGTTCCAACACACGTACACCAAGTCTGGCTCCTTGTCGCAAGGAGTGCCACGACAGATGCTGGGGGTGGCCAGTTCTCTATCTTCCATGACAATCCCGTATTCCAATCCAACGATATGACACAGATGCCTCCACGGATGCAGCTAGCCAACAAACTAGGGGTAGCAACTACAATGAGTCTTAGGATGATTGCAACCTTCTAGTCTATCCTAAAGACGACGGGACTCAGGTGTCCGAGCCGGAGAGCGAGAGATCCACTGTCCCTTCAACTCATCCATACATGATGTCCGTGTTCATAGCCGACGGTGACAATACAGAAAGCAGTGAATGCTCTAGTCAGCTGAAACGTATAGAAGTTCTTGAGACGAGCCTAAATACGTTGAATACTGCTATACAATCTTTATCTTTTGTCGTCCTAGAAATCAAGGAGAGGTTGACTCCCGCTGCCTGCACTCCTGCTCCTGACCCAGCAGCTAATGGTAGATCCAATGCGCTTTCCTCGTGAACCAATCAGCACCGTCGTCGTCTACTCCATCGACAACAGGACCTGCAATGTCAACTGAGATACAGCAGGCCCTTCAGGAGTTATACGCTCGCTATGATGCTAAAGAAAAGCGAGCAGCACTCCAAAAGATGGGGATTCAGCAACCATATCCTGCCGAATGGTATAATATGGTCTATCCTCCCAAATAAAATTAGCAGACGCTCATGTCCTTCGATGGAAAGGAGTCTCCCCGATGATACTTGACGTACTTTGCCTCAGTAACAGGGCAACGACGCACTCCTCACCAACCTATTCATAGGGGCCCTGTAGGGGGTGGCCTACGAATGGTTCTGCAGTCTTCCAGACAATTGTATTACATCGTTCGAAGACTTAAAGTCTCTATTCCTCAATCGATTCTACGAAGGAGGAATGGAAATGACTACGTCGACTCTCATTGACATCGTCCAGATGGATAAAGAGCCTGTACGTACATACATTAAGCGCTTCCGTCAGGCAGCTCTGAGGTTACCTCCTGGTATACCCGAGACCATGATCATGAACTCGTACCGCAAGAACATGCTTCCTGTAATCGAGTTGTGGCACAGTGCTTCTTGCACAGATGGACGCCTTTTATTACAGAGTTGGATGTGGCAGAAAGAAAGGCCCAAGACGCGCAGCTCCTGGAACTAAACTTTCCTTCTCTCGAAGACAAAGGGAGGCACTCGTCCAACAGCAACCCCAAAGATGAAAAAGGGAAGCAAGCCATGAACGTCAACATTTCTAAAGGTTCGGCATCAGCGAACCCGAAGCCTACGGAAGCGCAGAGGCCGAAGGAGACCTACTCCTTCAACGATGAAGATACGCTAGAACTCTTCGATATGTTAACGAAGAGTGGTAAGCTTTCACTCCCACCACCAAAGAACCCCGATAAAGTAGAAAAAGTAGACAACCCAAAGTACTGCCACTATAATCAGTACATCCACCATTCGACACGTGATTACTACCTGTTGAAAAGACAGATCCAGCGTCTCATTGATGTCAAAGTCTTCTCACTAAACTATGAGGAGAAGGCTGTTACTGCCAACATAGTTACGCTCAAATTCGAAAGTTTTCCAACCGCGAAGGTGTAAGACGGCACAGTCCCCATTCCAAGGGTGATAATGGAAGTAGTCAATCTTCCACCAGCTCATGACAATGCTCAGGGGCTCATCCCATTTACAACATCGCGAGGCAAAGTTATATGGATCCATTCTGATCTTGCTCCAGATATGATGACGCCTACAGCACGCTCTGTCAAGGGAAAGAAGGTCAGGTCATGTCACATGATCTCTATGACAACTGATGACACCCTGGTTACGACTCGCTCGGCTCATCAGCGAGAAGAAAACCAAGCTCCAAAGGAAGAGATAACTCCGCCCATTGCAGCCAACAACCTCGATACATCGGAAACAGGCTTGTCTCAAGCGCCCGCTATAGACCAACAGAAACAGAAGGAGGTTCGCTTTGACAAGCCTCTGAGAAAATATAGAATATGGCATCAACGGCTTACAATCCTGCAGCGAATGGACAAGCCAAAGCGTTCAACAAAACTATCATTAAGCTACTTAAGAAAGTCGTTTCGTCAAATAAGCGTGACTGGAATAAAAAGCTCGGTGAATGTCTGTGGGCTTACCGTACGATCGTTCGAACACCCACGGGCAATACGCCATCCTCTCTTGATTATGGAAACGAGGCAGTGCTTCCCTTGGAGATCCAGATCCCATCCTTACGGATAGCTATCACCAACTAGCTGACAGACGAAGACAATCAACGATAGCGGCTATAAGAGTTAGAAGCGTTGGATGAAAAATGATTGCTAGCTCAAAAAAGAATCGAGCTTTACCAAGCTCAGATTTTCGGGGCGTTCAACTAGAATGTCCGGGAAAGAACTTTCCAAGTGGGTGACCTAGTCTTGTCAGTTCAAAGATCGATGATAATGACTCACAAGACGCCTGGAAAGATCGAGCCCAAGTGGGAGGGACCATTCGTGATAGAGACGGTCTAATCCAATGGTACCTACCGATTGGCCAAACCCAACGATGACTTGCTAATGATGCCAATCAACAGCAAGTTCCTGAGAAAATACTATGTCTGAGTTTCAAACCAGCATAGGCTCCTACATCCCCTGTGGGTATTTGTGAAACCCGTAATTTAAAAAAAATTTTAAAATATTTTCAATTGTTGAATTTTTGAAACTGGGGTTTAATCAAAACATGCAATTTTTTTCTAATTAAAAATTATGTTATTTAGAATACAAATTATTATTATGTTCAAGAAAATAAATTGATTAGATTTTGTAGGACAGCCTAGATATGAACCGGTTTGATTTTTAGTTAAACCTAAAAATATTTTTATTTTTAAGATTTTAAGTAAACAAAAATTATTTTCTCAACAAGCCTTAAAACCATTTTCTTATTGTTGTTTTTCAGCCATAAATTTTGTTAGCTCATTACCTTAACATTTTGGACCCATAACCCTTAGGCCCAAACCCAATAAGCCTTTTGACCACAACCCATTATAAATTTGTTCTTAAACCTATTCAGGATCCATTTAATTCATTCCTATAGCAGGTCATTCATTGGAATTGAATGAGTTAAAACTCATTTATAGGAGAATGGAATGGTTGGGGCTTACTGAAGGCTTTTTTCGATTCCTTTCCGACCAACTGATGGACTCCTCCGTTCCTCTTCCGAACGGCCATGGCCGTTGGCTTTCTTCCCTTGGTAACTTCCCTTCTCCATCTTCTATATAAGGCCCTACTCCCAACCATTCTCCATCACTTTTTCCTTTTCAAAATCCAAACCGTGCCCTAGCCCGATCTTTCCAGCGAACCCTGTCCTCGGCGCCACCTTCCCCAGGCCGCACCCTGTCCCGGCGACCCGCGGTCTCCCTGAGCGCCGCCCCGGCTCGTCCAGCCGCCCGCGGCTCCGCCCGTCTTCGGCCTCCGTCTGATCTCTCCGCGCACCTCCCCTCTCGGCCGGCCTTCCGACGTCCGCAGCACACCCTGCAGCATTTTCCCGAGCGGCCCTTCCGCCCGAGACCGGTGACTTTCCGTCGCCGTGGTGCCCCGTCACCGAACCGATCTGTTCCGAGCTTTCTGACTCGCTGTCCGCAGGATTCTGAGTCAGATCCGTGGTTTTCTACTGCCCGCGAGTACTGGAACGTTACGAGTCCGAGGCATCACTTCGGATTCCTTCAATTTTGGTAACTTCTGTTAGTCCCATAGTTCTCTTGGTCTATGATGAATCTGGTCCAGGAATTTTCTTCGAAAAATTCGGTGTTTCGGCTACGTTTTTGGTTTCGGACTTTGTCCTCTGACTTTTGGGTTCTGTGATTTTACGCGAATCCTTTAGAAAGAGTTCTGTGGAAATTATTGGTTTTTCCGAAAATATTTTGAAATTTTTCCGACTCCTTCGGAAATAATTCTGTGGTTATAGATTTATACATATTATTTGGGTTCGGTGATTTCTTGGAATTTCCGAGAATAATTTGGAAGGAACATTGTTAGTTTTTTCGACTTACTTTGGAAGTTTCGATATCAATTCTAGACTTCGAATTTATTTCGGAAAAATAGTTTTTGGTGGTTATATTGGTTTGGGATTTATTTGCAGGAAAAATCGGCGCGTTTCCCAGTTTTGGGTTATCCCGAAAATAGAGGAAATGCTGCCGAAATTTCTATAAAAATTAATTATATGATTTTAAAATGATTTTCGGAAATGATAATATTTTTGGGCGACGACCTTATCGGTCAATGGGCCCCAGTGAAATGCAAACGCACCGGTTTGTCCGGACGTTGAGGCAGAGTAGCTGTAAATGAAGATTGGACCAGTTCTGAGACTCATTTTATTTTATTCTTAATAATTAGTTATTATTAATTTTGTAGGACTAACAGTTTATTTTCTCTTATTTTAATTCATGGAAATGTAAGGGCATAAGCCCATTTATCTATTTTGTGAATTGTAATAAGTTAGAAATTAGCTGTGATTTTGCTGGGATTGTGAACGCGAAGAATTAATTAATCTTATTATTAATTAATATTATTATTTAATTAATTAGAAATTCATGATTTTCTCACCTAAAGAAAAGAAAATATATTTATATGTATAAATATAAAATACTAACTTTTTCCCAATAAAATTGATAAAAACAAGTTTTTCGGAATAAAACATGAATTGGATTTCCTAAATTGTAACGCGCTAGAAAAGCGTGTTTTGATTGTGTTGATTAAATACAAGATTAAAATTGACTAGGAAACAAAATCTAGAGATTGTAACTAGATTCTAGAGTTGTGGTTTCTGAGACATAATTTCCGGAATGTAGGATTTCAAAGAAGAGAGGAGACTGTTCAAATCCTGAAGAACCAAACTCGTCCAACTTAAATTTAAGGCAAGTACATTTATGTGGATTTACGATTATTTTAACAATCATTTCATTGCAATTTTAAACCATTGTTCAAACACGAACTCTTTCGGGAGTATTGACTGTACTGTTGGGGACTGGGGGAGTAGAGTAGTGGATATGACCAAATCCAAACTTAGGATAACTGACTGTGTTAGCTTTCCCCTCTTCACACGGGGACAAGCCATACCGTATCGCTAGGATACTACTGTAACCCAATCCGGTCATATACATTACCTATTCACATCACTGTACTGTATTTCAAATCTGTTTCATCTTTAAAAACTGTTTAAAAGTGCATGATATTAATTGTCATTTTAATTGTTAAAATTTGCATGAATTGTACTTTGCTCCCTCCTGACTGGAGACAACATTTTAGGTATTTCTGATGACCTGGAGATGCTGATCAATAGCTATTATGACCCTGATTTGTACCCGGCGGTACTTCTACCTGAGGAGGATGTTGTGGCGTCTCCATAGATGCTATTTTCGTTGAAAGTTTAGTTGTTTCTTTGTTGTTTCAAGTTATGAATCTTGTAACAGAACAAATTTTAATTATCATTTAAATAAATGTTGTGGCAAATTTAATTTCAAATGTTGTTGATCGCCTACATATGGATTACAGCTTACTGCCGCCCTCTCATCAACGGTGCAGGCTGGGCATGATCCGATTCGACCCAAGTATTTGGGGACCGGATCGTGACATGTTTTTAGTGGTGGCCTATGCAGGTCTACAACAACAACAACTTAGGAAAACCTATCTAGAAACAACTAGAACACTAGAACATTAATTTGTCACGACATAGGACCGAAATATTTTATTATTAAATATTTTTTTGATATAGACTGGTAGGCTACCTTGCTTATGTATTGCAACCTATACTTTCCAGAATATGACCAAGGGAACGACCACCCCTGCTGGTGATGTGGTGCCATCTCCCGATCGCACCCCATCTTCCCCAGTACGACCAGAACCCCCATCCTTGCAGTTGACCGATCGGCCCCATGAACCACCAGCACCTGGCGCCACTTCTGGAACTGCAGATCAAACGGCGGACCCTACCTATTCTCGGGCTGAGGTGCAGGTCACTGCAGCAGTAGCTGCTCAAGCTGTGGCCTCAGTGCCCGATAACTCCTCTGACATCGCATGCCTGCTGCGAGGTGTACTTGAAGGTCAGAAGGCCCAAGCCGAGGCCCAGCAGAAACTGATAGATATTACGAGGGATGTTATGAATAATGTCAATGACGTAGCCTTAGCTATCTTAAACCGAGTTAGTACGGAACCTCACCCTAGAAGGTATACTCCTGAATCTAGAAGATATTTGGGTCCCATCAGGTACCCTATTTTTCGGCAATCTTGTCGTAAGAGGCTATTGGCTTGTGACTACTGCAAGAGGTCTGGTCATCAGGCCGTTAGTTGCCGCAATAGATTGGGACAATGTTTGGCATGTGGATCCACTGAACATCGGGTAAAGAACTGCCTCTTATCTGTCCATTATACCAGAGCACCTATTCCAGCAACACCTGCTACGCTGCAACCTAGGGACTCTCTTCCTATCGAGCAAGCCTTGCCTCCTATACTCACTGCAGGAAGGCATGATGCAGACTCGAGGATCATAGAAGAAGATGAGGCGATTGGAGACTGCTCATACAAGAGCCAGAGCCATGAGGACTAGTACCTAGAACTGTCATTACCTATTGTTATAAGAAGTTGTAACTGAATGTCCTTAGAATAATCATGAGAGTCTTGTTGTAATTCTCCTTTTTGAATAAAATTCTTGTTTACACCCTTATGGTAGAAATCTTTCCCAAAGTCTCTCTCCTACGATACAATTGCTGAAATTGTAAATGAGGAGGAATGAAAGGCGATATTTATCAGGGATATGTTGGTGATTAAGAATTGGAAGGGTAGAATTAGGATTACCCAAACATTAGTTGGTACCTATCACAATTAGAATTGATGATGGCATAAGGAGTGATTTGGACCCTGACCAGTTTAGGCCGACTGTATGATAGTAAATGTTACTACATATGTTTTTCCTAGATTTTGTACCTTTTAGTATCCCGTGATTTTAGGGATTATCTCCTTCCCATATCTTTAACAAACTTTTAGCATCCCTTAGGATCTATACTTTTGCTAATTATGGACCATTACTAGAACTCCTTAATCTCCTTCATCAGCAGACCTTTTAACTTCTCCACTAGTGATCAATCTTTTCTATCTTTAACGGGAATCCAGACTCATTCTCTATCTAGAGTTCTAAACTCTAATAACTCTTGTCTACTGGAGAAACTTTTATGATTTGTGTACCCAAACTTGATCTAAATTCTAAATTGACTTCCTTGGAGCGAATCCTGAACCAAATCCTTCTGGAACCATAAACCTCAGTTATTACCGAAAGAATTGGTTCAGCCTGGTTAGTTCATGATTCCCCTAGAGAAGATATTTTTAAAATAACCTCAAATCTTGATTGTTATCTCCTAGGTTATTCCAAATATTTTTGTTGATTTTCCCCACTCAACTTGAAACCCTACACTCTCTATGCAACTTCTTGATCAATCCAAAGCTTAGGCAGTATTTTAACTCAATGCTTGAGTACCGTGAAGTACGAACGGTCAGAGAATTGATTCCATCTTATTAGAAAAATCTTCTTTTAAAATTGTTGAGTCATTTCCCTGTTGGCTCTACTAAATCATTTTAACCAGATTTCCCGAAATCCATAAAGACATACTTCTTTTACGTCAACCCTACTCCCTATCACATTCTCAAAACTTTCCTTGGATAAGAAATTATTTCTTCAAATAATTTTGGTAAACGTCTGTATCCTTTAAGTGATTTATCGGGAATGTTCTCATTGACTTGTTCAACTCAACCCAAAACTCTGATTTTTCTACCTTATCCTGCGTCCCACTCAATTGGCCATACTCAAGCTTGATCAATTTCTTCAAAATCAAATCTCTTAATTCTCAAGAGTTACTGGAACACATATTTATCCTGATAAATTTTCTTGAAACCAGTAGAACATACATCAATACATTTTTCTATCATAAATAGAACTTTAGAACTCGTTTGAATTTTAGGAAATTTCTTTGAAATTTTCATGGACACAGCTGAGAAAATATCCAATAACCTAATACAATTTCACACATGTGCGTTGTAGTGATTTGCCTGAATTATGGAAACTGCGAGTTTACTGCAGCCAATTGCGCACTGGCGAGGCAAAAAGACTCTAAAGTTGAAGTGATTTCGGGTGTTCATAGATTTCTGGATATTATCGTGACTATGTTCTAAATAGACCATGTTGATCATCTTTGTTGCTTAGTCATGGAATGGATAAAGTTAAAAGAGTACTCGGTCACCTAAAATTATTCAAGTTATTGGGTCAAAAAAAAATTCACTGCAGTCAGGTGCACTCTGGCGAGGCATGGATTTGAGACAAAGTGACTTCAAACATATTTGGTTCCCGAATACTATTCAGACTACATTCATATCATGGTTACCTTTTACACTATCAAATCATTCTGACTTTCGCCTGATTAGAGGATTTACATTTCTAGCGGTTGTCTTCATTTCTAGAAATCTTTTGTCACAATCAGAGATAACAGATTTCCTACAAAATTCTACTTGGTCGTCCTAAAAAAAAAATTTATTAGGATCAAATCAAGCTCGACTACCTCGACCTCTTTTCTGTTCAACCTTGGTACGCTGCATACATATATATTCCTATACCTTATGTATTTATTCATTCATTATTATTATCATCTAGTTACAGATTTAATTTGGAAGCTATAGGTAGTTATCTTGTAGGTCTTTTTCCGCATATCCTATCTTCTGACCGTTGAGCGGTGAAACGACATACTTTCCATCCTCGTTGATCATCACTCGGCCCTCATTGGAAATATTTTACTCGATTACATTCATTATCATTCTAATCATCTTTAGTATCCTACTATCGTACAACTTTTCAATTCTTCCTGAGTCACAAATCTTTGTACCCTATTTCAATTTGATGGGACATTTAGGTTTCTCATCTTAGAAGATTCCATCATCTTCTGCCTTTTTAAATAAAATGTCGACCTCCACTCTTTTCTTGTTTTCTCTCGTAACCTCTTTTAGTTCTCGCCTATTCTATGATCCTGGAGGTACCTAGGTTCTTTCTCGTGCCTAAAATGATTTGAATACTTCAAACTTTCCCGTCCCATTTCAGATCATATTTTGATAATTCCGATCGTGCCTGCTAGTTTAAAGTTCATTTTGTTTAAGGCTAAGTGTTGATTGTACCCCGGCCCTGATCCTTGAAATTTCGAGGACGAAATTTTCTAAGGAGGGAAGGTTGTGAAACCCGTAATTTAAAAAAAAAATTTAAAATATTTTCAATTGTTGAATTTTTGAAACTGGGGTTTAATCAAAACATGCAATTTTTTTCTAATTAAAAATTATGTTATTTAGAATACGAATTATTATTATGTTCAAGAAAATAAATTGATTAGATTTTGTATGACAGCCTAGATATGAACCGGTTTGATTTTTAGTTAAACCTAAAAATATTTTTATTTTTAAGATTTTAAGTAAACAAAAATTATTTTCTCAACAAGCCTTAAAACCATTTTCTTATTGTTGTTTTTCAGCCATAAATTTTGTTAGCTCATTACCTTAACATTTTGGACCCATAACCCTTAGGCCCAAACCCAATAGGCCTTTTGACCACAACCCATTATAAATTTGTTCTTAAACCTATTCAGGATCCATTTAATTCATTCCTATAGCAGGTCATTCATTGGAATTGAATGAGTTAAAACTCATTTATAGGAGAATGGAATGGTTGGGGCTTACTGAAGGCTTTTTCGATTCCTTTCCGACCAACTGATGGACTCCTCCGTTCCTCTTCCGAACGGCCATGGCCGTTGGCTTTCTTCCCTTGGTAACTTCCCTTCTCCATCTTCTATATAAGGCCCTACTCCCAACCATTCTCCATCACTTTTCCCTTTTCAAAATCCAAACCGTGCCCTAGCCCGATCTTTCCAGCGAACCCTGTCCTCGGCGCCACCTTCCCCAGGCCGCACCCTGTCCCGGCGACCCGCGGTCTCCCTGAGCGCCGCCCCGGCTCGTCCAGCCGCCCGCGGCTCCGCCCGTCTTCGGCCTCCGCCTGATCTCCCCGCGCACCTCCCCTCTCGGCCGGCCTTCCGACGTCCGCAGCACACCCTGCAGCGTTTTCCCGAGCGGCCCTTCCGCCCGAGACCGGTGACTTTCCGTCGCCGTGGTGCCCCGTCACCGAACCGATCTGTTCCGAGCTTTTCGACTCGCTGTCCGTAGGATTCTGAGTCAGATCCGTGGTTTTCTACTGCCCGCGAGTACTGGAACGTTACGAGTCCGAGGCATCACTTCGGATTCCTTCGATTTCGGTAACTTCTGTTAGTCCCATAGTTCTCTTGGTCTATGATGAATCTGGTCCAGGAATTTTCTTCGGAAAATTCGGTGTTTCGGCTACGTTTTTGGTTTCGGACTTTGTCCTCTGACTTTTGGGTTCTGTGATTTTACGCGAATCCTTTAGAAAGAGTTCTGTGGAAATTATTGGTTTTTCCGAAAATATTTTGAAATTTTTCCGACTCCTTCGGAAACAATTCTGTGGTTATAGATTTATACATATTATTTGGGTTCGGTGATTTCTTGGAATTTTCGAGAATAATTCGGAAGGAACGTTGTTAGTTTTTCCGACTTACTTTGGAAGTTTCGATATCAATTCTAGACTTCAAATTTATTTCGAAAAAATAGTTTTTGGTGGTTATATTGGTTTGGGATTTATTTGCAGGAAAAATCGGCGCGTTTCCCAGTTTTGGGTTATCCCGAAAATAGAGGAAATGCTGCCGAAATTTCTATAAAAATTAATTATATGATTTTAAAATGATTTTCCGAAATGATAATATTTTTGGGCGACGACCTTATCGGTCAATGGGCCCCAGTGAAATGCAAACGCACCGGTTTGTCCGGACGTTGAGGCAGAGTAGTTGTAAATGAAGATTGGACCAGTTCTGAGACTCATTTTATTTTATTCTTAATTATTAGTTATTATTAATTTTGTAGGACTAACAGTTTATTTTCTCTTATTTTAATTCATGGAAATGTAAGGGCATAAGCCCATTTATCTATTTTGTGAATTGTAATAAGTTAGGAATTAGCTGTGATTTTGCTGGGATTGTGAACGCGTCGAATTAATTAATCTTATTATTAATTAATATTATTATTTAATTAATTAGAAATTCATGATTTTCTCACCTAAAGAAAAAAAAAATATTTATATGTATAAATATAAAATACTAACTTTTTCCCAATAAAATTGATAAAAACAAGTTTTCCGGAATAAAACATGAATTGGATTTCCTAAATTGTAACGCACTAGAAAAGCGTGTTTTGATTGTGTTGATTAAATACAAGATTAAAATTGACTAGGAAACAAAATCTAGAGATTGTAACTAGATTCTAGAGTTGTGGTTTCTGAGACATAATTTCCGGAATGTAGGATTTCAAAGAAGAGAGGTGACTGTTCAAATCCTGAAGAACCAAACTCGTCCAACTTAAATTTAAGGCAAGTACATTTATGTGGATTTACGATTATTTTAACAATCATTTCATTACAATTTTAAACCACTGTTCAAACACGAACTCTTTCGGGAGTATTGACTGTACTGTTGGGGACTGGGGGAGTAGAGTAGTGGATATGACCAAATCCAAAATTAGGATAACTGACTGTGTTAGCTTTCCCCTCTTCACACGGGGACAAGCCATACCATATCGCTAGGATACTACTGTAACCCAATCCGGTCATATTCATTACCTATTCACATCACTGTACTGTATTTCAAATCTGTTTCATCTTTAAAAACTGTTTAAAAGTACATGATATTAATTGTCATTTTAATTGTTAAAATTTGCATGAATTGTACTTTGCTCCCTCCTGACTGGAGACAACATTTTAGGTATTTCTGATGACCTGGAGATGCTGATCAATAGCTATTATGACCCTGATTTGTACCCGGCGGTACTTCCACCTGAGGAGGATGTTGTGGCGTCTCCATAGATGCTATTTTCGTTGAGAGTTTAGTTGTTTCTTTGTTGTTTCAAGTTATGAATCTTGTAACAGAACAAATTTTAATTATCGTTTAAATAAATGTTGTGGCAAATTTAATTTCAAATGTTGTTGATCGCCTACATATGGATTACAGCTTATTGCCGCCGTCTCATCAACGGTGCAGGCTGGGCATGATCCGATTCGACCCAAGTATTTGGGGACCGGGTCGTGACAGTATTCATGGATTCCGTTAAAGGAATTTACCCTTTTATACTTTACCCCAGTAGAAAAACAATTCTCGTCCATATCACCTTTGACTTGTCTTCCTACACCCTAGCGAAGTGCACGTCTACCATGTCCATATCACCTCTGAGTAGTTATCTCTTCTATGATGACCTCGTGTTGTCATAACTCCTAGAAAATATTTCACGTCCATTATACCTCTGAATTGTCATTCTATACCCTAGCTAAGATGTGCCTATCATGTCTATATTACCTCTAAGTAGACATATCTTCCATGAAAACCCACCATAATTGTCACATCTATGGAACCTTTCACATGCATATTACTTCTGAGTCATTCTATACACCCGCAGATTCTATCCTTGCCACATCCATATTACCTCTGAGTAAGAAAAAGTCTACCGCCGAAGAATTCTATGTTTACCATGTCCATATAACCTCTGAGTAAACACCCTATTCCCAACGAAGTTATCTCTATCCCCTCACGATATGTTACCTCTAAGGGAGTCCTCATTCTTGTGAGAGAAAAAGTTCACAAGTAAAAAAGACAAGCAGAGAAACAAAGCCAATGTTTTCATTTATAAAGTGAAAAGGTTTGATTACAAAAATTTGTCTCTCATAAGCTGAGAGATAAGAAGACAGAAAGAAGATCAAAGATGAGAAGACCGGTGCTGAAATTCTTCCAGCCGACTCTTCAAAAGAGCAACCTAGGGGACAACTAATGTTCGGGCTTGACGCTTGGCCTCATGACAGCGTGCGGCTTCAGGTTCAACAGAAGAGAGGCTTTGGAACGCAAGGGCTAGCTCGGCCTGACGAATGCCAATGCTTTGCTTCTCCCGAGCTAGAGTCTCAGAACATCGGCGAAGGATCTCCTTTCGGTCGTCATACTTGACCAGGTCACTCTCAGCAAGGGCCAGGGTCTCTTCTAACTTCTGGATATGCTCCCGAAGGTCCTCGTGCTGATCCTCCATAGCTGTACGGTGACATACCCGAGCCTCTTCGACATCAGTCACTTCTTTAATCTCGGACTCAACCGCGACAAGCCGATCAGCTAGTGCCCAAAATTTATGCTCATATTGAGATGCCTCCGAGACCATCTTCTCTAACTCTGCAGTGGCTAGTATCATAAGATCATGCTCCAGATTCTGGAGCTCTAAGGCAGCGACTTCCAATTCAGCCAACATATCTTCTATAGCATCGGCCTTAGCCTCACGCTGCGGATAGTCGCACAAGGCCACCAACTGGGCCTCCACTATATTCCGGACCCATCTGAAAGATTGGTTGCTTCGTAAAATACCCTCTATGCCACGTATCAATGCATGCCGAATTGTGCTCAGTATAAGATTGGTATAGTATACGTTATCAGCCAAACTCATGGGGGTTACCAGAGATGCCGCGACAGAAGGCCCCGTGAGTACGACAGCAGCCATCACACGCCTAGGTACCGCAGCCAAAACAGATGATGCATAGACCATTACAGATTTCGTAGGCGGCACAGAGACGGTAAAAGCAGACACTGTCTGACACGTAGCTTGCTCCTCAGCAGGCTCATTCGCTGGCTCTTCAAATGCATCTGCAGTTGGAACCATGCGGACTGGAGTTTGAGGCATCTCAGCAGTCGACTTCTCGGCAATTGCGATGGCTATCCTCTATACTTCTTTCAACATGTGAAGAAGGTACGAGGGGAGGATCTTGAGTAATCCCTTCAACATCCACGTCCCCTTGGCCCATCACGGGTATGGACTCCGGAGTCCCACCATCGGCTGCCATCGCGCCGGCTTGGGGTACCTCCACGGGTCCATCCTTATTCGGCCCCATGAAGGCTTCCTGCCGGAGCGAAGCCAATGGCTCCAAAGTGCCTCGAGTCTCATACTCAAAAGAAGCAGGAGGAGGGACATCTTTTGGGTCAGCAGTTTCATCAGCTACGGTCTCCCCCTCAACTTGAGACACCATCGGGGCAGGCTCCTCAGGAAAGTCCCTAAGTGTGTCAGACCATGTAGGCCCCGCCTACATAAACAAAGCGGTGATGAACAAAAAGTATGAAATAAAACTTCGAAAAGAAAACACTAAGACTTACCCGCGAAGAAGACCCAACGGGTAGGGAACTCGATTCCAATGAAGGTTGTTGGGAGGGTCCACCCCGTTGGGGTACAACATCTATTCTTGTCTTTTTACTAGGAGGAGGACTCGCCCCGAAAGAAACCTGACATTTCTGCGGGTTACTCAGAAGCACTTCCTCCTCCATCCCCTGTCGTGACGAATTGGAGCCTTCTGTTGATCTACTCTCCGAGGGTGCAAGCCCATGGAGACGTCTAGAAGCCAATGAAGGGACCTCAAACTTTGTCCCCTCAAGCAAGCTTCGCTCTCGCTCGTACTCCGGTGAGAATTTGTTCGCGACACAGTAAAACTTTACAACAGAATACAAGATATGAGTCTCCTCCTGCAATGTAGGGATCATAAATTCTGCTCCAGCACCACCGGCATTATAATAACGCAATGCCCTGGCGCCATCCAGAAGGCTTCCCTCATAACCAAGACAGGAGATCGGATTGCCCATCATAGCCTAGCTATAACCAAATTGACGTACGAAGCGACTAGGCAAATAAGGCTCCAAGTGCACCCGATTTTGGTTCCGGCACACTAAGTGGGAAGGACGGATGGACTGCAACCAGTGGAAGTCCCGAAAGTTAGATCACTGTCCACTAACTCATGATCTGCAAGGAAACCATTATATGTAGGCAAAACCCTATGGAGAACATAAACGTCTAAACGTTCCAACATTAATCTACAGAGGGGCACATCCTGATGAAGCCATTTGGCATGTTGATAGTAACGCAGTGTTGCATCCCCTGCCTCATAACCAGCAAGAGTACTGTGGACTATTAGACAAGGGTGGTGCAAAGCCAACCAACCATTCAAGTAGTGGTAAGGAAATCCAACACACGAGAATTCCCCATTCCCCCCGCGGCACTTTATTATCCTCCTGGAAAATCCCCGCAAGCTATGTAGGATGTTGCATACCATGGCCGACAGTAGAGCCAGGGAGTGTCGGAAGGCCAGCCTCAAAGCTGGCAGAATCAAGTCCTGACTGAACAATCCCACAGGCCCCGATCCTCCAGGAACCACGGCCCTCTGCAGCCATATCATCATAAAGGCGGCTAAAGTCGCTTTCGGACTCAAAGTAATCAAATTCTAACATAAGTAATTAGGAACTCTGGAGGCAGGCCTCCCCTCGACATCCACTGAGGGAGCAGATACCCCCACTTTGGCCATCATTTTATATACTTCATCAACAGTATATGCCCGATGCGCGGTGAAGTGAACCTTCTCTGGCATCGATGGATGCTTTGTGAAAATATAATCCACCCAGGCTTTGACGTATGGTGAAGCCTGCGCCCCACCCATGTGCGTGCATACTTGGTGTGGCAAAACAACTCCTTATACACAGCCATCATCTCGGGATGTTGGTTTTCCAATACCAAGAATTCCTCCTTGTAAGCGGTATGTTCCTCGTATGGCACGTCCCCCATGGCAAGTTCGAGATGGCACGCATCTCATGAATGGCCAAACCTATCTCTCCACAAGGGGTAAAGAACGTCCTGGTATGATGGTTAAATAACTCCAACAAAGCTAAGAACAGAGGCCGGTTGATCTCTATCCCATGCTCGGTGGCACTGATGGCACGACGATGGCTCGTACCTATCAAATCACTCTTGAGCCTACCCACTGCCCACTGAGTTAGCTCACTTCACTCAGACTTGGAATAAATCCAACCTGCGACACGGAAGGCACCTTTAGGATAGGTATAGCCTATGGCCAATAGCCTATTAGCAAAAAGAGGGGCTCGGAACGGATGCACTTCATTGGTAAAATCAACGAGCAGGTGACCAGGAGTAACACCCGCAGCGTAGCGGATGGATCATCGGGCACACTCTTGAAGGAGTCCCTCTGATTAGAGCACCCTTCCAATTTGATATGACCAGTCATCAAACCCCCTCTCTTTGGGGTCTGTTTCCACTTCATGAAATGCTTCTCAGCCAAACAAAAAAAAGTCGAGAGCTAAAAATGATGGTTAACTGAAGGAACGTATAGATGAATACCATAGTTCTCGAAATACCAATCTTCAGTTATCCCCAAGAGCTTGGTATTTTCTAAAACCAACTGATCACCGAAAGAAACAAAGGTTTCAACATCCTGACAGCATTAGACAGAAGAGACAGCTTGCCTCGATCCATCATACGACGAAAGTATGCGGGCTGTTGATTCTGAATCATTGTTAGTCGACCTCTCGGTTGACCATAGGCAATCAATTATTCAGTAGAGTGGGTGAGCGCCTCATCGACGTCGTTGCCCACGGCATAGCCCATTAATGCGAAAAGAATATCCTCGAAGAGAGACAAGGACACAGGAACTACACACAAACAAAAATTGTGTCAGAAAAATAAAAGCACTTTGCCATAAAATGTAGGCATACAAGTGGCCCTTGCAGGGAGCATCCGCACGTGCACTAGACCGCACATCGGCTAACATACATCCGTGCAGGTACTTCATAGAAGACGTTGTGCATCGACATTGACTGCGTGAAGCTTCTGCGTCTAGCCGATACTTTGTTAAAAGTAGCAACTATATACGTCAGTCGACGGAGCTTTAGCACATCTTCGGAACACTACCCCGAAGAGAGGTGTCCATGCACATCAGCAAGAAAAAAGCATCAACATATCTTTGAGACGACGCTCCTAAGAGTCGACGCTCATATGCATCAACAAACCAAGAAGTCAATAACAATCAGACGTCTACCAGCAATAGGTGGCCGCACATCACCTACAATATGAGCTTGCTCAACGACGACGGCTTTAGAGGCTGTGAGCCCTTGAACCACTTTATTAATATTGAGATCATTATTAATTTTTTTCTTTTCTCACTATTATTATCATGTATATGTATAGATAAATTCCCAGTTATTATATAAAATTTAATCTGAACTTTATAAGGAAGGGAAGGAACCAGCATGTACACCCGATTATAGGAAGGGGTTTAGTGCAATTCAAACAATTCAAATTCCAACGACCATATCAACTCTCTATTCGAAACGAGAGGATCCCAAATAAATATTTATGAGTAAATCCAAATTTGAATTAAAATCCACTTCTCCAATCTACTTTTCCCTACGATCTAATCCAAACAATAGCTATATATAGCAGGGGATGGCAGCCGACCCAAGACCCATCTACAAACCCTAGAAATTTTGTTTGTAAGAAAGAAGCAAGGAGGAGTCGAAGGGTTCCCTATGCCTTCTCCAGTCTGCGAAGTATGTCGTCGAGAGATTCCAAAACAGAGTTGCGATTCCCAAATCAGGTAATCTTCCCTCGTTCGTCTGAAATATTTCATAAACCCTAGTTAGCTTATCCTGTTGAGATAGGATATAAGTATTTGTGTAAATTCCTAAGAGAACCCTAGACAAAGATATATAGATGGACGTATAACTATCGAAGAACGAGTAGGAGCGAAAATTGGTAATTGGGGGTTCAAATTAACTTATATAGGCCAAACGAATAACTGATTTGTATATCAATTAGTATATAATCTGGTAATGCAATGAAGAGTATCAGGTGTATCAATAAGAGATACACAGGCATGGGAAGTCTGTATAGGCGCAGAACAGAGGATGTCATCGGGTAGCATAGGCTGTCGTTATAACATTGATGATAGGTAATAAGGTGGAGGTCAATTTGAGAGTGTCCTAGTTTGGGCGTTTAGTAGGGTTGTAAGAACTGGGCAGGAGTAGGAGAGTATCAGATAGTGTCAACCCTCTGGTATAAGGGGTATCAACAGGTAACAATAAGTTACGTTAGGAATCCAGCTCTCAGCCATAAAATACTCCCTAACTGGTATAAAACTAACTCACGATAGTTTATGGCTTGAACTGTACTTTTATTCTTATCATACTATTTTTACGAAAGTCCTTGACCTTGTCCTTGGTCGCAAATTTAGCTTAGCATTAGCCAGTATGAGTGGACACTTCAAAATCAGTGCCCTGCCTATTCAGGGTCGTGTAGGATGCGCCTCAGTCGCAGCATGGACATAAACAATATTAATTAGAAATTTATCCTTGGATGTTGCAACACTTATCACCTGTATCATCCCTTCTGTAACTTAATCACCATGGTATGAAAACCCAAGCATAGATGTGAATTAGGTATAAGGGTATATCCTACAGGTTAGATCACTGTACCAGTGTATAAAGAATTCCTACAGTTCTTATATAACAAAACATGACCCCTTGTACACCAAGTCAATTGTTGGTGCACCCTACAGTTGAGAGATACCAAGTGGACACAGGGAGGACATGGAAACTGTAAGCAAATGACAGTAGGGATAAGGAAGTATCAGTTTTGAGGGTAGGATAGTATATATGATTGGAGGCCTAAATTGAAAGCATGGCCCCTAAGATAGTTGCAGGTTTTTAATTATGGTTGCTGGCATTTACCAAGTTTCGGAATAGAAGTTCCCATGATCTAAGTAAATCAATGATACTATTTGCTAATATGAGGTCTTATTTTTCAAGTATTAATTGATCCCTTTTAAAATATTCTTCAAATTAAGTACCTCTTGTTTCTTAGTGAATAGCACACCCAATCGGACCTTAGAGTATCAGTTGGGGATTGACTAGTGTTGCAGTTCTATACTAAAATAATATGAGAAGTAAACATTCTAGGGAGAAATATGTACGGGTCAGAACATCAATTTAGATAGGCAGAGGCAATAACCCCTGTTATAGACAATGAGTATCAATATGGAAGAATATAGTCGATTTGCTGTCAGGAAAAACCTGTGTATCCAGAGTAAACTAGGAACCATACTATAGACTCTTTGCACAGGATAATAGTAAGGGTACACTTAAACTGTGGATACCAGCCCATGAGTATGCTGGGATAACAGTGTGAGGTAAAAGGAAAATACAAAGCTCAGGTTACATAGATACTAGAGTGTACTAGGTGTATACATGTATGCATGTGAGGACATTTGGACATGCATAGACTGAAAGAGGATTAGGGAATGAATATGTGTATGTGTGGTCAATAGGTGTGCCAAGTTGTATGCAAGGCAGCAGCCTACATACCAGGTACCAGTTTAGAGTCTGTGTGAGAGTATGGGAAACATTAGTAGTATCAATGATATAGGCAATGTGAGGTCTTAGTGTCGGGTTGACATATGTAGACTAAGGTATCGAGGATACCTATAGTTAAGAGGGGGTTTAAGACATTACAAAGGGCTTAGCAACCAAATTAAGTATATGTGTCTAGGCACATTATGAAGTGTCAAGATATGTCGACTACCCATAACTTAAGAAAATAGGAAAGAAGTATTGCAAACAGTAACCCTAAACATCAAGCTTATGGGTTGAAGTTAGAACATAGAACATAGGTCATATGGAAGAGCCAGTAGGTAAGAGGATAGCCTAGAGAACAGGGTAATAAGTAAACCTAGATCATCTGTTCCAAGGGTTAACTTAAGTGTATAGGAAATGACCTAGAAACCTAATAAACTAAATAGATAAGCTTGTTTGTACTCATAAACATTGTGTATTGATTCCAGGAATTTCATAAATAGGTTACTTGGACTGTGACTCAGCATTTGACCCGTATCAGCAGCTCAGGACCACAGGCAAGTATACTTTGCCTTTCTTTACGATTTTATTTACATGCTCGTTTTTGTTCATTTTCCAGTTGTTGACATGTGTTTCTTCAGTATTTTATAGTCCTTGTTTACAATAAGTCTTGTAGCCGTATTGGACATGTGTCACACTTGCGCTTGGTCGAGTCGTATCCTAGAATAATTGTGCTATAGTTGAACTGCTATTTCCTATTTGTTATTTACTCAACCTGCGAGTCCACACTAGGGGCGAGGGTTGACTGTTTGCACCTGCGAGTCCACACTAGGGGCGAGGGTAATTGTCTTAAACTAACCTGTGAGTCCACATTAGGGGCGAGGGTTAGTGATTAGTTTCAAACCTGTGAGTCCACACTAAGGGCGAGGGTTTGGTTATCCGTTGATCTCGTGTTCACTTATTTTCGTCTAGCAGTTCATTTATGCATTGTTGTTCATATTGTGTATTGCTTAGTCTTTTTCTGTTTTATCCTAGATTTTCTTCTTGCATGATAAACTGTTAGAAAGGCTTGTATATTATGTATCTTGCTAGTCCTCTGAGGACCTGATGATCTCTTCAGGTTTAGCCAAGTTTTGAGCAGACGAGCAGTTTTAAGCCAGTATCATACTATGGTGTCCTTGCAGCTGAGGTTGTCATTTGATTAGCAGTTTGACTCAGTCATTTATTTCATGTCTTTATTTTATTTTCGTCTATTGGTAGTAGATTTGTGTCCACCGGACGTGACTTGAATTTTGGATAAACTTGATATTCTATTTTAATTATTCAGTCTCATTTGAGTTAGTTGATCGTAAATATTTCTGTAGATAAGATCTAGATTGCCATGATTAGTTCTATAGATTCTATGGCTTGTGTATATTAGACAGCATTCTACTGTCGAAACTGCAACGTAGGCTGGGCTTAGACACGCCTCGTATCCGACAAGCGGGTGCGGGTCGTGACAAGTTTTTTGGTGGCCCATGCAGGTCTACGTTAATCACTTCGGTTACGTCACTGTACCGACTTGAGCCTGTAAATAGGATTAGATTCCTAGGATCTCATCCACGTGTCTTGACTCATTATTGACCTCTATCCTTGATTTCATTGAATCGTTGACTTGCATCATGCTTGAAATCTTCATACCGTCTAATGTTTTCTTTTATTGCAGTAAATGGATTCTCAAGACAGGGACAACGTTTTCCTGAACACCCTACCGACTGTAGGAGGATTCTTCACGTATATGATCCCACCGACGTAGGAAGGCCAACTTACCCATATGGGCAATCTGCCACAGCCGTAATTCTCGAGATTTCGTAGAGACGACATTCCACCACCCCCGCAGTTTCCTTCGCAGAATCCACCACCCCCGCAGTTTCCTTCCCAGAATCCACCACCAGCACAAGTTTCGCATCCAACACATGTTCTCCACCCGGCACCAACGATGTATCCAGCTCCCATAAGGCATCCAGCACCAACGACGTATCCAGCACCTGCCATGTACCCAGCACATGTTTTGCCTCCACCACCTATGCTGGACAATGCCACGCTCCTCGGAATCTTCCAGCAACTCGTCGCTTCCCAGACGGTGCAGGCTAACACTTTTTGCGATACTTTGAGAGAGGCTCTCTAGACTAGGGATGCTCCACGACCGCGCCCTGGAACTTCTAAGAATTTCATGGACCTTAGGCCCAGGGAATTCAAAGGGACGGAAGGGATTCTCTACGCGGAAGAGTGGTTAGAGAACGTAGATCGAATTCTTCGGATGACTCGAGTTCCTGAAGCATGAAGGTCGAGTCAGCTAGTATGCAGCTTTACGACATCGCCCGCATGTGGTATAGAGACGAGCCTCGATTCACCATGCCCGATGTGACTTGGAAAGAATTCAAGGAGCTGTTCAAGATGAAGTTCTATCCTGAAGCATCTCGCGAAGAGTTGGAGAACGAGTTCGAGAGCCTGGAGTAGGACAACCTCTCTATCGACGAGTACACCACAGAGTTCTCCTGCCTCAGTCGCTTCGTAGATGCCTTGTCCACTGCAGCCAAGGCCAAGAAGTTCAGAAAAGGGCTATCACATGAAATTCCCATAGCCATCGCCACCAGCCAGGCCACCACATATGAAAGAATCTTGAAGGTCGCACATGCGGTAGAAAAAGAGCTGAAGCTCAAGAAAAAGAGAGAACGAGACGCACATGGAGGAGGCATCAACCAATCAGGAGCAACAAAACGTCCTAAAGTCCCAAAGGAGACCTCGACGCAGCAGTATCCTCATTAGCCACGAGCAACTCCACAACAAGTCCAAGACATCCCCATCTGCCGGTATTGCATGAAGAGAGGCCATGTACAAGAAAATTGTCATGGTTGGTTAGGTTTGTGTTGGACTTATGGGTCCAACCAACATAGGTCTAGAAATTACCCGAAGAGAATCGCAGGTGCCCCACCACAACCAACCGCAGAAAGAGGGCAAGCTTTTTCCATAATCACGGAGGATGCGACAATACCACAAGGAGCAGATGGCGGAAATTTTCAGTAGATTATAGTAATAGCATTATTCATGGGTACTATATTCAATTTTTACTTGCGAGTATTCGCAATAACTTTATAACAATAAGTTAGACTCCTCTTTCTAGTAGATCATGGCCTATTTAAATTTTGAGGACGAAATTATTTTAAGGGGTGTTGGTTTATGAGCCCTTGAACCACTTTATTAATATTGAGATCATTATTATTTTTTTTTTTCTCACTATTATTATCATGTATATGTATAGATAAATTCCTAGTTATTATATAAAATTCAATCTTAACTTTATAGGGAAGGGTGGAGACCAGCATGCACACCCGATTATAGGAAGGGGTTTAGTGCAATTCAAACAATTCAAATTCTAACGGCCGTATCAACTCTCTATTCGAAACGAGAGGATCCCAAATAAACCTTTATGAGTAAATCCAAATCCGAATTAAAATCCACTTCTCCAATCTACTTTTCCCTACGATCTAATCCAAATAATAGCTATATATAGGAGGGGATGGCAGCCGACCCACGACCCATCTACAAACCTTAGAAATTCTGTTCGTAAGGAAGAAGCAAGGAGGACTCGAAGGGTTCCCTGTGCCTTCTCCAATCTGCGAAGTCTGTCGTCGAGAGATTCCAGAACAGAGTTGCGAGTCCTAAATCAGGTAATCTTCTCTCGTTCGTCTGAAATATTTCATAAATGCTAGTTAGCTTATCCTGTTGAGATAGGATATAAGTATTTGTGTAAATTACTAAGAGAACCCTAGACAAAGATGTACAGATGGACGTATAACTATCGAAGAACGAGTAGGAGCGAAAATCGATAATTGGGGGTTCAAATTAACATATATGGGCCAAACGAATAGCTGATTTGTATATCAGTTACTATATAATCTGGTAATGCAATGAAGAGTATCAGGTGTATCAATATGAGATACACAGGCATGGGAAGTCTGTATAGGCGCAGAACAGAGGATGTCATCGGGTAGCATATAAGGCTATCGTTGTAACATTGATGATAGGTAATAAGGTGGAGGTCGATTTGAGAGTGTCCTAGTTTGGACGTTCAATGGGGTTGTAAGAATTGGGCAGGAGTAGGAGAGTATCAGATAGTGTCAACCCTCTGGTTTAAGGGGTACCAACAGAAAACAGTAAGTTACGTTAGGAATCCAGCTCTCAGCCATAAAACACTCCTTGACTGGTATAAAACTAACTTACGATAATTTATGGCTTAAACTCTACTTTTCTTCTTATCAAACTATTTTTACGGAAGTTCTTGGCCTTGTCCTTATTCACAAATTTAGCTGTAGCATTAGCTAGGATGAGTGGACACTTCAAAATCAGTGCCCTGCCTATTCAGGGTTATGTAGGATGTACCTCAGACGTAGCGTGGACATCAACAATATTAATTAGAAATTTATCCTTGGATGTTGCAACACTTATCACCTGTATCAGCCCTTCTGTAACTTAATCACCAAGGTATGAACACCCAAGCATAGATGTGAATTAGGTATCAGGGTGTATCCTACAGGTTAGATCACTGCACTAGTGTATAGAGAATTCCTATAGTTCTTATATAACAGAACATGACCCCTTGTACACCAAGTCAATTGTTGGTGCACCCTACAGTTGTGAGATACCAAGTGGACACAGGGAGGACATGGAAACTATAGGCAAATGACAGTAGGTATAAGGAAGTATCAGTTTTTTGGGTAGGATAGTATATATGATTAGAGGCCTGAATTGAAAGCATGGCCCCTAAGATAGTTGCAGGTTTTTAATTATGGTTGCTGGCATTTACCAAGTTTCGGAATAGAAGTTCCCATGATCTAAGTAAATCAATGATACTATTTGCCAATATGAGGTCTTATTTTGTCAAGTATTAATTGATCCGTTTTGAAATATTCTTCAAATTAAGTACCTCTTATTTCCTAGTGAATAACACACCCAATCGAACCTTAGAGCATTAGTTCGGGAGTGACTAGTTGAGCAGTTCCATACTAAAATAATATGAGAAGCAAACATTCTAGGAAGAAATATGTATGGGTCAGAACATCAATTTAGATATGCAGGGGCAGTAATCCCTGTTATAGACAATGAGTATCAATATGGAAGAACATAGTCGGTTTGCTGTAAGGAAAAACCTGTGTGTCCAGAGTAGACTAGGAACCATACTATAGACTCTTTGCACAGGGTAATGGTAAGGGTACACTTAAACTGTGGATACCAACCCATGAGTATGCTGGAATAACAGTGTGAAGTGAAATGGAAATACAGAGCTCAGGTTACATAGATACTATAGTATACCAGGTGTATACATGTATGCATGTGAGGACATTCGGACATACATAAAATGAAAAAGGATTAGGGAATGAATATGTGTATGTGTGGTCAATAGGTGTGCCAAGTTGCATACAAGGAAGCAGCCTACATATTAGGTACCAGTTTAGAGTCTGTGTGAGTATGGGAAATATTAGTAGGACCAATAATATAGGTAATGTGAGGTCTTAGTGTCGGTTGACATGTGTAGACGAAGGGATCGAGGATACCTATAGTTAAGAGGGGGTTTAAGACATTACAAAGGGCTTAGCAACCAAATTAAGTGCATGTGTCTAGGCACATTATGAAGTGTCAAGATATGTCGAGTACCCATAACTTAAAAAAAAAGGAAAGAAGTATTGCACACTGTAACCCTAAACATCAAGACTATGGGTTGATGTTAGAACATAGAACATAGGTCATATGGAATACCCAGTAGGTAAGAGGATAGCCTAGAGAACAGGGTAATAAGTAAACCTAGATCATCTGTTCTAAGGGTTAACTTAAGCGTATAGGAAATGACCTAGAAACCTCATAAACTAAATAGATAAGCTTGTTTGTACTCTTAAACATTGTGTATTGATTCCATGAATTTCATAAATAGGTTACTTGGACTGTGACTCAGCACTTGACCCGTATCAGCAGCTCAGGACCATATGCAAGTATACTTTGCCTTTCTTTACAGCTTTATTTACATGCACGTTTTCGTTCATTATCCAGTTGTTGACATGTGTTTCTTCAGTTTTTATAGTCCTTGTTTACAGTTAGTCTTGTAGCCATATTCGATATGTGTCACACTTGTGCTTGGTTGAGTCGTATCCTAGAATGATTGCGCTATAGTTGAACTGCTATTTTCTATTCGTTATTTACTCAACCTGCGAGTCCACACTAGGGGCGAGGGTTGACTGTTTGCACCTGCGAGTCCATACTAGGGGCGAGGGTGATTGCCTTGAACTAACCCGCGAGTCCACATTAGGGGCAAGGGTTAGTGATTAGCTTCAAACCTGCGAGTCCATACTAGGGGCGAGGGTTTGGTTATCCATTGATCTCGTGTTCACTTGTTTTCTTCTAGCAGTTCATTTATGCGTAGTTGTTCATATTCGTGTATTGCTTAGTCTTTTCCTATTTTATCCTGTATTTTCTTCTTGCATGATAAACTGTTAGAAAGGCTTGTATATTGTGTATCTTGTTTGTCCTCTAAGGACCTGATGATCTCTTCAGGTTTAGCCGAGTTTTGAGCAGACGAGCGGGTTTGAGCCTGTATCAGACTACGGTGTCCTTGCAGCTGAGGTTGTCATTTGATTAGCAGTTTGACACAGTCATTTATTTCATGTCTTTATTTTATTTTCGTCTATTGGTAGTGGATTTGTGTCTACTGAACGTGACTTTAATTCTGGATAAACTAGATATTCTATTTTATATTATTCAGTCTAATTTGAGTTAGTTGATCGTATCATATTTTTGTAGATGAGATCTAGACTGCCATGATTAGTTCCATAGATTCTATGGCTTGTGTATATTAGACAGCGTTCTATCGTCGACACTGCGGCGTAGGCTGGGCTTGGACACGCCTTGTATCCGACAAGCGGGTGCCGGTCGTGACAGAGGCCAACTGCTTTCCTTTGGCCTGCTGAGTGGCCTCCCTGGCTTGTCTCACCGATGATGTCCTAGTCTGCCTCACAGTTTTTGCAGCCGGTCGAGGGCTAGCCGCTGCCCCATTCGTCTTCTTGGAGTTCGTTGTGGGAGCTTTCGGGATTCTTGATTTCTTGGAAGCTATTGTAGGAAAAGTTAGGGTTTGAAAGAGAAAGAAGACTCTGACAAAAAGCTTCTGTGAAAGGATAAACGAAAGCAAGAAAGTTTTCTCTCTCCCTCAATAAACCCTACTTATAGGGTGCAGCCACGGCTGCGAAAGAAAACGAAAAGCTTCGTGATCAAGAGAACTCTTCGACCAATGTGGGAACAAAAAGTTGGGATCATGATGACCGTTCCCTAGAAACGAGGAATTAAGATCAACTTTAATGAAGCGACGGATAAGGGCATTTAATGCTAAAGCCTAAGCGTGACGATAGCCTGTCAGTATGCATGCCAAGCATTTACTCGAAAAGGACATGTGTCATGCTTTTGTTCAAAGTATTTCGAGCTTGATTCAAGTTCGAAGCACTTTGAAGGGGTCTTATAGAAGCAAGAAAATGTGTATATATTGTCAAAAGTGCAGGTAGGTGTTCGTGCTACCCACCCAGCCTCACAAAAGTGCAGGTGACTATACGTGCAGACAGAAAACACAAAATCACATAACAGAAAAGATCACAAAGAGTTCTTTTTATTAAAATCTTGGCTACAAGGATCTATTACAGAATCTACATGATTACATGAAAAGAACTAAAGACTCCTAAAGATCTACAAAGGGGTTAATCTTCACAGTGTGATCATCATAGACAAACACAGAAAATGCCTCAAGGGACTGTGGATAGAAGATGTGAATACAGTCGCCATCAAAGTCTGTTCCCACATGGCCGCAGACACGTAGCCCCCTTCAGATGCGCAGCCTCGCCGGAGCAAAACTCTTTATAGCCATACACGAAGGAACTCTAATATGGCTAATGAAGCAGTTATTGGTCTGAGCGAGAACTCAGCCCACAACACAACGGCTGGCTCTTTTCAAAAGTGCATTAGCATCTGCGGCTCTTCGAGTATAACGAAGGCACACAGCCGCTGATGAGCGAGGCAGAGCACAACAGAGGGCTCATTGAGTGGGAAACCAATCCTAAGAAACCAATCCTAACCCCGTAGTTTGGACCTCGAAGACCTCCAAGACGTCGTCCAGGTTCAAACTCCTTATGGTGGACATTCAGGTACTTCTCAAGGCCAGTTAGGTGTTCTTCTACAAAGACATCACCTCTTTGAATGAAGGGATCCACAACCATCAGCCGTCTTGTACAAGGCCAACAGCCGTTCGGAACTAAGTTGAAGAACATGTAGGCAACTCTAGAGGGGGGTGAATAGAGTTTATAAAATTAATAGCCAAATAAAAATTAAACTCTTTTTACCAACAGTAAATGATCAGAGTAGTAAATGCAAAAATAAAAAGATCAAGAGAGCATACGCAAATAAGTCATTTTTAACCTGGTTTCCCTCGTGGAGGACTAGTCCAGGCCTGAGAACTCTAGCTCAGGATTAAATCCATTATTTGTGAAATAGTAGTTACACCCCGTGCCTTTTCTTCAGAAGAGCACGTTAACTTCTTACAAAGATCGTTGTGGTGTTGCTTAAAATTTTCTAAGCGACTTTCTTGACTCTTGCACAAACTCCTAACTGAATAGCACTGAGCACTTTTAGGCTTAGGAAGCTTGTGGCTAGTAGATGAGAAGGTTAAGGCTTGTATGAAGGCTTATAGAGAAGCGAAGAAGAGATAATTTGATGATTAAAAATGAGAGAATTCAAGGCCTATTTATACTAGTTAGGATAGGCAGAATTCGGCCAGAATTATGTGTCAAGAATTCAAATTTTTGGCCGTTGGACAACTAGCATACATCAAACCCTAAAAATTAGGGTCCTGTAATTTAGGGGACAGAGTTCGGCCCGAACTCTGTGTGGAGGCAGAGTTCGGCCCGAACTCTGTCTCCATGCTGACAGAAAGTTCAATAGGCCTATGTAGGCTAAGATTGGCTTTGGTGGAGCTTTGGATTTGTTTTGGGGATAAGGGTTAACCCAAGAATACCCAGTGCTACTCAGTTTACATTTTGCTAGACACAATAAATCTAAAATAGTACAGAATCCGAAACGAGTATGCTGCAGGAGAGAGACGACGTCCGTCTTGTACTGAGTTCTGTCTTGATGTGTTATATTAAATTATGAGAAGTATCATATTGTCAATATTTGGTTGACTGTGATTTGGATCAACAATCTCGCTTATATTGATAATTGACAAAAATGATATTTGTATATTCAATGTTCATACCTGGACACAAGTTGAAAGGAGTAGACATGCATAGAATGCAGTAGCTCCCCCGTAATAGTAGCTCCCCCATAAACATTGCCTTTCTGTAAACCAATGTGCCTTATCCTGATACATAATCTTCTCCAAAACATAGATATCACACAATATTATAGAAATATGAATATCAAATAGACCTCCCCCTTTTGGCATTTATCAATTATGAACATCAAAGATGAATATCAAACACAGACATGCAGAAGATTGTATAAATAAATAACTAGCAAGAACACAATTTAGGTTAAAAGAGAATATAATAACCGCAGATAGAATCTAAAGATCCACATAAACTGAAAATATACTCATAAAAGAAAATAAAACTACATAAGCGTAAGTCCATAATGCATAAAACTAAATAAGATCATCAGCAGTAGCAGTAGCAGGTACGAAACCACATCCTTCATAGAGCACGAGATGGTCCACCGGTGTCAGATGGATCAGTATCCAAACGACGAGAATCTACAAAAGCTGCATCCAGATCCAGATATCGCATGACCCAAGGGTCGTCGATACGGTAACCGGCGCGAGATGGATCCCGCTCCATAGGAAGTGGCATAGTGGGATGCCGAGACATGGTGTACCGGATGTCATGCAATGAGTTGCCGATGGCACTCGTCTGCAAAGTGGTACGATAGTCGATCTGGGTCCAACGATCGTCCTCCAATATGAAACGATCGCGAAGCATGGTCTGGATAGACTCGAGAGTAGCAGAAGGTGCGGGCGCAGGTTGCCCAAGAGCTGGTGCATCAGCCTGAGCAACAAACCCGGAATGCTCAGACTCAGCGGAAGACTCGACAGCTGCTAGAATCCGCCTTGCCTTAAACAGAAAGGCAGGGGCTGGAAGGAACTGGCACTCATCTAGAGGAACATGAAATGCATGAAAGACCATCGACAAATAGAATGCATCGACCAATGACTTAGCCCTCTTCCGTGCACTAATCATCCAGTCCATCATAGTGTATTGCATGTTGAACGGGACATGGAAGTGAAGATGATACAAAGCAGAAATCTCAAAATAAGAAACTTTATCAGTTGATCCTGCTTTGGGCAAGATCGTGGAGAAGACGATACGATGAAGCTCTTAGAAATATGGGTTATGGAATTTAGCAAGTAACTTGCGTGAACGTGTTTTTGGAGTACAAAAATCGTCCTTAAAACTCTCAAGGGACGACCCATCGGAAATTAAAACTTGCGTGCATCAACAAGTTTCTCCCAAGAGTTGGGTTTCGGAATCTCGAGATATTTCGCAAGTTCAAAATTATCGAAAGAGATATCAATTCCGACGACATGAGAATAGATTCATGTGTCGTCAAATATAAGATTGCAGTAAAAAATTTAAATAGCATTCAAGTATATAAGTAAATTTGTAGAAACTAACTCATCGAGATAAAGATCATGAAACAAAGAATCATTTCTAGAAAAGATTGTGAAATTGATGGGATGACCCGCCTACACACTCCTTGACTGAAAGTCATTGAACTATTCATTGGAGTCTTCCAATAAAACAAAAATTCGGTCGTTGAATGTGTTGGGGACATTAGGTGGCTATGGATTGAAAAGTGGATGAATGGATTGAACAACTTGAGGAGGAGGGTTAGATGAGGAAGTACCCTCGGTTCTAGCCCTCTTTTCCCTATTGAACAACCTTGGTGCCATTGAAAAATAAAAGGAATTTGAAATTAAGATAGAGAAAAAGAGAGAGTTATACCTCAAGAGAGTAGTAGAATATGGAAGAGAAGGATCCAAATGCTATGCTCCTTGAGTTTGGGAAAGAAAACCACACTAGATATAGAATTCTAGGGTTAGGGTTTAGAGAGGATGAAGTTGGAGAGGTTTAAGAGGAGACAATGGAGAGGAGAGAGAAGGAAATCCCAAGAATATGAACGGGGGTTCGGCTGGTCGGGTTGATCCTGGACCGTAGGATCAAAATAGATGGATGGCTGAGAGCAACTGGGAGTTCTGGAATGACCAGGCTGAATTCGGCCTGAACTCTGTGTGAGGCAGAGTTCGGCCCGAGTTCTGGGTTCTAGGACCAGAACTCAAAACAGTTTAAAAAAGGCCAAATTGGAGAAAATTGAATGGAGTGATAAAGAGTGAAAATTTGCTACGTTAAAAAAAAATTGAATTAAAGGAAACCATAAATGGAATAAATGTAAATGAAGTTAGAAAATTTTGAATTAAGCAAGTTATAAATGAAATTGAACCATGTAATAAGCAAGGATTTATGACAAAAATCATTATGATGAAACTGCCATGGGGTAGTTGTAGGGGCCGGATCCCAGCTTGCGGTAGTCCGAAGACTAGTGCACCGTGTCGCTTAGGCTTTTATGCCTTCTTGTCAGATGGACCCTTTCGGCTTGTACCCATAGCAAAGTCGTCATAAAGAAACATGACATAATCGATATTTATGCTGGCTAATTTAATGAATAACCGTTTCATCTAAAATTCCTAATTTTACGACAAAGAAAGTTGAATCGCTCTTCGGATAGTGGTTTTGTAAAGAAATCTGCCAGCTGATGATCAGTGTCAATAAATTCTAAATTTATAGTGCCATTTTGTTGATGATCACGCAAAAAGTCATGACAAATTTCAATGTATTTCATGCATGAGTGACATATAGGGTTCTTAGTAAGGTTGATAGCGCTAGTACTATCACAGAATATAGGAATGTGCATAAAACATAGGTTGTAGTCTGCAAGGATTTGCTTCGTCCACAGAATTTGTGCACAACAACGACCAGCTGCGATATATTCAGCTTCTGTTGTGGATAGTGCGACAGAATTCTGCTTCTTGCTAAACCAGGAGATTAGAGCCTTGCCTAATAAATGACACATGCCGCTCGTACTTTTACGGTCGACTTTGCATCCCGCAAAATCAGCATCCGAATAACAAATAAGGTCAAAGGATGTGGATTTGGGATACCACAATGTCACGACCTGCACCCTTATGAGGGGCACGAGCACGTGGGTACGTCCAGCCTACGCCGCAGTATCGGCGGTAGAACGTTGTATATAACGTCTGTAAATACTACGACTAACAGTATAAAGGTACCTGTACAGTATATACTCTCCGAATGGAGGTGACATAGCAATACAGTCTCAATCACAGAATAAAACTAAGGTAGATAGCACAGAAGGATAATATATGATAGATGAAAAGGAATAAGTTAGAGAATAGGTTATACCTATCGGAAGATGGATTTTCGATTCGAAAGTCCTCCGACACGGCTCCGACACAACGAATTATTTAGAACACACCCACTTCACTTCTTGCTCCCAAAAGCTTGAGAATCACTACTTGGGATAGAGGAAGAGTTCTATAGAAAAAAATGGGAAGAAATGATTTATTTTGAGATGATTTCCAAGGAAATCTATTCTTGCTTTTGAGAAGAAGCTTGGAGAAGAAGAAGACTTAGAAAATATTTGAAGTGGAAGAAGAAATAATGGGGAGTGGGTGGCCGGCCATAAAGGGAAGGCGTTGGGGCACTTGCAATTACAAGTTTGCCCCTCCCTTTACTTTTATGCTAAGTTAACTCCTAATTTGGTTTTGAGGGTTAGTTAAAATTAAATAAAAATCATAATTAAGCTTAAATACTCATGGGGGACTAGTCCAAACTCCTAAACCTAAAAGTTAAGTTTGGTGGGCCATGTCTAATTTACATGTTAAATACAACTCAAATCGAAATTTCCCGGACTCTCGAATTAACTCGAAATGCGATAAAATTTGAACCCGACTCCTATAATCATTAAATATTAATATTCATGAAATAAAATTCCCAAAAATATTATAAAATAAAAAATTACCATTTTACCCCTAACTTGGAAAAGTGAGGGTGACAAGTCTATCCACCTTAAAAAAATTTCATCCTCTAAATTGAAGACAACAAACACAAGAAATCACAAACAGAAAAAAAAATAAATAAAAGAAATAGATTTATACCTCATGGCACGAAAAGATAAGGGAAACGATCCCGCATGTCGTCCTTCCTCTTCCAGGTAGACTCACCTGGAGAGTGATGTCTCCATGCAACCCGAACCAAGGGTATGACCTGGTTCCTGAGCACCTTCTCCATGCGATCCAGAATCTCCATCGGCTGTTCTGGATAGCTGAGAGTAGGCCCCAACAGCATCGCTGAATGGTCCAATACATGGCTAGGATCTTCCACGTACCGCCTCAGCTGAGATACATGAATCACGTTGTGCACTCCCTCGAGCCTAGTCGGCAAGTCCAGTTGGTAAACTACTGCACCGATCCTCTCTATGATGGTGAAAGGTCCGATGTAGTACAGATTGAGCTTCCCACCGCCGCCAAAGCGAATAGTGCCACGTGTCGGGGATATCCTAAAATATACCATGTCACAAACCTAGACATAAGACAAAACTCAGCACATAGCTAACAAACAATCACAAATAACACGACAGAAAACTGAAACTAACCTCGAACTCTAACGATCTCAGGTGACTATCGGCCCAATGTCGCTGCCTAACCTGAGCCACCCGAAGTCTGTCTCTGTCGTGACCCGCACCCGCTTTTCGGATACGAGGCGTGTCCAAGCCAGCCTATGCCGCAGAGTCGGCGGTAGAACGCTGTCAAGCCCGCAAGAATATAAATGCTCAAAATATCACATTTGTTGCTCATTCACAATTCTAAATTTATTACAACATTTACATCATTTATAATTAAAAGAAATGCAAGATTTTACAATTTATGAAATTGGTACATCTACTATCTATTTCTAGGTTTGACTTCAGCATACCCAAGCCTTCCCAATGCTAAGAGTGATCGTGGCTAAACCTGAAAAATGTTGGTTTCCAGTCAGGAATGGAACAAGTACACAAATCGACGGCAATGCAAAACATAATAGAATTAACAAGACATGAAAATAGCATATGGAATATGAAAGCTAGTGAAAAAACTGATGACATAGCACGATAGAGAAATAAACAAGGAAAAACTAATAAAAGACATCTATCTAGGTGGTTTAAAATATCCTTTTCGACATGTGAACGGCTAGGGGGTAAATACGGTACCCTGCACGTGTCGTGTGCAGCTGCTATCATTCACGAAAGACACGGGAGATAGTTCTGGGTAGTCCACATGTCTACTAAGATATTTTCCCTCCCGACTACTCCGTGTGACGAGCGTGTCAACAAGCAGCAAGATATATGTATAGACATGAAATGAAAAGACTACTATGAATCGGAATGCAATCAGAAAGTGCACTTGCCTGAGGTCCTTAGCTGGAGAAACAACCCTCTCGTTGGGTCCACGATTATCTCATTAGCCTAGGATCGATGTGAAGGAGTCCCAAGTTAGCAAAAGAACTAGTAATACAATTAGATCGGTCATGATCAAGGCTAATCTAATTTTATAGAGATTTCGAGAAGAAATGATCCTAATAATAATATATAGCCCAAACTATTTATTTTATACTAAAGACTTCAAAAGCCTAATAACAAAATCCCTTTATTCTTCTGTAGCCCAAATGTTTATACAAGACTAATAGATATGCTTAATAAAATATCTTATAGCAAATATTCCTTACAAAGAACTAGGAATACATTTATAGATATTAAGTCTAACAACATACTATTAACAAATATATACATATAGATTTCTAAAGAGTATTATAGAAACCAATATAATATACAAAGTCACCAAATCTATATGGGCCCAAAAATTATATTTAGTCATAATATAATTTAGAAAACTATTATATATATATATATATATATATATATATATATATATATATATAATATTTTACATGTAACAATATTATTAATAAAAAAATAATATTATCACTACTTTTTAAATACTAATTAATACTATATATATATTCATATACTTATGGTAATACCTACTTAATACCAATATACATATGTAGATATTTTGACAATTTAATAATAAAATAAAATGTAAAGGCCCACTTCCTGCCAACTTCTCGGTTCTTCCCTACCAAGGAAATAAGAGAGAGAGAGAGGGCTAAGTACAAAAAGGAAGAAAGAGGAGTGATAGAGAGAGGAAGAGAGGGAATGAGGGCGGAGGACTCACCGCAAAGGGAGTGCGGAGCTCGGTAATCGGCGGAGTGAGCGGGATCAGCTGCGGGGAAGCGGCCTCGGTGCGGGCGGCGCTCGGCGTCCTTGTTGCCCCGTCTTCGGAGAGGGCGCCGGCTGCTCGTCGTGGCGCTGTGGAAGGCGGTGGGAAGAGGCTCGCCGAAGATCGAGTCCCCGTGGTGGCGCTCGACTACGGGACACGGAGGGGTATGGCTCCGGCGGATGCTATACAGAGGCTCGGCGGTGCGCGGACCAGATCTACGGCGGACGGTCTGTGCCGGCGAGCTTCCCAGGAGGAGGATTCGCTGATCGAGGCTTCGGCCGCCCGGGAGGCGCTGCAGAGCGGTTCGGCACAGGAGGTCGGGGCGGCGCAGCTGTCTAGCCGGGATCCGGGTTCAACCCCGACGGCGGAGGTTAGGTTTTTGGTTGCTTCCTTCTGGATGATGGTGTCGTATCTGGGAGAAGGGACACAGGGATGGGTGGTAGATGAAATCGTGTCCGGGGTGGACACGAGGGTTGTGTAAAATTTGTAATAATAAAGGGATACGGACACACGGGTCCGGACACGGTTGATTATGTAAATCTCTGTGTTGGACACACGGACACCAGGACACGAAGAATGTGGTTATGGTGTTGTGGTGGCACTGGTGGTGACGATGATGGTGGTGGGTTTTGACGAGGTCGGAGTTGTCCCGGTCGGTGGGCGATGATGGCAGCGGTGGCTATGTGTCGTTGGTGGCGATGTGTTGGATTCGGTCGACTCGAGGGATCCTGGAGATCAAGTTGGCATCGATGGGAAGGTGTCTTCCGGCTTGGTCAATGTTGCTCTACTCTTGCGGATCTCTGATGCATGTATTCGACTGTAAAGCCGATGAAGAGAGCATGGCTTCTTCGACCTCAAGTGCGGGTGTGCATGGAGATCCTGATGGCTGAGCTTTAGCCGGGTTCTAGGTCATCATTAGATGATAGGGATAAGCGGATGAGACTTAATCGGTTGCAGAAACATATAAGAGGATATCATTGAGAGAAAGACACAGATGAACCTTCCTTGTATAGGAGTTGGGACTCTGCGTAGGATCTCTAATAGATAACTCCTTTTCTTTAATTTAAAACTAAATAAGTGTTTAAAACCATTTTATTTAATCGTAATGTTTTAATAGATAGAATTACTACTTTAAATCGATTTTCAACATAATCAAATGATTTTAAATCATATAAATTAAACTTGAAATTAGATACTTGTTTATCATAAAATATTGAAATATAAGTTTAAATCTATATCAAATAAATGATCATCAGACTATTTTAAAATATTCTTTAATATTTATCAAAATGAGTTTAATCACATATTTTAAATTAAAACCGTAACTGACTACCTTCGGAATATAACCAATATTCGATATCATTGAGTAGTCTTTAAAACATATTTCTTTATAAATCCAAAGTTTTATTTAAGAAAATACTTTTGACAATTCTTCTTATTAACAAAAATATGTAATCCACCTTCAACGTCCATATATTTTGAAAGTCCAAAAATTAAAACCTTTTGTGCTACAAAACAATAGAAAATATTTTATTAAAACAAAATAGTATTTTTCAAACCATAGCTTTAAAATAGTTTTGAAATACAAAGGAAATAGCAAAATAATGTTTATACGTTGGAAAGAGGATTTATTTCAAAACACGACAAATTGGGATAAAATAAAAATTGAAAATCTGAGAAGAGGAGTTACAAATCTACCCACCTTAGAAATAAATTCGTCCTCGAATTTAGGAATGTCGAGTATAGATTGGCTGAAGGAGAGGTAACAACATGATTTTTAATAAGATCGATATTGACTGATAGGATAAAATCAAGGGTGACCAAACTTGCTTAATACGAATTTTCGATCAAAAGAAATAGTGATCAAGTATTGACCACAGGAGGATAGAAGTGGAGAAGTACCTAGATATGGTTTGGTGCTAAAGTCTTAGGCTACGGTCTTTAATCAACAGGTCCTAAATGTTCAAGAAATCGATAACCTAAGAACATTTCACTAATCGAAGACCCTACCCACCTTAGAAATTTCTTCTCCGAAATTACGGATGGCACAATTAGTCATGATCGAGAAATGATATGATCGCTGATCAAATGAATTAGGCCGTGAATAAAATTGGAATTTTAAGAAAAGATACTATGTGGTACGACTAGCTACCCTTGAAATTATATAGGCATGATAAAAAAATTTAGGCTGATGCTAAACGTGGAAAATCACTTAGATAGATTTAAGAAGTAGTCGCGATCAAGGCTACTCATGGAAGTCATCTAAGCATGATCAAAATTTAAAAGTTGGTACGAGTATGAACAAGATCACAATAGTCATGATCACGGTGGAAAAATGTAGGCACGATTATGATTTAGTCATGAACAAAAAAATATTGTTCATGATCGATCAAAATTGAAATCATTTTGGTACGAACAAATAGTTAAGCAAAATTATATATGCATGATTATAGAATCGAATTCTAGGATAATCATGTGAATTGGCACGATTGAAATGGAATCGAATAGTCTAGTCGTGATCTAAAGATCGTTAAGGATGGTCCAAATCGAAACCGTTCTAATACGATCGATTGGGTAAGCATGATCAAAGAATCGTAATCTAGGGGTGATTATGAATCTTGTGGAAGGAAATCAAATTAGGTTTAAAAGATGACGATTCAAAAAATAGGAAGATATGGAGGAAAAGAACAATCAATTTATTGAGAAGTTGGTAACTAGGAATAATGCACAAATCAATTTAGAAACTTTATAGTCGTATGCCAATAAAGGACGTAGCCTATATGGTATTCGAATATCGTAACCATATCTGAAGTTGTTTTACCGAGAATTTATGCCTCGCCAGTGTACAGCTAGCTGCAATAAACTCTTGGTTCCACGACTCAAATGAGGATACGGTAATGAATACCCTATCAACTATATCAAATCTTGACATAATATTTCAAGGGCAACTAAGCTATAGCTTAAATGACATTCGATAACTCACGCTTACTTGAAATTATTTCGACTTGGGGGACATGCCACGCCAGTGCGCTGCTGGCTGCAGTGAACCCGTAATCTTGATAATTCAAATAAGTGGCGACAGTGCGCTGCTGTCTTGCCATCGCAAGTCAACGAACATTCTTTTAAATATTTCTTATGAAATTTCAAAGGAGGTTCTAGAATTTCGAACAAGTTCTAAGAGTGTGTAAGTATCTGTCCTTCCAGTATGAATATCAAGTCTTGGAAAGAAAATAATTAGTTAGGAAGGATAACTCTTGAATCCAAAAACTTAACTTAAGATTAATGTATAGACAATTGAGTGAGAATTTATTTAAAAACATAAATCCCTGGGTCCAAGACAATATAAGTGATACAAACTCATGATGTGGCGATGTTTAGAGAAGACATAAGATAAAGTTGTACAAATGATAAGATCAGGAAGGAAAGGACCGAAGAAATATAAACTTGAATTTATATTCCTCTAATATTCAAGATCGAAGGAAAAGTATGTAAATAGCACTATGTCTACCCATTATGAATATATTTACACAAAAGTTTATATGTATAGCCTAAGTGAATCCCAATAATCCCAAAATAACATTCTAAGAGAAGGTCATCCTATTTCCCAGTAAAATATGAATTTAAATACATATACTATATTCAATACATACTTTAGAGAAATTATTCACAATGCAAAAATGGACTACCAATATATACACTTTTACATATCTACATGGACGAGTTGGTCGCACTACATGACCACTAAGACTTGGGTTAGATTCGGGCTGGTTTGGAACGATCGAAATTTCTAACACTACTAAAATACCCCACTTTACCGACGGAAGTTTAGCGACGGACGTATTCCGTCGCTAATAGCGACCAGTTTCCGACATCTTAGCGACGGATTAGCGACAGACAACTTAACATAATTTTTTCCAATTTTAAATGTAAAAATTTGTCGGGTTTCCGTCGCTAAGTCGACGAACGTTAGCGACGGATTCTTTTTCGTCGCTTATTCGTCGCAAATGTTGGCGGTAAAATCTTTAAAACATTGGCGGGAACTTTAGCGACTAACTGGCGACGGATATATCCGTCGGAAAACACCTTTTAATTGGCGACGGTGTAGCGACTAATTTATTCCGTCGCTATTCCGTCGCTAGGTTCTGTGCCCTAACTTAAATTGAACCGACGGGGGGGGATTTTTCATTCCCCCCAAAACTCTCTCTCTCTCTCGCGGCTCTCTCTCTCTCGCGCGCGGCTCTCTCTCTCTCTCTCGCGGCTCTCTCTCTCTCTACCAGGTATCTCTCTCTCTCTCTCTCTCTCTAATTTTGGGTTTTGGGGCCGGGGGGGGAGTGGGGGGGGGGGTCGGCTTCGCGGGGGGTGGAGAGGGCGGGGGGGGGGTGGTGAATGGGGTCAGGGGGTCGGGGGGGTGTTGGTAATGGGGGCAGGGGGTGGGGGGGTGGGGAATGAGGGTCGGGGGGTCGGGGGGGTGGGGAATGGGGGCAGGGGGGTCGGGGGGTGGGGGGTGGAGAGGGCAGGGGGGGTCGGGGGGGGGGGGGGTCGGGAATGGGGGCAGGGGGGTCGGGGGGCGGGGGGGTGGGGGGTGGAGAGGGCAGGGGGGTCGGGGGGGTGGGGAATGGGGGCAGGGGGGTCGGGGGGGGTGGGTAATGGAGAGGGCAGGGGGGTCGGGGGGGGGTGTTGAATGGGGGCAGGGGGGTCGGGGGGGGGTGGGGAATGGGTTGCATTCCCCGATACGGATACGGTTTGGCATGTCCCGATCCTAAGAAATAATACTATTTCATTTAATTTAATTTCATTTAATTTCAAAACTACTAAGAAATAATACTTAAAACACTTAAAATTATGCCTAAATGTATAAATTATATGTTTTTAAATGTAAATAATTTATTAATAATTATTTGTTTTCCAATACCAAAAAAATCCGATACTTCGATCCGATACCGCCGATACTACCGATATCGCCGATACCAATACTAGATTGCTTAGACTTATATTGCAAGGTAACTAGATACAAGTTATGATACAATGTAAATGCAAGTATACATGTTAGCTAGATAGCTTAGACTTATATTGCAATCTCCTATTCACACGAGTATTGATATCGCCGATGCCAATACTCGTAGGAATATATAGTCCGATACCGATTCCGATACCGATACTTTGAACCTTGATTTAAATACATGTTAGTATAGTATCTTCACATATATGTTAAGAGTATATACATGATTAGCAAGGTAACTAGATACAAGTTATGATACAATGTAAATGCAAGTATACATGTTAGCTAGATAGCTTAGAGTTATATTGCAATCTCCTATTCACACGAGTATTGATATCGCCGATGCCAGTACTCGTAGGAATATATAGTCCGATACCGATTCCGATACCGATACTTTGAACCTTGATTTAAATACATGTTAGTATAGTGTCTTCACATATATGTTAAGAGTATATACATGATTAGCAAGGTAACTAGATACAAGTTATGATACAATGTAAATGCAAGTATACATGTTAGCTAGATAGCTTAGACTTATATTGCAATCTCCTATTCACACGAGTATTGATATCGCCGATGCCAATACTCGTAGGAATATATAGTCCGATACCGATTCCGATACCGATACTTTGAACCTTGATTTAAATACATGTTAGTATAGTGTCTTCACATATATGTTAAGAGTATATACATGATTAGCAAGGTAACTAGATACAAGTTATGATACAATGTAAATACAAGTATACATGTTAGCTAGATAGCTTAGACTTATATTGCAATCTCCTATTCACACGAGTATTGATATCGCCGATACCAATACTCGTAGGAATAGTCCGATACCGATATACATTGTAGAGCTCTGTTTTGCTATTCTGGACATGTTGTGACCTGTGCTGTTCTAAATAGGAGCCAGACACACTCCTGAGACGGGGGAGTATGTATAGTGATGTGGATTCTTACTAACTTATCATGTGAACCCATTTATGGGCCCTTCATTGAACCTTCTCATGTGCAACTTTCAGTCCATTCACAGTACCCTATATTGTACTCTACATCACCTAGTTCACTTATATCTAACATCCTAACCCTAATCCAAATTTATGAGTATCGGTATCGGGCTATTCTTATGTTTAGTTTGTCTTACGATACAGATTTTCACATCCAAATTGAGGATGAGTCGTTATTTTGTTGATCGTACATGGATGTACAAACGGCAACACGAGAGTAGAATTGGTGTGAGTGACGATTTTCAGGCAGGCATGGAAGTATTTCTTAATTATGCAATGAGCAAAGCTCAGTACATGGACGGTAACAAAATTAAGTGTCCATGTGTTAAATGTCACAATAGACGTTACGAAGAAGTGGTGACTGTGAGAGATCATTTGACCCGTAAGGGTTTCGTACGTAATTACGGCCTGTGGTCATCGCAAGGTGAACTATATTCGGAAAGACAGGCTGCGGAAGCTGCTACTTATGCTTTTGATGATAATGCTGCAACGGATGTCATCGAAGACCACGGATGCTCTGTTGATTATGGAGATCTGCAGAACCTTGCACGAGATATGGTGTATGATGCGGCAGGGCCTAATTTTGATCCGGAGGATCCTAATCCCGAGGCGAAGGAGTTCTATGACATGTTTCAGGACGCAGATACTTCTCTATATCCTGGTTGTGAGACTCATTTTGCACTGTCAGTGACGATGCGGTTGTTGAACATAAAGTCTGATTTTAACTTGCCACAAGCTTGCTATAATCGGATCACAGAAGTAATCAAGGAGGTGTTACCGAAGGAATCAAAAGAGCTACCAAAAAACTTCTACAAGTCAAAGATGATGGTCCGACAACTGGGACTGGGGTACGAGAAGATAGATTGTTGTCGCAACGGATGCATGTTGTACTACAAAGAGAATTGCGTATCAGAAAGTTGCAGCTTCTGTAATGCGGATCGTTACAAGCCAGTACAGGGAAAAGGAAAGTCGACTAGAAAACGACGTCCTTACAAGTATATGTATTACTTGTCGATCACGAAGCGCTTGCAGAGGATGTATATGTCTCTAAATACAGCAGAACACATGACGTGGCACAGCGAAGAACGCATAAAGGACGAAGGAGAATTGTCACATCCTTCGGATGGAGAGGCGTAGAAACATTTTGATTTGTGTCATCCAGATTTTGCTGCAGAGCCTAGAAATGTACGCCTGGCGCTATGTGCTGATGGCTTCGCCCCTTTCGGACAGTCGGGATCTCAGTACTCATGCTGGCCGGTCATTCTTACCCCTTACAATCTGCCACCATGGATGTGTATGAAGACTCCTTATATGTTTCTGACAGCTATCATACCCGGTCCTAAAAATCCGACGAAGAACATCGATATATATTTACAGCCGTTGGTGGATGAGCTGAAACAGCTGTGGGAGATCGGCGTCACGACCTATGATATTTCCAGGAAACAGAACTTTCAGATGAGAGCTTCACTCATGTGGACAATCAATGATTTTCCAGCATACGGTATACTGTCGGGATGGAGTACGCACGGCAACATGTTTTGTCCGATATGCATGGAAAATAGTAAGGCGTTCCGCCTTAGGCATGGAGGAAAAACTTCTTTCTTTGACTGTCACCGTCAATTTCTGCCCGCGACCCATCCTTGGAGAAAGAATAAGGACGCGTTCAGATATGGAAAACAAGAATTTTCTCAACCTCCTGCCAGATTTTTGGGATACGATATTTGGGAAGCTGTAAAGGAATTGCCCACCGCAATGGAAGATCCATCGAACCATCGTGTCGAGGGGTTCGGACAAAGCCATAACTGGACCAAACGGAGTATCTTCTGGGACTTGCCTTATTGGAAAGATAATCTTATAAGGCATAATCTTGATGTCATGCATATCGAAAAGAACGTGTTCGATAATGTCTTCAATACCGTCATGGATATTAAAGGAAAGACGAAGGACAATCCAAAAGCAAGACAAGACATAGCCGAGATATGCAAGCGTCCTCATCTGAACTTGATACAAAGGGGTGCTGGTGGACAATTAAGTAAGCCTATAGCGCCATACACATTGAGCAAGGAAGATAGATTAATAATCTGCAAGTGGATATCTAATTTAAGATTTCTCGACGGCTATGTTTCGAATTTGTCTAGATGCGTTGATCTCAATGAACGCAAGCTAACGGGAATGAAGAGTCACGACTGCCACGTGTTTATGGAAAGATTACTGCCCATTGCTTTGAGAGAGTTGTTGCCTTCTGCTGTATGGGTTTCGTTGGCCGAGCTGTCTACATTCTTCAGGGATATCTGTTCAACTAAGCTGACGGTGCAACATATGGTACAACTTGAGGAAAAGATTGTCTTAACAATCTGCAAGTTAGAGAAAATATTTCCACCGGGCTTTTTCGACAGCATGGAGCATCTACCGATTCATCTAGCATACGAAGCCCGTGTCGGTGCATCTGTTCATTATCGATGGATGTACCCCTTTGAAAGGTAAATAAAAATCGATATAATTTAAGTGAAATTTAAGTGGATTTTACAATTCATTGTTAATTCTCAAGATAATTTGTCTCTTTAGGTACCTACACCATCTAAAGAAGAAAGTTGGCAACAAGGCTCATATAGAGGCTTCGATATGCGAATCATATCTTATCGAGGAGGTGTCAAATTTCTGCTCCATTTATTTCGATACTCATGTCGAGACAAATCGAAATAGACCTCAAAGGAATGAAGAAGACGTTGAGGATGGAGGTATATTCAATTTAAGGGGCAAGCCTATTGGGGCTAGTAAGAAACGGTGGTTGACCGACGATGAGTATGATACCGCTCACCGATATGTCTTGTTAAATTGTGACATACAAGAAGTGAGAGATTTGGAGAAGTAAGTGACTACGCCTCGTTATAATCTCTAATTTGGTGAATTAAGTGACTACACTTATTTTTATTCTCTCTAACAGTATATTTAGAGGTGAAGTCAAAATGAGGACACCATATATTACAGATGAGGGACTTCAAAGAGAGGTTGATTGTACCTTTCCGTCCTGGTTTCGTAAATACGTAAGTAACTGAGATAATATGTTATGCGGCTACCATTAAAATATATGCAGCTAAAATATTTAAATTATCAATACATGTTTACAGGTTTTATTGCCTGAAACAACACTCATAAATGAGAGCATTCGTTATTTGGCATTGGGATCGAAGAAGCATGCAAAGACTTTGTCAGGCTATGTCGTTAATGGCTTCAAGTTTAAGTCAACTCAGCATGCTATAAATGCCGAATTTCTCAATGACGGCTTCGATACCAAGAATTCTGGTGTTTGCATAAGAGGCACCATCTATGACGACGAGCCGGACTTTGACTATTATGGAGTGCTTCGGGAGATTGTAGATTTACAATATAGTGCCCCATATGATATGCATATTGTGATGTTCAAATGTGAGTGGTTCGATACGAGACCAAATATCGGTTGGAGAATCGATAAACAATTTGGATTCGTCGATATAAATCATCGCAGGAGGTATAGAGGGTCCGACACGTTTACGATAGCAAGTCAGGCTGTTCAAGTCTACTATACAAGCTACCCAAGGCGTCGTAGAGATCGATTTGACTGGTGGGCAGTATGCAAGATTAAATCTAGAAATACATTCAACGTTGGAGACCCAGCATACCAAGAGGACCAGATCGAGAAGCTCCAATACATGGGACAACAGTCGGATACCATGGACGTGGAAGATGTCGATATACCTCATGCTGAGGAAAATAGAGGGGAGGAAGAGGTTGATATACAAGACTTAGCTGTCAACCAGGGGAGAAAGAGGCGTCTTGTCCCAAGTATTGAGCCTGAAGAAGAAGAAGAAGAAGAAGAAGAAGAAGAAGAAGAAGAAGAAGAGGATGAGGATGAGGATGAGGATGAGGATGATGATACAGATGAAGTCGACGATGAGGATGATGATATAGATGAAGTCGACGATGAGAATGAGGATGAGAACGATGACGATGACGATGAGGACGAGGACAATAACGATGATTAGATTAAATATCGGTATATATTAGAAGCACTTACAACTAACTTAGTGAATTCAGTTTAGACGGACACATTCTTATTTCAGTTTATGTTTTTGTCGTTCGATCATCTACTTATTGTATGATTTTCTTTTTACAGATGGCACTCTTAGTTCTCATTGTCTTGACGGCACTCGCCGCCCTGCTGCTGGTATATATATTTTAGTTCAGTTTTATATTCATTTATACTTCTATATTGTTAATTATATTTATGTGTTCTATTTACAGGTCATGGTCACTACCACTCGTGCTGCTGGCAGTGGCCGTGGACGTGATGGTAGTGGTGCTGGTGGTGGCGGTACTAGCCGTGGTGGGCGTGGTGGTAGCGGCACTGGCCGTGGACGTGATGGTAGCGGTCGTGGTGGGAGCGGCACTGGCCGTGGACGTGATGGTAGCGGTCGTGGTGGTAGCGGTCGTGGTCGCCTTCCACATTCCCCGGATATAGAGTCCTCCGATCCCGACCTGGAGAGCCCGGCCACAGACTCTTCCCGCCGTCGATCTATCTCTGCGCATGGACCTTCATCTTCATCGAGGCCTGAGACTCCATCCGCTAGCGGATCCGTTCCGCCCCCGGATGCACCAGCGGGTACACCATCAGTTACTGCAGGGTGGGCTCCGGAGTACCCCCGGATTCAGCTTCATCCTGCTACCGGTGAGTACATCCGCGGACCCGCGGATCCTCCGACGCCTCCAGAGAGGCCGATAGGCGAGAACCGACGAGAGCTATGGCCCGCGGGTGAAACGTAAGTAAATTTAAGTTAATTTATTAAATTTGTTTCATTTATTCAAGTTAATAATCCAGTCTTTGCTTCTTTGTAGGTTTTTCCCGTATGATGCTGCCCGGATACTCGGGCAAATTATTCAGAAAAACTACCATGGCCCCTACCTCAATTTTTCTGAGGTGCCTCAGAACATGCAGTACGTCTGGCTCGAGGAGATGAAGGTATATATATATCTTTTGGTTAATTATTAATTATTCTTTAATCCACTAATTTTTTAATTACGTGATAATTTAATTTGTATGTCAGACGACGTTCTGGTGGCCCCCCCATCGCGAGGAGTTGATTCGCAAGGCCTACAAAGCCGCCGCCGGGAAGAAGATACGGGATGCGGTGTACGACGTTCGTACGGCGCATTCGAGGAAGAAGTGGCTCCGGGAGGAGTACTACGAGCAGATGTTGGATAAGATGAATACTGCTCAGTACAGGGAGAAATCAGAGAAAACGAAGGCGAGCAGACAGGCCGCTGGTCTGCATACGGGAGGTTCAAGGCCCCACGCAGCGACGCGTGCAGATTTGGTGAGATACTGCAAATTTATTTCACTATTAAATTCGGTACTATTAATATACGTAGTTAATTAAATTCGACGTATATTTCGTATGCAGGCACAACGGGCGGTAAAGGAGGGGAGAGAGCCGGAGTCGGTCACCGCCTACGATGTATTCCTGCATACACACAAGAGGCGGACAGACGGGAGCTTCGTCGACGCGAGGGCCCAGGCGACTGATGTAAGTAATTACGTTTATGAGATTTATATTAGAAATATAATTATTGTTAACTTAATTAGGTGAACGTAGGATTCAAATTATAACTTAGGGAAACATAGGATTTAGATTATAACTTAGGAAAACTTATAGTATAAACACATTCATTGGATAGGCTGCATATCGTGAGGCCCTTAGTCAGATTGAGCCCCCTGCCGAGGTTGTCGGCGAAACGACGCCCATCCAGACGCCCTCTTCTATGGCCGCTCGCTACGACGACGTGTTCGTAGAGTCTGTCGGCGGCTTTAATAAAGGGCGCGTCTACGGCGTAGGTTCCCTGGCGGCGTCGTTGCAGGGCGCGACTCCGAGATATCCACCGCCCCCGCCTCCTCCCGCGCCCCCGTCGGACGATATGAGGATGCAGCTTACGACTCTCACCTCCGATATGTCGAAAATACGGAGTCTAATGTCGGATGTGCTGGAGCGCCTTCCGCGTCCTTCTTCTGCTCCCGGTCCAGATCCGTCTGCTCCCGGTCCGTCTAGTGCGGTTGCCGGTCCTTCCGACCCTGGACGTTATTCATTTGACCGTTCTGCCGAGGTCCGCCTGGTACCGGATACTGCGCTCATTGGGCTCATGGACTTGATGTCGCCAGAGCAGCACTGCACGCTTCCAGAGCATGTGTTGTCCCAGGTGCCGGCGTACATGGTGGAAGAGTACATCCGCAGAGCCGAACGACGACGCGATCCATCTCAATAATATTTGTACTATTTTTGGATATTTGTACTGTTTTTGGATTTTGAATTCTGGATATTTTGGAAGCGTACATGAATGTTTGGATATTATGAATTTGTGTATTTGTGTTTGGATATTTGTACATAGATGTTTGGATATTTCTGTTTGATATTAGATATTATGAATTTGGATATTTGTTGATCGTACATGGATGTTTGGATATTGGATATTATGAATATGTGTAATATTTACGAAAAGGAAATAGAATGTTTCTGTAATTTTTTTTTATTAATGTTGCATTTAGCGACGGACTAGCGACTAATTAGCGACGGATATATCTTTTTAGCGACCGATGAGCGACTTACTAGCGACGGAAAATCCGTCGCTAACTGGGTTATATAAATATTTGCAGTTACCGACGGACGAGCGACGGATAATCCGTCGCTAACTGGTTGAAATAAATTTGCAGGTAGCGACGATCTAGCGACCAACTAGCGACGGAACTTCCGTCGCTACTTGGTACAATTAATATTAGCGACGGAATGTCGACTACCTAGCGACGGCAAATCCGTCGACATGGTTCTGGAAATATGGTAGGTTTCCAGAGACTTAGCGACGGATAATGGGTTGCTAATCCGTCGCTAATCTGTCGAGGATGACGACGGACTAGCGACGGCTTAGCGACCCATTATCCGTCGACATGGTTCTGGAATTATGGAAACTTTCCAGAACCAGGCCGACGCCCTACCCGTCGCTAATCCGTCGCTATAACGTCGAGGTTAACGACGGGATGGCGACGGAATAGCGACCGATGTTGCGTATCAGGAACCTCTCTGATACGCTTTTACCGACCTATTTACGACGGCTTAGCGACGGATATTTTAATATTATATGCCATGTAAACCGACGGGAACAAGTCGCTAATCCGTCGCTAATCCGTTGAAAGGCAACCGTCGGTAATCAGTCGCTAGTCCGTCGGTTAATCATTTGTCCGACGGCTTAGCGACGGACAAATTTTAGCGACGACGTATTTTCCGACGGCCATTTTCATCAAATATCCGTCGCTATGCCGTCGGTAATTTATGTTACCGACGAATTCGCGACGGATGTGGCCGTCGCTAAAGTTGGTTATTTTGGTAGTGTAAAAGCCAATAATCCTAATAATAAATAAATAAATAAATAAATAAACATATTTTGGGTCAAGTCACAACTTGGCCTGGTTTTCCTAGTTTGGACCAACTTATTGTTCGATCTTTCCAAGTACAACTAATACACTAGTCAAATCACGCCACTGTACTATCCGTGCCATCACTTCTAGTCATTTGTCATTCCAAAATTTAACCATGACTAAGATATTACCTAATAGTAAATAATTAAAAATTTCTAAAATAAAAAAATTATACTTACTTCAAATAAGTAAACCATAAAATTTCGGAAAGATGGTTGCAAATCTACCCTTCTTCAGAAATACTATCGATTCAGAATACAACAGTGCATTCTTCTACGAAAATTATCTAACAGGATTTAGAATTCAATGAGGCCTATGTAGCAACCTTTAACTACCCAAATGTCAAATTAAAATAGGGACTCTTAATCCTAATCATTCTCTTAAAATTGATTTACTCTTAGTTGTTAATGAGCATTTCCTAGTCGCAGGCTCGCAATAGTACGACTAACTTAAGTACTATCACGAGTTCGTAATCTTTTGCAAAAACTGACCTGCATGGGCCACCACAAAAACTTGTCACGATCCGCACCCGCTTTTCGGATACGAGACGTGTCCAAGCCAGCCTACGCCGCAGAGTCGGCGGTAGAACGCTGTCAAGCCCGCAAGAATATAAATGCTCAAAATATCACATTTGCTGCTCATTCACAATTCTAAATTTATTACAACATTTACATCATTTATAATTAAAAGAAATGCAAGATTTTACAATTTATGAAATTGGTACATCTGCTATCTATTTCTAGGTTTGACTTCAGCATACCCAAGCCTTCCCAATGCTAAGAGTGATCGTGGCTAAACCTGAAAAATGTTGGTTTCCAGTCAGGAATGGAACAAGTACACAAACCGACGACAATGCAAAACACAATAGAATTAACAAGACATGAAAATAGCATATGGAATATGAAAGCTAGTGAGAAAACTGATGACATAGCACGATAGAGAAATAAACAAGGAAAAACTAATAAAAGACATCTATCTAGGTGGTTTGAAATATCCTTTTCGACATGTGAACGGCTAGGGGGTAAATACGGCACCCTGCACGTGTCGTGTGCAGCTGCTATCATTCACGAAAGACACGGGAGATAGTTCTGGGTAGTCCACATGTCTACTAAGATATTTCCCCTCCCGACTACTCCGTGTGACGAGCGTGTCAACAAGCAGCAAGATATATGTATAGACATAAAATGAAAAGACTACTATGAATCGGAAAGCAATCAGAAAGTGCACTTGCCTGAGGTCCTTAGCTGGAGAAACAACCCTCTCGTTGGGTCCACGATTATCTCATTAGCCTAGGATCGATGTGAAGGAGTCCCAAGTTAGCAAAAGAACTAGTAATACAATTAGATCGGTCATGATCAAGGCTAATCTAATTTTATAGAGATTTCGAGAAGAAATGATCCTAATAATAATATATAGCCCAAACTATTTATTTTATACTAAAGACTTCAAAAGCCTAATAACAAAATCCATTTATTCTTCTGTAGCCCAAATGTTTATACAAGACTAATAGATATGCTTAATAAAATATCTTATAGCAAATATTCCTTACAAAGAACTATGAATACATTTATAGATATTAAGTCTAACAACATACTATTAACAAATATATACATATAAATTTCTAAACAGTATTATAGAAACCAATATAATATACAAAGTCCCCAAATCTATATGGGCCCAAAAATTATATTTAGTCACAATATAATTTAGAAAACTATTAAAGATATATATATATATATATATATATAATATTTTACATGTAACACTATTATTAATAAGAATATAATATTATCACTACTTTTTAAATACTAATTAATACTATATATATATTCATATACTTATGCTAATACCTACTAATACCAATATACATATGTAGATATTTTGACAATTTAATAATAAAATAAAATGTAAAGGCCCACTTCCTGCCAACTTCTCGGTTCTTCCCTACCAAGAAAATAAGAGAGAGAGAGGGCTAAGTATACAAAAAGGAATAAAGAGGAGTGATAGAGAGAGGAAGAGAGGGAATGAGGGCGGAGGACTCATCGCAAAGGGAGTACGGAGCTCGGCAATCGGCGGAGTGAGCGGGATCAGCTGCAGGGAAGCGGCCTCGGTGCTAGCGGCGCTCGGCGTCCTTGCTGCCCCGTCTTCGGAGAGGGCGCCGGCTGCTCGTCGTGGCGCTGCGGAAGGCGGTGGAAAGAGGCTCGCCGAAGATCGAGTCCCCGTGGTGGCGCTCGACTACGAGGCACGGAGGGGTATGGCTCTGGCGGATGCTACACGGAGGCTCGGCGGTGCGCGGACCAGATCTACGGCGGACGGTCTGTGCCGGCGAGCTTCCCAGGAGGAGGATTCGCTGATCGAGGCTTCGGCCGCCCGGGAGGCGCTGCGGAGTGGTTCACCACCGGAGGTCGGGGCGGCGCAGCTGTCTAGCCGGGATCCGGGTTCAACCCCGGTGGCGGAGGTTAGGTTTTTGGTTGCTTCCTTCTGGATGATGGTGTCGTATCTGGGAGAAGGGACACAGGGATGGGTGGTGGATAAAATCGTGTCCGGGTTGGACACGAGGGTTGTGTAAAATTTATAATAATAAAGGGATACGGACACACGGGTCCGGACACGGTTGATTATGTAAATCTCTGTGTTGGACACACGGACACCAGGACACGAAGAATGTGGTTATGGTGTTGTGGTGGCACTGGTGGTGACAATGGTGGTGGGTTTTGACGAGGTCGGAGTTTGTCCCGGTCGGTGGGCGATGATGGCAGTGGTGGCTATGTGTCGTTGGTGGTGATGTGTTGGCTTCGGTCGACTCGAGGGATCCTGGAGATCAAGTTGGCATCGATGGGAAGGTGTCTTCCGGCTTGGTCAATGTTGCTCTACTCTTGCGGATCTCTGATGCATGTATTCGACTGTAAAGCCGATAAAGAGAGCATGGCTTCTTCGACCTCAAGTGCGGGTGTGCATGGAGATCCTGATCGCTGAGCTTTAGCCGGGTTCTAGGTCATCATTAGATGATAGGGATAAGCGGATGAGACTTAATCGGTTGCCGAAACATATAAGAGGATATCATTGAGAGAAAGGCAGAGATGAACCCTCCTTGTATAGGAGTTGGGACTCTGCGTAGGATCTCTAATAGATAACTCCTTTTCTTTAATTTAAAACTAAATAAGTGTTTAAAACCATTTTATTTAATCGTAATGCTTTAATAGATAGAAATACTACTTTAAATCGATTTTCAACATAATCAAATGATTTTAAATCATATAAATTAAACTTGAAATTAGATACTTGTTTATCATAAAATATTGAAATATAAGTTTAAATCTATATCAAATAAATGATCATCAGACTATTTTAAAATATTCTTTAATATTTATCAAAATGAGTTTAATCACATATTTTAAATTAAAACCATAACTGACTACCTTCGGAATATAACCAATATTCGATATCATTGAGTAGTCTTTAAAACATATTTCTTTATAAATCCAAAGTTTTATTTAAGAAAATACTTTTGACAATTCTTCTTATTAACAAAAATATGTAATCCACCTTCACCGTCCATATATTTTGAAAGTCCAAAAATTAAAACCTTTTGTGCTACAAAACAATAAAAAATATTTTATTAAAACCAAATAGTATTTTTCAAACCATAGCTTTAAAATAGTTTTGAAATACAAAGGAAATAGCAAAATAATATTTATACGTTGGAAAGAGGATTTATTTCAAAACACGGCAAATTAGGATAAAATAAAAATTAAAAATCTGAGAAGAGGAGTTACAGTCTCTAATCAATCTGACCTTCTCGGCCGCATCCACAACCATCTCCTGCCCAAGAAGCGCCCTCTCGCCGATATCGTCCCAAGACAAAGGAGTACGACATCTCCGTCCATATAGAGCCTCAAATAGTGACATCTCTATACTGGCCTGGCAGCTGTTGTTGTAAGTAAACTCTACCAGGTGAAGATGGTCCTCCCAAGAACCCCCGAGATCAAGCACACATGTGCGAAACATATCCTCCAAGGTCTGGATAGTCCTCTTCGACTTCCCGTCTGTCTGAGGATGATAAGCGGTACTAAACTTGAGCGAGGTGCCCAAGCTAGCCTGCAAACTCCTCCTGAAGTGGGAAGTGAATCGGCTATCCCGGTCTAAAATTATGCTCACCGAAACTCCGTGCAATCTCACGATCTGACGAACATACAGCTTTGCCAGCCTCTCCGTAGACAAACCCAACTTGAAAGGCAAAATGTGGGCCGATTTGGTCAATCTATCAACGATGACCCAAACCGCATCTTTCCCTCCTGACGATCGTGGAAGTCCAGATACAAAGTCCATAGTGATGTGCTCCCACTTCCATTCGGGAATGGGTAGTGGCTGTAGCAATCCACCTGGTCTCTGTCTCTCGGCCTTCACCTGCTGACACACAAGGCAACGAGATACAAACTGAGCTACCTCGCGCTTCATGCCATACCACCATACGTGCTCTCTCAGGTCCCTATACATCTTGTTGGCCCCAGGATGCATAGAATACTGAGAGAGATGCGCCTCCTGAAGAACCTCCTCCTGAAGCTCTCCACGCGGAATGCATAACCTAGTACCATGCTGCAACGACCCGTCTTTGGCTAAAGAGAAATCATCGAGCAAGCCCGTCCGTACCTGCTCCCTGATGCTCCTCAGGGCAACATCATCATACTGCACTGACCTGACTCTATCCATCAGCTCAGACTGAATCTATAAACCCCACATCTGGATCTCCACGCCCGGAATGATGAATTCGATACACAAACTATCCAGGTCGGCCAACAGATGACGATCTGTCGTCAAGAACATGGCTACTGGATACCTGTTCAAGGCATCTGCAACTACGTTGGCCTTCTCCGGATAGTACTGCAGTGATATATCGAAGTCCTTCATCAGCTTTAACCACCGCCTCTGCCGCATGTTCAGCTCCTTCTGAGTGAACACGTACTTCAAGCTCTTGTGATCTGTGAAGATCTCAACTCGCTCTCCGTACAGGTAATGCTTCTATAACTTCAAAGCAAAAATAACTCCGGCCAACTCCAGGTCATGAGTAGGATAGTTCTTCTCATGAGGACATAACTGCCTGGATGCATAGGCAATCACCTTCCCGTACTGTTGAAGAACACAACCCAAGACCTTCCCCGAAGCATCGCTGTAGATCGAGAACCCACCTGACCCAGATGGCAAAGTCAAGATTGGAGCTGAAGTCAACCTCCTCTTCAGCTCATCGAATCCAGCCTTGCACTCAACAGTCCAGACGACCTCCACGTCCTTCCTGGTGAGTCTAGTGATCGGCTCTGCAATCCGTGAGAAGTCCTGGATGAACTTTCGGTAATAGCCAGCCAAACCCAGAAAGCTCCGAACCTCGGCAACTGAACTGGGCGTAGAACAAGACTCCACTGCTGAAATCTTCCTCTGGTCCACTGAGATCCCATGCTCGGTCACAACATGACCTAAGAACTCGACCTGGTCCAAGAAGAACTCACACTTCGAAAGCTTCCCGTAGAGTTGCTCCCTCCTCAGAGTCTCTAACACAACTCTCAAGTGCTCCTCATGCTCCTCCTGCGTCTTCGAATAGATCAAGATATCGTCTATAAAGACAACCACGAACTTGTCAAGGTACTGATGGAATACCTTGTTCATCAAGTTCATGAACACCGCGGAAGCATTGGTCAACCCAAATGGCATCACTGTAAACTCGTACTGGCTGTACCGAGTCCGAAATACCGTCTTGGGGATGTCATCCCGCCTCACCTTCAGCTGGTGATACCCGGACCTTAAGTCTATCTTCGAAAATACCTTTGCCCCACTCAGCTGATCGAACAAGTCGTCGATCCTCGGCAAAGGGTACCTATTCTTGATAGTCAGGTTGTTGAGCACCTGGTAATCAATGCACATGCGAGACGTACCGTCCTTCTTCAGTACAAACAGGACTGGCGCTCCCCTGGACGAAGAACTGGATCTAATAAACCTTTTGTCCTGCAGCTCGTCGACTTGCTTCTTCAGCTCTATCAACTCGCTGTTGTTGACCCTATAGACATACTGTAAAATGGGCTCGGCGCCCGGCACCAAGTCTATAGAGAACTCAATGTCCCTGTCTGGCGGTATCCCCGACAACTCCTTGGGAAGGACATCCGAGAACTCAGCTATCAATAGATGTGGCAAATCCTGTCCCGCTAATAAAGCTCCACAGAATCCAGCCTCCGGCTCTGCTCCTCCTCGAGCAAACTCGATCTCTGGCTCTCCCGGCGGCCTAAAAGAACTCTGCCTCCTCTACAATCAATACTAGCATGGTGCATGCTCAACCAATCCATACCGAGTACCATATCGTACCTTGGTAGGGGCATTACGAGCAGATACGCACTCAAGTCCCAGCCTCTCAGGGTGACTCTTCGCCCCTTGCAAATATTATTAACAAGGATAATGCCTCCTCCGGTCATAATCTTGCAAGTCCTACCCATATATTCAGCAATAATATTGTGTCTCAGAGCAAAAGAAACAGTCACAAAACTATGAGTGGCCCCAGAATCAAACAAGACAAAAACAGGGAAAGAATTAAGGAGAACATGACCTGCTACAACATCTCCCACGGGCTCTACCTTCTCCTCTACTGCCAAGACGAATACCCTGCCCACGGGTGCTCCCTTCTGGTGCTGCACAAAGCGCTGCTGCTGGGTCTGAAGTGGAGGACCTCTCTGCTGAACTGCTGGTCCTTTAGCCGGCTGCACCCTATCCTGGCCTCCCTTGGCTGCCCGAACAGGGCAGCCCTTCAGCTGGTGGTCGGTCCCTACGCAGAATAGGCAAGCGCCTAACCTCCTCTAACATACGTCTCTACTGTGCCCCGTCTTTTCGTAGAAAGCACACTGCTGGATCTCCCTCTGGCCCTGACCCTGATGCTGCTGGCACGCGCCGGTGCCTGCTGAATCTGTAACAGAGGCTCCTGCTGAAACGGCCTCTGCTGATACTGAATATGGGGGTGCTTGGTCGGTCCCGCACTAGAACTCGCCTCCATAGTATCTTCGCTCATCTTCGGCTTGAGGCCGAAGTCCTCCTCTGCAATCTGCGTGTCCATCAATATCTGATCGAACGTCGCGTCACGACGATCCGAGGTGCGGGTGCGCACTGCATGAAAAAGTACCCTACGGAACTTACAAGCCTTCTGCCCCTCATCCTGGATCATATCGAGAGCGAACCTGCTAAGACGGAAGAGCTCTGCTGCATACTCGTCCACCGACGAGTTCTCCTACACTAGACCCGCGAACTGGCCCTCCAATACTGTAAGAGCCACGTCCGGGAAGAACTTCTCCTTGAAGAGCCTCCGAAAGTTCTCCCATGTCAGCCCTCTCACCGACGCACGAGGATTTGTGCGGTACCATGTCAGCACGATGTCGAAAAATCGACTGGCTGCGACAGAAACCCAAAGTCCTCTAGGAAGCTCTGCCAGCTCCATGCTCCGCTGCACATCCTCTAGCCAATCGTCTGCATAAAGGATGCCCTCCGTGACCGTGAAGTCCCTGGAGCTCATCTTCCTAAAGTCTAATACTGTCCCCGGCCTGGACTACTGCTGGTACGGCTGCTGACAAGTAGGGCCCTGTACCGTACCCGGTGCCACTCTTTCCACGGCTGCCAGCTGATGCGAGTTCTCCACGCTCTGCCTCAGCATCTCAATCTGACGGTGTGACGCCTCCGACTGGCGCTGCGATGCCTCTACCTGAGCCCGCTGTGTCTCCATCATCTGCTGAAGGAGAAGGAACATATGGTGTGTATCCGTCGGTATCGGAGGTGGTGGCGGTAGCATCTCCGGAACGACGACCGAAACCCTCTGGGGTGGAGGTAGTAGACCTCCCTGTGCAACTTCTAGGGCCTCTAGGATAGTAGAATCAGTGGGGGCAGTCTCATGAACCTCATCCTCAGCCTGGTTAGATCTCTCGGGCAAGCTACTCGATCCAGTGGCCTACGGGTGCGTCTTCGTCATCCTGGAGACGAATTGAAACAAGGAGATAAATATGGCACATGAGAAGATATTATCAAAGAAGGACAGTTAATTTAATATAAGGAAAGTAATCATGATAATCAAAAGATCGAAAATTTTTCCTAGGTGTGATTGAGAAACTTCTATCATATCCTAGGTCCTACGTCCTAATTGCAGGCTCATAATTAGTACTCTAAGTCGAGCACCATTACGAAATTGTACTAATTACGATACTGACCTGTATGGGCCACCACAAAAATGTGTTATGACCCGCACCCTTATGAGGGGCACGAGCACGTGGGTACGTCCAGCCTATGCCGTAGTATCGGCAGTAGAACGCTGTATATAACGTCAATAAATACTACGACTAATAGTATAAAGGTACCTGTACAGTATATACCCTCTGAATGGAGGTGACATAGCAATACAGTCTCAATCACAGAATAAAACTAAGGTAGAGAGCACAGAAGGATAATATATGATAGATGAAAAAGGAATAAGTTCTGGGGGATTGTTTGAGGCCGCTTTCTTAAGCTTGAAAACATGGTCGAAAAATTTATGATTTTTAAAACCAGGGGGTTGTTTTACAAAAATATCCTCCTTAATAAAACCATTCAGAAAAGAACTTTTAACATCCATTTGAAAAAGTTTAAAATTCTAAAAGTTTGCAAAGGCACAAAGCATCCAAATGGATTCAAGTCTTGCAACAGGAGCATACGTCTCATCGTAGTCGGTACCTTCCTCTTGGTTATATCCTTGAGCTACTAGACGAGCTTTGTTGCGAGTGACTGAACCATCTTCATTTACTTTGTTATAAAAAACCCATTTAGTACCAATAATCGAATGGTTAGCTGGTTTTGGTATAAGTTTCCAGACCTGGCTTCTTTTGAATTGGTTGAGTTATTCTTGCATAGCGAAAATTCAAAATTCATCATTAAAAGCTTCTAAAACAGTTTTAGGCTCAATTTACGAGATCAAAGCAGTACTAGCAATAGAATCTCTTAAAGATGATCGAGTAGTTACTCCGCGTGATACCTCACTTATTACCAAGTTTTCTGGGTGTGACGGCTTGAACGCGAACTTCTTCGGTAAGTCCTCCAGAGAATTGGTTTCATGGGTGGTATTCATCGGTGTGGAAGTTGATGGTTCAACATCATCGTCGGGGAAAGCCGCTTTACTATTTTTCTCTTCAAAAGATACATTAGTAGATTCTTCTACAATCATTGAGCGTTTGTTGACACTCTATATCCCTTACTCTTGGCAGCATTTCCAAGAAAAATACCATCGTCAGCTTTAGCATCAAACTTGCCTAAATTGTCTTTGGTATTTAGGATAAAACAGCGACAATCGAACACTCTAAAATAAGAAACAATTGGAGTCCTACCAAACCAAAGTTTATAGGATGTTTTCTTCGAAATAGGTCGAATAAGCACCCTAATTAAAACATGGCACGCTGTACTGACAGCTTCTGCCCAAAAATATTTCGAAAGTAAAAATTTATTCAACATGACTCTAGTCATATCGCCAAGAGTCCTATTCTTCCGCTCCACAATACCATTTTGTTGAGGAGTTCTAGTACAAGAAAACTCATAATCAAAATATTTTGTTTCACAAAACTTTTCAAAATCAGAATTTTCGAATTCGCCTCCATGATCACTTCAGATTCGAGTAATCATGTAGCCTTTTTCATTTTGGACCTTTTTGGCAAAGATTTTAAAAACTGAAATAGCATCGTTTTTGTTTGAAAGAAAGAAGACCCAAGTAAATCTTGAAAAATTAACTACAATAACAAAAGTATAGAGTTTTCCACCAAGACTGGCTACTCTAATGGGACCAAATAAGTCTATGTGCAGTAATTGCAAGGGTCTAGTAGTACTTATAGTGTTTATGGATTTAAATGAAGATTTGGTTGCCTTATTCAGTTCACATTCGGCACATACCGTGTCCTTCTTAAATGTGATATCGGGCAGACCTTTTACTAGCTTCTTTGTCGATAGACTGGATATAGTATCCATATTAGCATGACCAAGACGCTGGTGCCACAATAGTCTTTCATCCTTGTGGGCATAGTGGCATCTTTCTGCACAGTTAGTATTTTTAGATAGATAGAAAATATAAATATTATCTTCTCTTATCCCTTCAAAAGCAATGTCTCCAGTTGACCTATCATAAATATAGCATTTATTCTTTCCAAAGTTAATATCATATCCATGATCAGCAAGATGACTTATGCTGAGCAGGTTATCCTTTAACTCGGTCACTAGGCAAACATCCTTTATTACAGGAGAAAGGAGGATAACCAATAGTACCATTACCTATGATGTTACCGAAGGATACATATCCTTCCCTCTTCATCGATAGTGATGTAAAAAGATTTACGTCTCCCGTCATATGTCGCGAGCATCCACTATCGAGAATCCACTTGCTTTTAGTTGAGGAATGAAGGTCCACCTACATCATAAGTAGTTGTGACCTTTGGTATCTAAGTTCTTGTAAGTCCTGAAATGTTAGTCTTCGGTACCCATGCATATAGATTAATATCAACTAATTTCCTAATTCTACACTGTGGTGAGATATGACCATGTAATCCACAATATGTGCAAGTAGCATGGCTATTTGTGTTAGAAGCATGTTGATAGTGATGTCTATATGCAGTATGGTGATAGTTATGTGGAACAGCAGGATAGTGACTATATGTAGCAGCAGGATAATAGTTATGTCTATGTACAATATGGTGATAGTTATGTGAAACAACAGGATATTGACTATGTGTAGCAGCAGGATAATAATTATGAGTAGATTGAGAATGATGTCTACGTGCATGTGGTTTACGTGCTGCATACGTGTACATATAAGGATGGTTACATGATGCATATGGGTGACATATTTTACTATTATGAGTGGTCTTGTGTTTTGTGTGTGTTTTATGACCGTGTGATTGGGCTTGAGGTTGAGCAACCTGTTTCCCTAATATGATCTCTAATTTCTTAGAGACAGCATTCAGTTCATTTTACTTAGCATTCAGACCATCAATCTTAGCAATAGAGATCTTGTGTTTGTTCTTTTCTTCAGCAAGCTTTTTGTTGAGTACTGAGATCTCACGTGATTGCTTTTCAATAAGTGTTTCGACATCATGTAAGCTTAATTTAAGCTTGGACACCTCATCAGTGACTTTCGTGGGTGGAGTGTCTCTAACATTATCAAGTAAAGAAGAAAGATTTTGAATCTCTATTTCATAACCGTCGATTTTCTCCTTAGCATGCTTATATTTACTAATGAATTTCTTGTGATCATTTACTAAATCATTAAAAGCATCACCAAGTTCATCAAATGTAAAGTCATCAAGAGTTTCACTAGTTACCTTCTCGGATGTTGCCATTAGGCAGGCATTAGCAGTATCTTTAGGAGAGTCATCTTCTTCCCCAAAATCACTGGCTTTGCCTTCGTGCCAAATACTAGTGTTAATGTACTTTCTCGAAGAAGGCTTCTTGTAGGGCTTCTCATGTCTGTTACTTTTCTTTGCGAAGGGGACAGTCCTTTCGAATGTGTCCAGTCTTTTTGCAGCCGTAGCAAGTTGGTTCTTTCTCGTCGTCTTCTTGTTGCTCCTTCTTCCTTCGATTGAAACGAAGGAACTTCTTGAAGTTGCGGACTAGAAGAGCTTGATCATCACCTTCAGAATTGTCATCGTCAGTCTCTTCAGGATCAGCCCTTCGACGATGAGCTTTTAGGGTAATCTCTTTTGCCTTTGGAGCAGGTTAGTCGAAGTCTTTGTGGTCAAGCTCGTGGGTTATTAGCTTTCCCATCAAAGTTTCAATAGACATTTTGGTGAGATTATTTCCTTCTATAATTGCTGTTACCTTAGGGTTCCAGATCTTCGGTAGCCCCCTGAGCAACTTGCGGATCTTCTCATGATTAGAGTATTGTTTGCCAAGAGATGACAGAGGATTGCTTACATCAAGGAAGCTTGTGAACATTTGGGTGATCGTCTCATTTAGCTTCATCTTGAACGCCTCGTATTCTTGATTTAGACATCTGATCTTAGATTCCTTGACTTGAGTGGTTCCTTCATGCGTCACTTCCAGAAGCTTCCATACTTCGTGCGAGGTGGTGCATGTCGAGACCCTGTTAAATTCATTCATGTCTATTGCACAGAAAAGAGCATTAATAGCTCTAGCATCTAGACTTGCCTGTTTCTTTTCCTCGTCAAAATACTTGTTGTTGGGTTTTTCGATGAGATCTCCCTCGACAACTATTCTGGCGAGCCTTTTGTAACCAACAGTGACAATGGTCCTGATGGAACTGGGGATTCCCAGGACCCTTCCTTTGGTGTGCGTATTGATCGATAGAAAGTTAAACAGATCTAATACGTGTTCTAACCCTTCATAGGCGAAAACTAGGGTTCACGAATTATACCTGCGGCGGAAAGGAGACAAGTAATTCCTGACAATCTCGAGCGAACGACCCCAAGATCTTATGCATGTATTTCTTCCTCGAGTTGGACGTCGTGTGGGCAACGATCTTCCAACCTTTTCTTCTCCTTGGCAGCCATCTCTTTCTCTCCTTACGTGAATCATGAATTTAGAGAAAGTTTCAGATTTCTGATCAGTAATTTGGCGGCCAGAGAATAGAGGATATATATAGGCTACGGCAGGGACCATGAGGAGAAATTAGGGTTAGACCTCCTAACGGATCTGGATATCCCGTGTTCAGCCCGAACACACAATCCAGGCCCATTAACAATAGCTCGGTCCACTAATGAGCTATTGTTGTACTACCTCTCTAATCCTAAATTATGTTTGTGGGCTCTTTTTATTATATGCTCGTTTGGCTCCCCATGTTAAGATATCGTATGTCCGTCGATCAAATTAAGTTACTGACAACTATATTGATTCGACATCTTTTATCCTTAAGTAGTACCACTCAACTTTATTGGTCATGTCGGATATAATCCACCTGCAGGGTTTACATGACAATCCTTATGAGCTCCTTAAAAGGACATCATCAACCCGATGTATCGGGACATGGATTCCATTTATAATCAACAGCCCATCATACATACAATGTTATTACCCAATTCATAGAGCTTGTTGATCCATAATGAATCTCACTCTTTTATGAGTCAAAGTAATGCACACTGCATATACATGTCCGTTATTATATCCGGATTAAGAGCACAAGCATCCATAATAACAGAGGTGTTTGTTCTCTTATGTAGTCAGTACAAAGAGAACAACCTCAAGTGGTCATATTCAATACACACAAAGTATACTAGTGTAAACCTATAGTCAAGATAGACTAATACCATATTACACTACAACCTTTCCAATAGATTGTCCAAGTCCATCTAGGTTGTGAACTATTTATATACTCCATAGAAAACTGATAATATGATCTTCTGTGTGACACCACACACCAAATTATCTACAATATAGAATATCAGACATTTGCATTAACACTTGCAACAAATACAATATGCAAACATTTGCCTATATGATTCTCATTCAAAATTTAAGGAAATAAGGTTACTACAAAAGTGATGCTTTTAGTATATAACCCTAACAATCTCCCACTTATACTCAAAGCATTGATTTTCAGTATATTGTTACAAATCTCCCACTTATACTTAAAGCCATGCTGCTACACATTTGACTCCCATTCCCTCGACATGACTGTCAAAAGCCTTAGCTGGTAAGCTCTTTATAAAGGGATCAGCTAGGTTGTCGGCTGATGCTATCTTGATCACAGTAACTTTTTCTTTCTTTATGAAATCTCGTATCAGGTGGTACTTGTGCTCAATGTGTTTGCCTGTCTTATGGGCTCGTGGTTCCTTCGAGTTTGCAACTGCACCACTATTATCACAATAAAGTGTAATAGACTTAGGCAAACTAGGTACCACATCCAAGTCCAACAAAAAGTTTTTGAGCCAAACTGCTTCTTTGGCTACCTCAGAGGCTGCCACATACTCGGCTTCCATGATGGAATCAACAATACATTTTTGCTTGATACTCCTCCACACAATGGCTCCACCTCCCAAAGTAAACACATAACCTGAGGTAGATTTCCTGGAATCCCTATCTGACTGAAAATCTGAGTCTGTATACCCCAAGGGAACTAAACTATCTGCCTGGTAAACTAGCATATACTCTTTAGTCCTTTTCAGGTACTTCAAAATATGCTTTACGGCAGTCCAGTGCTCTTGTCCTGGGTTAGACTGATATCTGCTGACCATGCCTACGGCAAAGCAGATGTCTGGTCTCGTACATAGCATTGCATACATTAAGCTTCCTACTGCTGAAGCATAAGGAACTGCCTTCATGTTCTCTATCTCTTTAGGTGTCCTCGGACACTGCTCCTTTGATAGAGTAATTCCATGTCTAAAAGGTAAGAAACCTTTCTTAGAATTTTGCATACTAAAACGAGTTAGTACAGTATCGATATAGGAAGCTTGGGATAAGCCCAACATCCTTTTCTTGCGATCTCGTAGAACTTTGATCCCAAGGATGTGACCTACTTCTCCCAAGTCCTTCATATCAAACTGTTTGGATAACCATACCCTTACATCAGATAATATCTTCACATTGTTTCCAATGAGCAAGATGTCATCCACATAAAGTACTAGGAACACCACCACGTTTCCGTCATACTTTCTGTATACACATGATTCATCCTGACATTGATCAAATCCATAGGATTTTATCACCTGATCAAAACATATGTTCCAAGATCTGGAAGCTTGCTTAAGTCCATAAATGGACTTCTTGAGCTTACAAACAAGATGCTCCTGGCCCTTTTCAATGAACCCGTCTGGTTGCTTCATATAGATGTCTTCCTCAAGACTTCCATTAAAGAAAGCTGTCTTGACATCCATTTGCCAAATCTCATAATCGAGATGAGCTGCAATAGATAAAAGAATCCGAATAGACTTAAGCATGGCTACAGGAGAAAAGGTTTCCTCATAATCGATACCCTCTCTTTGAGTAAAACCTTTTGCTACAAGCCGAGCTTTAAAGGTTTCAACCTTACCGTCTGATCCTCTTTTTCTCTTATAGACCCACTTGCATCCAATGGTTTTTACACCAACGGGTGATTCTACAAGCTCCCAGACCTGATTAGAATTCATAGATTCTATTTCAGATAACATTGCTTTTTGCCAAGACTCTGCATCTTTATCTTGGAGTGCTTTATTGTAGGTATAGGGATCATAATCTTGTTCCTCAGGGACGAAGTCTGATGACTCTCCCAAGAACATATATCTATCAGGTTGTATCACAACCCTCCCACTACGACGAGGCACTATCGGTTGTGGTGTAACATTTGTGACACGTTGTGCAGTTATTTGTGGTTCATCCTCTTGTACTGTTGGTACTGAAGTACTTGATGTCTCACGTCTCAGTTCTTCTAGAACAACTCTACTTTTGGGTTTATGGTTCATCACATAGTCTTCCTCTAAGAATCGGGCATTGGTGCTAACAATAACCTTCTGATCCTTAGGACTATAAAATAAACCTCCTTTCGTTCCTCTTGGATAGTCTAAAAACAAGCGTACTTCTGTACGAGATTCCAACTTATCTGCTTTCCCATTCAGCACATGTGCTGGACTACCCCAAATGCGAACATGTTTCAGACTAGGCTTACGCCCAATCCACAACTCTGTGGGAGTAAGAGGTACTGACTTAGAAGGAACCAAGTTCAAAATATAAGCTGCAGTCTCTAAGGCATATCTCCAAAATGAATCTGGCAAATCCGAATAACTCATCATTGATCTAACCATCTCCATAAGAGTTCTATTCCTTCTTTCGGCTACGCCATTCTGTTGGGGCATTCCAGGTGCAGTCAATTGGGATGCAATCCCAGCCTCTGATAAATAATCCCTAAACTCTCCAAAGAGGTACTCGCCACCACGATCTGATCGTAATGACTTGATACATTTTCCATGACGTTTTTCCGTTTAAGCCTTATACTCTTTGAATTTCTCAAAGCACTCAGACTTACGGCGCATCAAATAAATGTATCCATACCTTGAATATTCGTAAATAAATGTGACAAAATATTCAAAGCCACCTCTAGCTTGGATAGTCATGGGTCCACACAAACAGAATGAACCAATTCCAACACATCTTTGGCCCTATACCCCTTTGCCGTAAAAGGCCTTTTGGTCATTTTACCATCCAAGCAGGATTCACAGACTGGTAGTGCCTCAACTTCCAATGAACTCAAAGGTCCATCTTCAACCAGTCTTTGAATCCTTCTTAGGTTAATATGCCCCAATCGCAAGTGCCAAAGATATGTTTGGTTCATACAAGAAGGTTCTTTTCTCTTATTTAAGTTAGATGACATATTATTCATTTCCATAAGTTGCATTGTGGGCAAAATAGGATTAATGACATACAAATTATCAACCAATGCACCAGAACAGATAAAATGTTTATTCTTTCTAATAACAATATTGTTATTAAAATAAACTGAATATCCATCCTTAACTAACATAGAAACAGAAACTAAATTCCTTCTAAGTGAAGGTGCATAAAGACAATCTCTCAATGTCAAAAACTTATTTCTACCAAAAGATAAAGTAACATCTCCTAATGCAACGACCGATACTTTTGTAGCATCACCCATGAACAAGCATATCTCTCCATCATTGAGCCGTCTGGTTTCCTGGAACCCCTGTAATGTATTGCAGACATGATTAGTGGCTCCTGTATCTACACACCAGGTGCCAGTAGATAACACCGCTAACATGTTTCAACTACTAGTAAATGAGATATACCTTCTTTGTTCCCTTGTTTGAGAAGTGGACAATCAGTCTTCCAATGTCCTGACCCTTTGCACTTGAAACATTTGCCTTTCGGCTTTTTTACCGTGCCTTGAGGTCCCATGCCCTTCTTTGCTGAGTTTGCCTGTTTCTGAATGTTATTCTTCTTCTTACCGCCTTTTGGCTTAGAAGTAGAAGCCTTTTCAGAAACAAAAATATGACCACTCTGCCTAAAGAGAGATTCAGCATCCTATAGCTCTTTTGCAAGTTCTGCCAAACTATACAATCTTTTGTTCATGTTGTAATTAAGGCAAAAATTGTCAAAACTTTTAGGCAGAGTCCCGAGTATGATATCGACCTGGGTTTCCCCATCGATTTCAGCTCCAAGGATCTCCATCTCATTCAGATAACCCATCATCTTGAGAACATGATCCCTTACTGGTGTACCCTCAGCCATTTTTGTATTCATCAAACATTTTATTGCAAACTGCCTAGCTGCTCTACTCTGATGTCCGAAGCGTTCCTTGAGGTTATACATCATGTCATAAGCTGTGGCCATGGCCTGATGCTGATGTTGCAGTACATTTGACATAGATGCCAGAATGTAACACCGCGCCATCTCATCTGCCTTTTTCCACTTCTTATAAGCCTCTTTAACCTCTTCATCAGAGTTAGCATCAGGCTTAGGTGGGCATTCCTCAACAAGTACATATTTGTACTCCTCAGCAGTCAGAACAATGTCCAAATTACGTTTCCAATCAATATAATTAGGTCCAGTAAGTTTGTTTTCTTTAAGAATCACCATAAGTGGACTGAAAGAACCCATTTTTGAAATCCTGAGAATCACATAAATGAAATTATGTAGAGCAAAAAAAACTTTTTGAATTAACTAAATATTGATTCTCTCAAAACAATAATAAGAAATTCACCAACACCTTGAACACCATGAATTTAGCATGCCACGATAGTGTGGACGTATACAAATTCAACTTTGTTCAAGTAGATTTTTCTTATTAATTTTACTATCATGTCAATATAAATTTATGACAAATAAAATTAATATGCTGGTCTTGCTCTGGTCATACAAATAATAGCAGGGACTCCGATGGGGAGGATACCATTATTTGTATCTAAGTGTATACCATTACTTAATACTAAGTCCATTACCTTGTAATGAGTTCCTTCAGATGGAGAAGTGAACTCATACTAGGTAACTTTCTACAATTATCCCTAAGGAAGTTTGTACTGGTGATCCATAATTATACTCATCCGATATGGAGGAAAGCACTAAAGCCAACACGCAAGTATAATTACATCACCTACAAACCAGTAATGGAGACCATAGGATTTATACAAAATAAAAATCCTCTCCCACTTAGTTATTTAACAATGAGGGTTTTTCTACTAGTTGATATTATGTCCATATTGTCCATTATTAATGTAGGCTTGGTTTTTCAAAAAAAAACAACCACACAATAATAAACATGCATAATCAGAAAAAGCAAAATGAAAAAAATAAGAGAAAATATCCAACTATTATGGTCATCTTTGCTACTCCGTCCTCAACTATCCGAATCCAAAATCTGGCGCTGCGCAGATCTATACGGGGTTCGACCTGCCCGGTCAGGTCGCGGGGTTCGGGGCAGCGCCCCGATTTTAGTTTATTTTTTTAAGGTTTTGGTTGTCGATTCCTTCATCGAAAATCATCTGTCTGCCTCTGGACTGCTTAAAACTAGCATCTCGTCCGGCGTCAGAAACAACCACCACCGCCATCACGATTGATCAAAAATAATTAAAATTACATCAATCCTATGCCTCCCGAAGGAGTTCACACATAATCTAGATTGAAAAATTAAAATAATAAGCACGATCAACCCTCGTGATTTTAATTACATCCACAGCAACAACAACATCCACGATATGTCCGTGGTTTAAACAACACAATAAAAAAACATGTATTGGACCATAATAGTTGGATCTAAGATGTAACACCCTGTTTCTGAAAATTAGGGATTTTTGACCAATTTATTATTTTTATTATTTATTAGTGGTATTTTAGTCATGGTATGATTTTCTGGTGATTTTAGTTAAGTTAAACCATTTTCTAAGTCATGACTTATGACTTTGTGATTTTGGTTAGTATAACTTAGTGTAAACCCTAGTTTTTTCTAACCTAGAAGTTGCCATGACCATGAGAGCTTAGCCATAGGCTTAGAACACCAAATTAGTGATTTTTGGCCTAAGGGGTATTTTGGTAATTTTCTAGGATTTGTTTGGAATTATTGGGATTAATGTGTTTTAATATATTATATTCATTGTAGTGTGTCATGAGAGCCTTAAACCTAGCTTACCCAAATCTAGAGGTTAGTTCCTAACCTAGAAACTAAGAGGATTAGATATTTCATGGTAGTCAAAGCTATACAAATATCTAGATATTTATTTATAGGATATTTTGCTACAAACACTCAAAATATCTTCAACCTTTTCACCAAGTCTTTGCCTTAACCTAGAAGGAAACCCAAGGACACCCCCCCCCCCTTGTCTTGGCCGGCCATAGGGCACCCCCCTAGCAGCCACCCTTCTATATAATCTCATTTCATTCATTCATGAAGATTTTATATGAATTTTAATCCTAGAAAAATACCCTTTACTTCAAAATTCATATCTCACTCTTTAGAGGTCCAAATCACCTCTAGTTTCTTGCATTGGGTTCCTACAACCTAGAGGGTGCTAAGGGAGGCTAGCAAGTTGGACACAAGGACTTGGACACACCCATAAGTGGACTTGGACACCCCCCTCATTATTTGAAGTTTTCAAGGATTTTGCACATATAGGTAAATGTCTCTAAACCATATTAATATTGTAATTTTTCTTCATGAATGCATGCATATAGGTGTATACTAGCTGTGGGTAAAGTTTGGTGGAATCTAGGAATTGTTTGGTGTCGTATCGGACACGTATCCTACATATATAAACCCTAATATTGCTCACTGTTTGCACACTGTCACAGTATAAAACACACACTGTTTTGTAAATGTTTTTGAACCAAAACCTAGCCTAGCTAACCCTAAACCTAACCCTAAAACACTGAGCACAAATTGGGTTGTGTCGTGTCCAAAATCTGGACACGAAGCTCTCAGTTTCAACACTGTCTGGACACTGCACAGTACACAAAATGTGCCCTGCTACCACAGTATCCAAACACACTCTACACGCCACTTGGACACGTCAAAATTGACACACGACACGGGGCATTGACTGACAGGTCATCCCCAAAAATTGGGATGACCTCGTGTCGTGTCAGACACGGAATCGTCCCCGCAAGGGTCGCGCACTGCACTGCACAGAGCACATTTCAAGCGTGTCGTGTCGCACGGACACGCCACGTGGACACCTCGTAATGACACCATCGTGTAGCCCTTCATGTGGCGTACACGTGGACACGAGCACGTGGTGCGTCGTGTCCTGTGTCACGAGCACGAGGCACGTGACTCACCGTACGACGCTGTCTGAAACAGTGTGTAACAGTCGAGTTTCCTCGACTGATACGTGTCTCGTGTCGACTCTGTGAGACACGTGGACACCGTGCAGACACACTGACACATACCCCTAGACCTACCCTACCTACTGACACGACCACGAAGACACGAGGACGTGTGTGTCGTGTCCTAGGGCTAGCTGCACGCGTGCACGACGCTGTGCACGCGTGGGTGTATCAGGAATTTACCCGAGTCGTGTTTTCTTGTGTTTGGACACGATAAATCGTGTCGTGGTGTCGTTTCAGTATCCTAGGACACTAGTATATGTGCGGGGTGTCAGTTACCAACCCTTAGATGCGAGCCTTAGCTCGTTGGGTTGCGTGTATTTCGTTTTTCCCCATATCGAGTGCACAGTGCAACAGTTCACTGTTTTGGGATAATTTTCCAGTTTTGAAAATCGAATTGCAATTCGATTTTGTGTGTGTTTAATCCATTGTACTAGTGTATATTAGTACGTATATATATAGTATATATGTATAAGTGTGTGTAGGTGAGGTTTGAGTGAAATTGGTTGTGTGTAGGTGTAGTTGTGTGTGTGTATACATTTATGTACATATGTATGTATGTATGTGGTGTGTGTGTGTGTGTGTTCTGTGGGGGTTTCCTGTCTCAGGAAACCTGAGATACCCCCCTGTCTACTGTTCCTCTCTCTCCCTCACTGTCCCACTCTCTCTCATTCTCTCTCTCTCCCTTTGTCTCTCTCTCCCTTTGTCTCTCTCTATATATATGATTATATATATATATATAGGTTTGTTTATATATATATATGTATATATATATATATATATATATATATATGATATATATATTGTATTAGATATATACATAGTGCTATTTTATATATATATGTGGGGTTGGGTATTATATATAGTGTATTCCCATATTGGTATATAGTTAGGCCTATAAGTATATATATAGATATATATGTATAACTTACTAGCTATAGGGCTATATGAAAACCCTATGACTAGCAATGGCCTATGGCCAAGAGCATTGGCCCATGGCTTGGGGCTAACCCTAAAGACCCAAAACCCTTTGTGTTGACCCTTGTTGACTGAAAGTTGACCAAAGTCAACATTAGGTCAAGATTGACCTAGCTTAACCTAGTTTGACTTAAACTAACCTAGAATGACTAGGAATGACCTAAATCAACTAGTTTGACTAGTTTGACTAAAACCCTAACTAGTTTAACTAGTGTTGACCTAGCTTTGACTTAGAGTTGACCATTGTTGACCATGGTTGACTAAAGTCAACTATTGGTCAAACCATGACCTAATTGACCTAATAAATGACTAGTTCAACTAGTCTGACCCTATTTGACCTATTTATCCTAACTGACTAGTCTTTGTTTGACCAATGACTTAGTTGGTCTAAGTTTGATCTAGACTTGATCCAGATTGATCATGTTGGCTAGTATTGACTAGTTTGATTAGAGTGTTGACCAGGAGTTGACTTAAACCTAGATTAAACTTGTTTGACCTTGTTTGATCTTGTTTGACCTTATTTGACTTAGTATGACTTCCTGTGACTTAGTTTGACTATTAGAGTTGACCAAGAGTTGACTTTTGACCAGTTTGACCTAGAATCATGTAGTATGCATTGTATATTTTATTTTTACTATTGTGGATACATTGTGACCTGTGTTGCTCTGACTAGGAGCCACACACCTCTCCTCAGGCAGTATATCTTCTTCAGACATTCAGTTATCAGGCGAGTACATTCTCTGACCGTTTCATATTTGCCAGGATTTATATTCTTGCTCTAGCTTACTTTACTTGATGCTGACACGATTGTTATCACGGATTGGTACTATATGGATCTTTTCATGAGATGTTATCCCCCTCGGGAGCATCAGGTACTTTTGTCATGTGTGTTTCACTTACATCATGTATCTCATGCTTCTATTTTCATGTATCTTCATGTATCAGCTAGTGACTCATGTACTCTCATGATCACCGAGCCTCCATGAATCTTCATGAATCACTCACGTATCACCCAATTATGGGCTTATCACGAATCTTAACATAACCTGAATGGATCCTTGTGTATTGATTGGGGATGGGGGAGTGGAAATAGTCATGTGGATATTACCCCAGTAGCTGTAGTCATGAATCACTTCTAGCTGTAGCCATGAATCTCCTATGCCATTTCACATGTCTATATTTTGCTCTGACTCACTAGACACTGCTAGTTCTCTATATACAGTAGATATTTCATTACAGTTATCTCTTTTGCTACATGTATCTTCTTTCAGCAGTTCCTGTATTTTACTCTATTGCATGCTTTATATCTCCTATCATACTATGCACTGCGTGAGATGTATTGTGCTCGTTCCCGTCCTGATTGGACCTGTTGAAAATATTACAGAGGATGAGGAGGAGGCCCTGGTGTCTACCTATTATGGAGCAGGACTAGATGATACTTATGTTGTGGACCCTCAGCAGGATCCAACTGCAGCTGAGGATGTTGTTCCAGTAGTCTAGACCAGTTTAGCCTAGGCAGTCTTTTCTATATTTACTTTTGTCTCACATCTGAGTTGTATTTTGAGATGTTGAGTTATGTATAGACTCTTAGTCTTGTATTATGAGTTGACATTCTGGATGTTATGTATCTTAGACACTTAGTCTTATTTCATCTATGCTATGGTTCTCCTTGAGTTACTATCTATCTATCTGTTCTTCATTCTTCTACCTTAGATGTGATTGAGACAGCATATTGTTATATCACCTCCATTCGGAGAGTATATACTGTACAGGTACTTTTATATTGTTAGATGATTGACCTAGGACAGCGTTCTACCGCCGACACTGCGGCGTAGGCTGGGCGTTGTTACGTTCTCGTACCCTAACAGTGGGTGCGGGTCGTGACACGTTTTTAGTGGTGGCCCATACAGGTCGAGTTTATGTAGTGGTATTCGAACTAGAGTATCACTACAGCCTGCGATAGGATTAGAGGAATAGGCTTAGAGAGAATGGATACTCAATCACTGTTAGGATTTCATGAGAGATTCCGGGACGACCCTTGAGAATCTTATTTTGAAATTCGATATTGAAAACCCTTTTCCTCTTGTTTTAATTCACCCTCACTCCTTGATGTTTAAGGGATCTTGGACTATTTAACCTTATTCATCATTACCTCCCTTATATTTTGACCTTCTTTACTGCTAATTTAGCCTTAGTTTTGCAAGCTTATATTTTATCGAGCTTGATCACGACATATTTTATTGGGGGCTAGTACCCACTAACATATTGTCTAATCAGGGCCGGTGCATGATGGTCTGATCAACCTATTGCACTTTGGTTCGCTTTCATATATTATTCTACATGGATGGAGCCACTTGCAGGTTCTGTTCTTTCAAATCCATTCCCATCTTGTTTCATTATATCTATCTTGGAATCCAATTCCATATGCTCCTACCTATTCTTATTTTGATGAATTTGACCTGATAGTTCTTTTGATTTTATCTCTTACTTAGGAGTAGGAGTAGGAGTAGGAGTAGCTCTAATTGTTAATATAATCCTTTAGGAATGAATTGATGTATGTGCTATACCTTTGACTTAGAAGAGTAGCTCTAACCATAGAATGGTAAACCTCTTAACCCTATTGATTCATTGTTTTCTTACCTACCTAGTCTAATACCCATAGTCACAGACTATCCCATTTAAACTATCCTTGTACTACTATTGCATCACAAATTCTGGTTTAAATTTAGGCCATTGACCATTCCCACTCTAATTATGATCATCGTAGGCACATTACCATGACTTTTAAATTAGGAGCACAAGACTAGTGTTTTCTCAAAACCAATTTCACAGGCATGACCTAGACTTGACAACCTACACCCATGACCTTAGTGTCCCACTCAGGCATACCATTGTGTGCTTCATTTGCTTAGTACGATTTTCCTGATCCGAGACTCCATCCTGATTTACCCCATGGAGTTATTTTTGGCTTCGATTTGAATTAAGGGCACCTTATGACCTAAAACTGCCAGCCAATTTTTGGACATGACCCAGTATAGGTCTACTACCCATATTTTGCTTGTTGACCTTGTATGTTGCCTAGGTAGTGGCTTCGTCCTTGATTGTTGGAGGTTTGACCTAGAAGGAGTACGACCATCTAAATTTCGAGGACGAAATTATTTTAAGGTGGGTAGACTTGTAACACCCTGTTTCTGAAAATTAGGGATTTTTGACCAATTTATTATTTTTATTATTTATTAGTGGTATTTTAGTCATGGTATGATTTTCTGGTGATTTTAGTTAAGTTAAACCATTTTCTAAGTCATGACTTATGACTTTGTGATTTTGGTTAGTATAACTTAGTGTAAACCCTAGTTTTTTCTAACCTAGAAGTTGCCATGACCATGAGAGCTTAGCCATAGGCTTAGAACACCAAATTAGTGATTTTTGGCCTAAGGGGTATTTTGGTAATTTTCTAGGATTTGTTTGGAATTATTGGGATTAATGTGTTTTAATATATTATATTCATTGTAGTGTGTCATGAGAGCCTTAAACCTAGCTTACCCAAATCTAGAGGTTAGTTCCTAACCTAGAAACTAAGAGGATTAGATATTTCATGGTAGTCAAAGCTATACAAATATCTAGATATTTATTTATAGGATATTTTGCTACAAACACTCAAAATATCTTCAACCTTTTCACCAAGTCTTTGCCTTAACCTAGAAGGAAACCCAAGGACACCCCCCCCCCTTGTCTTGGCCGGCCATAGGGCACCCCCCTAGCAGCCACCCTTCTATATAATCTCATTTCATTCATTCATGAAGATTTTATATGAATTTTAATCCTAGAAAAATACCCTTTACTTCAAAATTCATATCTCACTCTTTAGAGGTCCAAATCACCTCTAGTTTCTTGCATTGGGTTCCTACAACCTAGAGGGTGCTAAGGGAGGCTAGCAAGTTGGACACAAGGACTTGGACACACCCATAAGTGGACTTGGACACCCCCCTCATTATTTGAAGTTTTCAAGGATTTTGCACATATAGGTAAATGTCTCTAAACCATATTAATATTGTAATTTTTCTTCATGAATGCATGCATATAGGTGTATACTAGCTGTGGGTAAAGTTTGGTGGAATCTAGGAATTGTTTGGTGTCGTATCGGACACGTATCCTACATATATAAACCCTAATATTGCTCACTGTTTGCACACTGTCACAGTATAAAACACACACTGTTTTGTAAATGTTTTTGAACCAAAACCTAGCCTAGCTAACCCTAAACCTAACCCTAAAACACTGAGCACAAATTGGGTTGTGTCGTGTCCAAAATCTGGACACGAAGCTCTCAGTTTCAACACTGTCTGGACACTGCACAGTACACAAAATGTGCCCTGCTACCACAGTATCCAAACACACTCTACACGCCACTTGGACACGTCAAAATTGACACACGACACGGGGCATTGACTGACAGGTCATCCCCAAAAATTGGGATGACCTCGTGTCGTGTCAGACACGGAATCGTCCCCGCAAGGGTCGCGCACTGCACTGCACAGAGCACATTTCAAGCGTGTCGTGTCGCACGGACACGCCACGTGGACACCTCGTAATGACACCATCGTGTAGCCCTTCATGTGGCGTACACGTGGACACGAGCACGTGGTGCGTCGTGTCCTGTGTCACGAGCACGAGGCACGTGACTCACCGTACGACGCTGTCTGAAACAGTGTGTAACAGTCGAGTTTCCTCGACTGATACGTGTCTCGTGTCGACTCTGTGAGACACGTGGACACCGTGCAGACACACTGACACATACCCCTAGACCTACCCTACCTACTGACACGACCACGAAGACACGAGGACGTGTGTGTCGTGTCCTAGGGCTAGCTGCACGCGTGCACGACGCTGTGCACGCGTGGGTGTATCAGGAATTTACCCGAGTCGTGTTTTCTTGTGTTTGGACACGATAAATCGTGTCGTGGTGTCGTTTCAGTATCCTAGGACACTAGTATATGTGCGGGGTGTCAGTTACCAACCCTTAGATGCGAGCCTTAGCTCGTTGGGTTGCGTGTATTTCGTTTTTCCCCATATCGAGTGCACAGTGCAACAGTTCACTGTTTTGGGATAATTTTCCAGTTTTGAAAATCGAATTGCAATTCGATTTTGTGTGTGTTTAATCCATTGTACTAGTGTATATTAGTACGTATATATATAGTATATATGTATAAGTGTGTGTAGGTGAGGTTTGAGTGAAATTGGTTGTGTGTAGGTGTAGTTGTGTGTGTGTATACATTTATGTACATATGTATGTATGTATGTGGTGTGTGTGTGTGTGTGTTCTGTGGGGGTTTCCTGTCTCAGGAAACCTGAGATACCCCCCTGTCTACTGTTCCTCTCTCTCCCTCACTGTCCCACTCTCTCTCATTCTCTCTCTCTCCCTTTGTCTCTCTCTCCCTTTGTCTCTCTCTATATATATGATTATATATATATATATAGGTTTGTTTATATATATATATGTATATATATATATATATATATATATATATGATATATATATTGTATTAGATATATACATAGTGCTATTTTATATATATATGTGGGGTTGGGTATTATATATAGTGTATTCCCATATTGGTATATAGTTAGGCCTATAAGTATATATATAGATATATATGTATAACTTACTAGCTATAGGGCTATATGAAAACCCTATGACTAGCAATGGCCTATGGCCAAGAGCATTGGCCCATGGCTTGGGGCTAACCCTAAAGACCCAAAACCCTTTGTGTTGACCCTTGTTGACTGAAAGTTGACCAAAGTCAACATTAGGTCAAGATTGACCTAGCTTAACCTAGTTTGACTTAAACTAACCTAGAATGACTAGGAATGACCTAAATCAACTAGTTTGACTAGTTTGACTAAAACCCTAACTAGTTTAACTAGTGTTGACCTAGCTTTGACTTAGAGTTGACCATTGTTGACCATGGTTGACTAAAGTCAACTATTGGTCAAACCATGACCTAATTGACCTAATAAATGACTAGTTCAACTAGTCTGACCCTATTTGACCTATTTATCCTAACTGACTAGTCTTTGTTTGACCAATGACTTAGTTGGTCTAAGTTTGATCTAGACTTGATCCAGATTGATCATGTTGGCTAGTATTGACTAGTTTGATTAGAGTGTTGACCAGGAGTTGACTTAAACCTAGATTAAACTTGTTTGACCTTGTTTGATCTTGTTTGACCTTATTTGACTTAGTATGACTTCCTGTGACTTAGTTTGACTATTAGAGTTGACCAAGAGTTGACTTTTGACCAGTTTGACCTAGAATCATGTAGTATGCATTGTATATTTTATTTTTACTATTGTGGATACATTGTGACCTGTGTTGCTCTGACTAGGAGCCACACACCTCTCCTCAGGCAGTATATCTTCTTCAGACATTCAGTTATCAGGCGAGTACATTCTCTGACCGTTTCATATTTGCCAGGATTTATATTCTTGCTCTAGCTTACTTTACTTGATGCTGACACGATTGTTATCACGGATTGGTACTATATGGATCTTTTCATGAGATGTTATCCCCCTCGGGAGCATCAGGTACTTTTGTCATGTGTGTTTCACTTACATCATGTATCTCATGCTTCTATTTTCATGTATCTTCATGTATCAGCTAGTGACTCATGTACTCTCATGATCACCGAGCCTCCATGAATCTTCATGAATCACTCACGTATCACCCAATTATGGGCTTATCACGAATCTTAACATAACCTGAATGGATCCTTGTGTATTGATTGGGGATGGGGGAGTGGAAATAGTCATGTGGATATTACCCCAGTAGCTGTAGTCATGAATCACTTCTAGCTGTAGCCATGAATCTCCTATGCCATTTCACATGTCTATATTTTGCTCTGACTCACTAGACACTGCTAGTTCTCTATATACAGTAGATATTTCATTACAGTTATCTCTTTTGCTACATGTATCTTCTTTCAGCAGTTCCTGTATTTTACTCTATTGCATGCTTTATATCTCCTATCATACTATGCACTGCGTGAGATGTATTGTGCTCGTTCCCGTCCTGATTGGACCTGTTGAAAATATTACAGAGGATGAGGAGGAGGCCCTGGTGTCTACCTATTATGGAGCAGGACTAGATGATACTTATGTTGTGGACCCTCAGCAGGATCCAACTGCAGCTGAGGATGTTGTTCCAGTAGTCTAGACCAGTTTAGCCTAGGCAGTCTTTTCTATATTTACTTTTGTCTCACATCTGAGTTGTATTTTGAGATGTTGAGTTATGTATAGACTCTTAGTCTTGTATTATGAGTTGACATTCTGGATGTTATGTATCTTAGACACTTAGTCTTATTTCATCTATGCTATGGTTCTCCTTGAGTTACTATCTATCTATCTGTTCTTCATTCTTCTACCTTAGATGTGATTGAGACAGCATATTGTTATATCACCTCCATTCGGAGAGTATATACTGTACAGGTACTTTTATATTGTTAGATGATTGACCTAGGACAGCGTTCTACCGCCGACACTGCGGCGTAGGCTGGGCGTTGTTACGTTCTCGTACCCTAACAGTGGGTGCGGGTCGTGACATAAGATGCTTACAAAACCGAGTTAGAACAGATCTACATCTACCGACTATTACACAGCGCAGGTTTTATTGGACAACATGGATGTATTAATCAATACGTAGATCCAAAGTGGCTCTGATACCAATTGATGGAACTGGGGATTCCCAGGACCCTTCCTTTGGTGTGCGTATTGATCGATAGAAAGTTAAACAGATCTAATACGTGTTCTAACTCTTCATAGGCGGAAACTAGGGTTCACGAATTATACCTGCGGCGGAAAGGAGACAAGTAATTCCTGGCAATCTCGAGCGAACGACCCCAAGATCTTCTGTACGTATTCCTTTCTCGAGTTGGACGTCGTGTGGGCAACGATCTTCCAACCTTTTCTTCTCCTTGGCAGCCCTCTATTTCTCTCATTATGTGAATCACGATTTTAGAAAAAGTTTCAGATTTCTGATCAGTAATATGGCGGCCAGAGAATAGAGGATATATATAGGCTACGGCAGGGACCATGAGGAGAAATTAGGGTTAGACCTCCTAACGGATCTGGATATCCCGTGTTCAGCCCGAACACACAATCCAGGCCCATTAACAATAGCTCGGTCCACTAATGAGCTATTGTTGTACTACCTCTATAATCCTAAATTATGTTTGTGGGCTTTTTTTATTATATGCTCGTTTGGCTCCCCATGTTAAGATATCGTATGTCCGTCGATCAAATTAAGTTACTGACAACTATATTGATTCGACATCTTTTATCCTTAAGTAGTACCGCTCAACTTTATTTGTCATGTCGGATATAATCCACCTGCAGGGTTTACATGACAATCCTTATGAGCTCCTTAAGAGGACATCATCAACCCGATGTATCGGGACATGGATTCCATTTATAATCAACAGCCCATCATACATACAATATTATTACCCAATTCATAGAGGTTGTTGATCAATAATGAATCTCACTCTTTTATGAGTCAAAGTAATGCATACTGCATATACATGTCCGTTATTATATCCGGATTAAGAGCACAAGCATCCATAATAACAGAGGTGTTTGTTCTCTTATGTAGTCAGTATAAAGAGAACAACCTCAAGTGGTCCTATTCAATACACACAAAGTGTAATAGTGTAAACCTATACTCGAGATAGACTAATACCAGATTGCACTACAACCTTTCCAATAGATTGTCTAAGTCCATCTAGGTTGTGAACTATTTATATACTCCATAGAAAACTGATAATATGATCTTCTGTGTGACACCACACACCATATTATCTACAATATAGAATATCAGACATTTGCATTAACACTTGCAACAAATACAATATGCAAACATTTGCCCATATGATTCTCATTCAAAATTTAAGGAAATAAGGTTACTACAAAAGTGATGCTTTTAGTATATAACCCTAACAGGTCCACAGGTCAAAGTCTAGAGACTTGAGATAGAAACTCATCCTAGTTTTCTAATAGGTGTAGTTGGTTCCACCAAATAGGGGTGGCCTATGAGTGGACTGTCCTTCACCATGGTTGAAAAACATAGGTTATGTGGTTGCCATGGATCATCTCTAGGATGTTAGTCCTTGTTAAGAGAACAGAGCTCTGATACCAATTGAAGAACAGGTAGGCAACTCTAGAGGGGGGTGAATAGTGTTTATAATAATAATAGCCAAATAAAAATTAAACTCTTTTCACCAACAGTAAATGATCAGAGTAGTAAATGCGGAAATAAAAAGATCAAGAGAGCATACGCAAACACAGTCGTTTTTAACCTGGTTTCCCTCGTAAAGTACTAGCCCAGGCCTGAGAACTCTAGCTCAGGATTAAATCCACTATTTGTTAAATAGTAGTTAAACCTCATGCATTTTCTTCAGAAGAGCACGTCAACTTCTTACAAAGATCACTGTAGCGATGCTCGGAATTTTCCAAGCGACTTTCTTGACTCTTGTACAAACTCCTAACTGAATAGCACTGAGAACTTTTAGGCTTAAGAAGCTTGTGGCTAGTCGATGAGAAGGTTAAGGCTTGTATGAAGGCTTATAGAGAAGAGAAGAAGAGATAATTGGATGATTAAAAATGAGAGAATTCAAGGCCTATTTATACTAGTTGGGATAGGCAGAATTCGGCCAGAATTCTGTGTCAAGAATTTAAATTTTTGGTCGTTGGACAACTAGCATACAACAAACCCTAAAAATTAGGGTCTTATAATTTAGGGGACAGAGTTTGGCCCAAACTCTGTGTGGAGGCAGAGTTCGGCCCAAACTCTGTCTCCATGCTGACAGAAAATTCAATGGGCCTATGTGGGCTAAGTTTGGCTTTAGTGGAGCTTTGGGTTTGTTTTGGGGATAATGGTTAACCCAAGAATATCCAGTGCTACTTAGTTTACATTTTGCTAGATTCAATAAATGTAAAATAGTACAGACTTCGAAACGAATAAGCTGCAGGAGAGCGACGACGTCTGTCTTATACTGAGTTCTGTCTTGATGTGTCATATTGAATTATGACAAGTATCAAATTGTCAATATTTGGTTGACTGTGATTTGGGTCAACATAAGTCAGAATCAAGCATAACGTTTTGAGAGGAAGACGATGCTTCAGAAAAACTTCCCTTTATATAGGGTAAGTGTGGTCCAACCAACATGCCACGTGGCCGTCGGTCAAAGTGTCCAGATTAATGGGATGAACCTAGAACTTAGCACAATGAACCTCATTTAATAGGTTCATTCTACTGAGTCCTAGGCCACTAACTTCTCGAATTCCCCCAAGTAACAGCGGCAATTAAAGAGGAGGAGGACTGACTCAGCCATCAAGGAGAACAGTCATTAAACGATCTTAAAAAAGACTTCGACGGGAACTAGTGGTGTGCTGTCGTAGGCACCCAAAAATAAAACCTATACACTTAGAAATGTAGCAGTGTGAGTAAGAATCGTTTCCATGGAGAGTAATTAGTTTAGATTTGTGCTATGTGAATAATGAAAGGGGGATGCATAAATTAAAAGTCAATAAAAAAGAGCAAGTAGAATATGAAAATAAATCAAAATAACAAATGTCGGTCTAAGTCTACGTCTACCATCGGAATCTTGAAATTGATCATAGATGCAAACATATATTGATATGTATTATGGATATTTATCGTTGGAATTATTTTCCTATCTCCTTTGGCCATAGTTAATTAGAAACAAGTGACCTAATTAACCTTAAATACTAAACAACCCCAGACAAGCGCTAAAGGTTTAATCTAGTAGCGTATTAAACTCATTGAGATCGATGAAACAAAATAACACAAGCATAAGCGGTTGCATTTAATTTAGTTGAATATTTTCTTCCAAAGATTTAATAATACAAAGCAGTAATTTATTAAATTCGGTTGCTTCACAAATTAGATGGATCGAACAATTCCAGATTCGATATCTAATTCAGCAGTACATTATCAAGAAAAATAAACTAGTATTCATCCTAGTAATTAAACAAGATAATCATGAAATATACATAAAAAATATTTGATACCCAAAGTACAAATCAAACATATAAACACAAATTAGATCTCACAAGTTTTTATTTATTCCAAGGCTTCCGTATACTTCGGCCAATAAGACTGTTAGCCGCACATGTTCATCAAAACTTCAAAAGAAAAGTTGGAGAAGAAGAGTTGTGTTGTATGGTCGTGGTCTTCCTTCTCATGATTCCTACCCCTTTTATACACCCACAATATCTCCCCACATATCCTCTAAAAGTTACAACTTCTCAAACCAAAAATACTTAGTCATAGAACAAGTAGGAAAATGGTTAATTTTGTTCCTATTTTTGTTTATAGCATCTTTGACCCAACTTGAAGCCTGATTTTGCCAATGATGCAGCCTGAATCTCGAAAAACTTAAAATAGGAAAGTTTTATCCCTTTGTCCTAGCTTTCCAAATATTTTTGAAGCACCTCAATTGCTTTTCGAAGGATAAAGTTATGCTCATTTTGGTAAAAGGTGTCAAAACTGTCTAGAATTGCAATTTAGCTCAATTTTGCACATACTGTCTCAAATTGCATCCTAAAACAAAACATAAATATAATAAGTTCCTTTAGTCATAAAATGAGCATAAATGGTGAACATTAAGTGATAAAAATATAACATTTTACGTTCTCATCAAATACCCGACACTTAACTTTTGTTCGTCCTCGGACAAAACTCAAAATTATTTTTTTTTCAAAACGAAAATCAAGGTTGTAATGCCATAAATAAAGAATAACCAAGCTCTTTAAAACTCATAACATATCATGAAAATATATTCTTAGACAACTTCTAATTACTTAGTATGTATTTTTACTTGAAGATAGAGTAAACTAAATTGGTAGACGCTCATAGGAATAAACACTCAACTCTCATCGGTTTGAAGGGTAAGTATTTCGCTCAAATTCATTCCGAAAGAAATGATCTACCATAAGCTTGCATATCTTCTTATTATCCACCACTTGGATCACATGCATAACACAAATCATTAGGACTTTTTATGGGTTGTAGCGGGACTTAAGATTAAGGTAGGATATATTTGGGAGTGTAGCTAAAAATCCATCAAAACTAGTGGAGCAAAAATGATTTAACTCAAGCTCGAATGTATAAAATATGTAAAAAACAATTAATCCATTCAAAGCATTCAACATACCCCTTTATTGGAAATTTTGGAAGGAATTATGAACATAGATATCAAAAGTTATTTCCTCCATCACTTTTTTTTCATTACTTCTTCTTTCTTTCTTTCTTTTTTCCTCACTTTTTTAATTTTTTTTCATTTTCATTTTTTTTAATCATGATGGATCAAGAATTTGAAAATAAAAATATGGAGCCAAACTAAAAATTCAGATACCCCTACACTTATTTTTTATACACCCATTCATATCATAATGCTCCACTAGTTTTTCGGCTTGAGTAAGGATTTTTTTTTCGGGTTAAAGCTTGTAATATGGGTTAACAAAATAGAAGCATTAAGGCTCAAAGGGGTTTTCAACCAAAGGAAAAATATTTTCAGGATAGGCTATTTGGCTTATGTAGCGTATAACAAAGATGGCCTTAATCATGTTCATATATACATGTGCCGATGTGACCTCGAAGAGAATCTAAGCAAGTTCTAGAGAAACAAGTCCATGGAAGAATATCTCTCATCAAAGAAAATAGTGAGACTTATGTGTCAGTCTAAAGGCTCAAAACCTCACCGACTTTTGTCTACCAAATTTAGTCACTACAATCATTAAGGAAAATAGCCAGACTAATTAATTCTAAGTTGAAAAAAAAGTACTTATTCAATTATGTTATGAATTTTTTAATCTTAGTTGAATTTTGTTCATGGCATACACAACCAAAAATTATTGAAAACCACAAAAAATAAAACTATTTTTTTCTTTCTTTCTTCTTTTGAAAAAAAACTAAAACATTATTGAAAACCAAAAAAAAACTTATTTCTTTGGAAAAAAAACCAAAACTACTTAAAATAATTTAAATCCCCTCCCCACATTTAAATTGACATTGTCGCCAATGTAAGGTTAAATGCAAAGAAAGGACAAAAAAATTCAAAAAAATGCAAGAATAAGACAAACTCCCCTTGGGTTGCCTCCCGAGCAGCGCCTTTGTTTAATATGTCGTTGGCTCGACTCTATGCACACTTGATGCAACTAGGCATGGATTTTACATTTTGAATAGAGGCCTATAAAATCAGAGGGTAAAGACCACTTGTCAGAAGTTGTTAATGAAATATAAGGAAAGTTACCTGAATGTTGCATTCTTGTAAAGCCATTTGACACGGCAGTAGCTTGCTGTAAATAAGTACTTAAGGCTAATTCCTCATTCTTTTTCTCAATATATTCACTAATGGCGACTTCCGTCCCATCTTTTCCATCAAGCTCAAATTTTTTTTTCTGCATATGGTACTATGTCATCATTATGAATATTCATGTTTGTAACGTTATTTTCTCTTCTCTTGTTTTGATGATGTGGTGCTTCTTTTACTAGAATGTCCACCTCTTTACCACTTCTCAAAACGATTGCACTTGCATTTTCTTTTGGATTTACTATCGTTTGAGAAGGTAGTTTTTCCAAATTTTGTGCCTCCAGCTTATTAAATGAAGTTGCCATTTGGCTCATTTGAATGTTCAGACTTTGGATTCTGGCCTTTGTCTCCTGTTGAAATTGTAAAGTGTTAGTGGCAAGAGACATAACAATATCTTCTAGAGACATACCAGAATTAGAAGTTTGGCCCGATTGTTGTTCAAGGGGATCTGGTTGCTTGTACTGTTGATAACTTGGGTAATCTTGAGTGGCGGGATGATTTAATTGTGGATTCCCTTAGCTAAAATTAGCTTCATCTCTCCACCCTAAGTTGTACGAGTTTGAATATTGATCATATCTCATTTGTGGTTGTCCAGGAAAACCACATTCCATATTCACTTGTTCATTTGGCTCGTCTTGAAGAGTTGGACACATATCAGTTGTATGTTCTGGTACTAAACAAATTCCACAAGCTATTGTTGTTTGCATGTTACCTACAACCATTTGATGGTTAAGAGAAGTTAAACTAGCATACTTTTGTTTAAGAGAAGAAACGTTTACCTCATTGACATGCCTAGATGGAAGATCTTCCCAAGTGGCAAATTGTTGAGAATTGGTCGCCATGTCCTGTTCAAGAATTTTTTTTGCTAACAAAAAGAAATTATTTTATTACAAGAATGAAATAAATATCACAAGAGGCATAAAAATTAACTAAAATTACTCTCCGGCAATGGCGCCAAAATTTGGTGTGCAGTCGTAGGCACCCAAAAATAAAACCTATACTCTTAGAAATGTAGCAATGTGAGTAAGGCTCGTTTCCACGGAGAGTAATTAGCTTAGATTTGTGCTATGTGAATAATGAAAGGGGGATGCATAAAATAAAAGTCAATAAAAAAGAGCAAGTAGAATATGAAAATAAATCAAAATAACAAATGTCGGTCTAAGTCTACGTCTACCATCGGAATCTTGAAACTGATCATAGATGCAAACATATATTGATATGTATTATGAATATTCATCGTTGGAATTACTTTCCTATCTCCTTTAGCCACAGTTAATTAGAAACAAGTGACCTAATTAACCTTAACTACTAAACAACCCCAGACAAGCGCTAAATGTTTAATCTGTTGGAATTATTCAATAATTAAGGGGCCACATATGTAAAATTAATTGTGTTTAGGCTATCTAAATAATTAAGCCAAATTAAAGTGATCTATGTCACGACCCGATCCCAAATAATTGGGTCGAACCGGATCATGCCCAGCCTGTACCATTGTTGAGACGGCGACAGTAAGCTGTTCCATCAGCAGGTAACCACAACAACATCTGTACTTGTCACAACTCAATATTCGGGAATTTAAAACTTTATTAAACATTGAAATTAATACAACTGGAAATAAATGAATTGAATTAAATACTGAATTCAAATAACAGAATTTTCCAAAACAACAACCAAACTGAAAACAGGAAAGTCTAGCTAAGCATTCGGCTCATCGACCTCAGGTCCTGCGTCCTCCAAAGGGGACTCTGGCAACACTACGGGGTACAGAACCGGGTCATAATAGCTGTTGATTAACAGCTCAGTATCCTCAATATCCCCTAAAAATATATCTCCAGTCAGAAGGGAACAAAGTACAATTTATGCTAATTTGACAAGTAAAATAATAATAGAATCATGCACTTTTAAACAATTTGAAATAAACAGTTTTCTAGCAGTTAAACAATATGATTTGAATGGACAATGAATATGACCGACTTGGGTTGTACAGTTGTTTCCTATTGATACGATATGGCTTATCCCCATGTGTATGAGGGGTAAGCTAATACAGTTCTAAGTTATTACTTTAGATGTGGTCATAATCATTACACTATTCCTCCAGTACCCAACAGTCAATCAGTCAGTGCTCTCGGTGAGAGTTCCGTGTTGCATCGTGGTTAAAACTTACAGTAAAGCGATTATTAAATAATTGTAAACTAACACAAAAAGTACTTTCCTTGGTTTGACTGGATTTGAAGGGTTGAAGACTTCGAGATGGAAACTAGACTCGTCCTCGAAATCCTACATTCGAGAATTTCGACTCAGATTCCAGAGTTACCATGCTAACTATGCTAGTTGAAATCTCTAAGTTGTGTCCTAATCAATTTTAATCTTTATCTACACAATCACAAACAAATCGATTATCAGGTGCTTTGTAATTGATTACGAGGGAAAGATCAATTTAACTTTGTATTTTGGAAAAACTCGTAGTTACCAATTTGATTGGTTAAATCTTTGTATTTTTCGTAGTTATACATATATAAAACTAAATTTCTTGCTTAATGAGAAAACATGATCTTTGTTTAAAATATTACAAACTTGTAAATTTTAATATGAAAGAAATCTTATTAATTTTTCTATATCAAAAATATTATTTATTTTAGTTTTTACGCGTCTACGCTTAAAACTAGCAAAACCAGAAAATAAAAGAAAAACTACGCTACAATATTTACAGGCCACTGAGAAAGGAAACAGAAAAGCTGGGCTTATGCCCTTACAAATTATTTTACATAAATTGAAATAAGAAGAAATATTTGTTAGTTATAAAGTTTATCCTACAATTTAATTATAAATAAAGATAATAACTAAAATAGATTTAATAGTGAGTCTCAGATATTGGTCCAATCGTCATATAGGCTAATTGCCTCAATGTCGGGGCGAACCGGTTTCGTTTGCACTTAGCCAGGGCCCATTGACCAATACGGTCGTCGCCCAAAAATCCAAATTTATATTCTTTTCCGAAAACCATTTTAAAACCATTCTAAAATTATATAATTAAATTTTATAGAAAAATCCGGCAGCACTTCCTCTATTTTCGGTCAACCCAAAAACTGGGAAATGTGCCATAAACACCATTTATAAAAAGTCCCAAACCAGGGAACACCCAGAATTCAATTCCAAACCATTTTACACCACAATTAAATTCACAAAATAATTCTCCAATCTAAATCAGAAACCCAAAATATAGTTTCGGCAATTACCGAAATGAATTCGGAAATCACAGCGCCTAAAATCCCAAAAATATATTTCGGAAAGGTCCGAAATGAACACAGAATATCACAGAACATCTCCGAAAAATCCGGAGTTGTGACGTTGCTAAAAACCGAATTCTCGGGAGGGATTCGGGGACCAATCTCATCATAGACAAACGAAAATAGGACGGGACAGAGGAGTTATACCTTGGGTTGCTCGGCTAGAGCTCTCAGATGCAAATTAAAGAAATAATAGAGATTCGAGCAGCAACGTAAACCCGGGACAGCGTCCGAAATCAGAAACCAGCTTCTGCCCAAGAACGGGAAGCCGTGGGAAAGTACAGAACCTCCAGGGAAGTAGCCAGGAGATACGGAGTGCTGGAACAGAGTGGGGTCGCCTAGGAAACGGCGCAGGGCCAGCGGCGTGCGCTGGTGGCTCCGAGAGGGGCGCCGCAGAAGGCTGGCGGCGAGCTGCGGGGCCGGTCGGGGCTCCGATGGACGGGTGCGCCGTATCGGGGTCCGGTGGGTCGGCACGGATGGCCGAGAGTCGGCCGGAGGGGAGGCGCTGGGCGGATCGGGGTCCGGCGGGTCAGCGCGGATGGCCGGGAGGGGACTCGGGGAGGGTTTGTGAGTGGGGAGTTTGCTCTGGAGTTGGTAGAAGGTTTGGGAGAGGGGAGTATGAGAAAAGGAGACTTTGAGTGGTGGGGTATTTTGTGGGGTGTGGGAAGTTGCTGTTTGGGAGTGGTATTGGTGAACGTGTGTTTAAATGGGAGAGTGGCTGAGGAAAATAGGGAGGGGGAAAGGATGGGAGTGAGAGTAGGAGAGAAAAATGAGGGGGAGAGGGGAGATGCTGGTCCAATGGGTGGACCAGCACATGGGAAAAAATATATATATTTTTTAAAAAGAAATCAGGATTTTTCAAATAAAATGGAATGGGTTCCAAATGGGTTTCGGGAAGTTGGGTTCGAACTGGTCCAGGCTCGAGTCAGGTCAACAACCCAAAATCTAGATTATTAATTTGAAACTAATTTTAAACCCATAATTTAATAATAATAGTAGTTATAATGTTATAATAATAATAAATAATATTACAAATCCTAAAACTGGGTTTCACAATCTTTTCTCCTTAGAAAATTTCGTCCTCGAAATTAAAGGTAGGGTTAGGGGGTACCTCAAGTCTCAAACAGGTATGAATACTGCTCCCGCATCTGGTCTTCTCGCTCCCAGGTCGACTCGCCTGGTGAGTTGTGCCGCCACATGACTCTGACTATTGGCGTCACAGAGTTCCTGGTTCTCTTCTCGCCTCTGTCCAATATTGCCACTGGCTTCTCCGGCACTGTGAGGCTGGGTCCAATTTCCAGCTCCGAATGGTCCAAGATATGGCTCGGGTCCGGGATGTAGCGTCTCAGCTGCGAAACGTGGAAGACGTTGTGGACGCCTTCGAGACTTGGGGGTAGAGCCACCCGATAAGCCACTTCTCCAATCCTGTTGAGTACTTCAAAAGGACCAATATACCTGGGGCTTAGCTTTCCTGCTCTGCCAAAATGGATGGTTCCTCTGGTAGGAGAGATCTTCACAAACACACTGTCGCCTTCTTCAAACTCCAAAGGCCGTCGGCTGCTATCGGCCCAATGCTTCTGTCTGTCCTGGGCAATCCTGAGCTTGTCTCTGATCATTCTCACCTTCTCTGCTACATCGGTCACCATCTCAGGTCCAAGTAATACTCGTTCTTCGACGTCGTCCCAAGCAAGTGGAGTGCGGCAACGACATCCATAGAGTGCTCGAACGGTGTCATACCGATGCTAGCTTGGTAGCTGTTGTTGTAAGAGAACTCTACCAAGTACAAATAGTCTTCCCAAGATACTCCAAATTCTAAGACGCAGGATCGAAGAATGTCTTCTAGCGTCTAGATTGTTCTCTCCGATTGTTCGTCAGTCTGGGGATGGTAGACGGTGCTGAACTTCAGTTGTGTTCCCAAACTGTCATGCAAACTCTTCCAAAAGTGAGAGGTAAATCAAGTATCTCTGTCAGACACAATACTTACCAGAACTCCATGAATCCGGTAGATGTGCCTTATGTACAGTGCTGCCAACTTCTCGGTGGATAGACCAACCTTGAAGGGGATAAAGTGAGCTGACTTCGTCAGTCGGTCCACGATAACCCAAATGGCATCCTTCCCTCCTTGGGATCGAGGCAGTCCCGATACAAAATCCATTGTTATGTGCTCCAATTTCTACTCCGGGATGTAAAGCGGCTGCAATAATCCTGCTGGTCTCTGTCTGCTAGCTTTTACTTGCTGACAAATTAAACATCTAGCCACATACCTGGATACGTCCTTCTTCATTCCGTACCACCACACTATTGTGCGCATATCTCGGTACATTTTGTTGGCTCCAGGATGTATGAAATACTGTGACTGGTGCGCTTCATGCATCAGCTAGTTCCTCAGTTCGCCAGTTGGTACGCAAAGCCTCGTACCATTCTTCAGTGCTCCATCGTTGGCGATTGAGAATCCTTCAAGTGTTCCTGCCAGCACTTGATCTCTGAGTTTGCAAAGCGTCTCGTCTTAGAATTGTGCCTCCTTGACTCTGTACATAAGACTTGAATGCACTTACAACTGCATCATTGTTGAATCAGCTCCTGGTACAATAGCTTCTCTTTCCAGTTTCTTCATTTCTTCTTCATGCAGTACAATTTCTAGTCCAAGCTTTTCTATGTCCTCCAGCAAATGGCGCTCCTTGGTCAAGAACATTGCCATCGGGTATCGACTAAGTGCATCGGCAACAACATTAGCCTTACCCGGATGATACTACAGGTTGATGTCAAAATCCTTCATCAGCTCCAGCCATCATCTCTGTCTCATGTTCAGCTCCTTCTGAGTGAAAACATATTTCAGACTTTTGTGGTCTGTAAATATTTCCACTCTCTCTCCATAAAGGTAGTGCTTCCATAGCTTCAATGCTAATATCACCGCTGCAAGCTCCAAATCATGTGTGGGATAGTTCTTCTCATGAGTCCGTAATTGCCTAGATGCGTAAGCAATTACTTTCCCGTGTTGTTGAAGAACGCAGCCCAATCCCTTACCGGAAGCATCACTATAAATTGAGAAACCGCCGGTACCTGCGGGTAGCACAAGTATCGGTGCCGTTGTAAGCCTCTTCTTCAGTTCCTCAAAAGCTGACTGGCAAGCTTCAGAACAAATGAATTCTTTATTCTTCCTGGTAAGCTTCGTCATTGGTTCAGCAATCTTGGAGAAATCCTTCACGAACTTTCGGTAGTAGCCAGCTAAACCCAAAAAGCTTCTGATTTGTACAAGCGAGCTTGGTGCAGTCCACTTCTCAATAGCAGCTATTTTCTTTGGATCCACCAAAATTCCTTTTTCTGTGACAACATGGCCCAGAAATTCCACTTTGTCTAAAAAGAATTCGCATTTAGATAGCTTACCATAAAGCTTCTCCTTCCTCAAGGTGCTCAGAACTTTCCTCAGGTGCTCTTTATGCTCTTCTTCAGTCTTTGACTAGATCAGTATGTCATCGATGAAGACAACAACAAACTGAACCAGGTATTCATAGAAAACCTTGTTCATGAGGTTCATGAATACCGCGGGAGCATTCGTCAGTCCAAACGGCATGACCAAGAATTCAAATTGCCCATACTTGGTGTTGAACGCCGTCTAGGGGATATCCTCCTTCCTGACCTTGATTTGGTGGTAGCCTGATCTGAGATCTATTTTCAAAAATACCTTGGCTCCACTCAGTTGATCAAACAGGTCATCGATCCGGGGCAGAGGGTACTTGTTCTTGATGGTGATGTTGTTCAGTGCCCGGTAGTCAATGCACATCCGCACGATTCTATCCTTCTTGGGCACGAACAAAACTGGTGCTCTCCAGGGTGAAGCCCCATCTCTGATAAATCCTTGTGCCTTCAGTTCGTCAATCTGGTCCTTCATCTCCTTTGCCTCCTTGGGGTTGACTCTGTAGCATCCCCGAGAAATAGGGGAAGAACCGGATACTAGATTAATGGTGAATTCTATACCTCGATCTGGCGACAATCCTGGAAGACTATCTGGAAAGACGTCCATGAATTCTGCTATGATAGGGTGAGGAGGCCCGGGTTCTTCGATGATAGAGGAGTAAGTAACACTCTTCATGTCTTCCGGAGCTCGAGAGATTTCAAACTCCGGTTCTCCTGGTGGGCTGAAGATTACACAACCTCTATGATAATCTATCAGCGCATGCTGCTCACTTAACCAGTCCATCCCTAGGACTACATCATAGTTGGGCAGGGGCATCACAAGTAAGGGTGTTAAGAATTGATGGCCTGAGATAGTGATGGGACAGTTACAAGCCTCGATGATGGGTATGGAACCACCACCAGTCATAACTCTGCTAATCATCTTGCTAAGTCCCGTATCTGGGTGGTGTACAGAAATAAACTTTGATGATATGAAACTATGTGATGCACCCGAATCAAATAATGCTAGAGCAGGATATGAAAACACATAAATGGAACCTGTGATGACATCAGCGGTGGGTTCCTACTCTGGTTCTTGCTCTTCTGCTGCTAGGGCACAGGCTCGTCCGGTCTTCTGCTGGTGTTGTCCGAACCGTTGTTGCTGAGTGGGTAGGGGAGCTCTTTGCTGAGTTGCTCTGGTCCGGTGGACTGACGAGGGGCAGTCCTTCACTTGGTGGGTGGCAGACCCACAGACTAGGCAGTGTCCTAGCCTCTTCCTGCATATGTTCGACTGATGTCCTGGCCTCTTGCAAAAATCACAGACAGGGATCTGCCTCTGAGGCGCTCTATCATTGGTTCTTGCCTGATGGTGCTGCTGCTGGTGGTGCGAAGGCCTGTTGTTGTCGTTGTTGGGCCTCTTCTGATTACCCTGGAAGTTGCTAGTTCCAGGATACTCCCTTTTTGAACGAGAAGGCTGGCTCTTCTCCACGTCCTAAGCTCGTATCAGGATCCCCTCATATGTTTTAGCGCCACCTGCGATCACAGGGGTGCGAATCTCTTCCCTTAGCCTATACCTGAATCTTTCAGCACGATCCTTGGGGTCAGCAACCAAGTTCTGGGCAAAGCGGCTAAGTCGGCCGAACTCTGCCGCATACTCTCCAACCGTCATGTTTCCTTGCTTCAGGTCCTGGAACTGTCTTTCCATCTCCCGCATCTCTGACGTTGGAAAGAACTTCCTGCGGAACAGCCTCTTGAAGGTGTCCCAGTCAAGCTGCTTGTCCTGGAGTCGGGGTTCATTCCGATACCAGGTGGTCACCACATCTTGCAGCTGGAGTCCTACTGCTTCGGTCTTGAGGTCCTCTGGGAGTCGAGCGACGCTCAAGAGATGCTCCATGTTGTCAAGCCATTCATCGGCGTAGATGATACCCTCGGTCCCTTTGAAAGGTCGAGGGCCTTGCTTCTTAAAGCTCTCTATATCTCCGACCTTCATGTAATAATACGCCTCTAATCAAAAGAATGGCCTTAATGATATATAACTTAACTCCTGGATTTATGTTTACCTTGGCAGGTCGTGGCTCCAATAAAGTGGTTCCTCCTCTCTCGAGGACAGCCATAGCCACATTATGGGCATTCTCTATGCCTTCTCTCATGATCGCGGTCTGCTCGCAATGGGCTTCAGCTTGGGCTGCAGTCTGTTCTCGATGAGCTTCTGCTTGGGCTCTTTGTGCTTCAAGCACTCCACGTAGCATGCCCACTAGATCGGTGGGATCCACGGGCACTGGTGGGACAGCTGGTGCGGGCACTACCGCAGGGGAATGTGGCTCATTCTGGGGAAGTATAGGGTTTGCCGCTTGAGAAGTAGTAGCGTAAGCACAGCGGAGTGCTGGTGATTGATGGGGACGGTCGGTCAGCTGTAACGGTGAAGGGTCTGGACGTGCTGGGGGAGATGGGGTGTGTTCGGATGATGACACCTCATCGCCAGCAGTGGTGGTCTTTTCCTTGGTCATATTCTGGAAGGTTTAGGATAAAAACATAAGCAAGGTATCCTACCAATCTATAATCAAACAAAAATATTTATGTATATAACTCGGACCTATGTTGTGACAAATCAATGTTCTAGTGTCTAATTGTTTCTAGGTATATTTTCCTAAGTTGTTGTTCACGACCTGCATGGGCCACCACTAAAAACATGTCATGACCCGATCCCAAATAATTGGGTCGAACCGGATCATGCCCAGCCTGCACCGTTGTTGAGACGGCGGTAGTAAGCTGTTCCATCAGCAGGTAACCACAACAACATCTATATTTGTCACAACTCAATATTCGAGAATTTAAAACTTTATTAAACATTAAAATTAATACAACTGGAAATAAATGAACTGAATTAAATACTGAATTCAAATAACAGAATTTTCCAAAACAACAACCAAACTGAAAACATGAAAGTCTAGCTAAGCATTCGGCTCATCGGCCTCAGGTCCTGCGTCCTCCAAAGGGGACTCTGGCAACACCACGGGGTACAGAACTGGGTCATAATAGCTGTTGATTAACAGCTCAGCATCCTCAATATCCCCTAAAAATGTATCTCCAGTCAGGAGGGAGCAAAGTACAATTCATGCTAATTTGACAATTAAAATAATAATAGAATCATGCACTTTTAAACAATTTGAAATAAATAGTTTTCTAGCAGTTAAACAATGTGATTTGAATAGGCAATGAATATGACCGGCTTGGGTTGTACAGTTGTATCCTATTGATACGATATGGCTTATCCCCATGTGTATGAGGGGTAAGCTAATACAGTTCTAAGTTATTACTTTAGATGTGGTCATAATTATTACACTATTCCTCCAGTACCCAACAGTCAATCAGTCAGTGCTCTCAGAGAGAGTTCCGTGTTGCATCGTGGTTTAAACTTGCAGTAAAGCGATTATTAAATAATTCTAAACTAACACAAAATGTACTTGCCTTGGTTTGACTGGATTTGAAGGGTTGAAGACTTCGAGATGGAAACTAGACTCGTCATCGAAATCCTACATTCGAGAAGTTCGACTCAGATTCCAGAGTTACCATGCTAACTATGCTAGTTGAAATCTCTAAGTTGTATCCTAATCAATTTTAATCTTTATCTACACAATCACAAACAAATCGATTATCGGGTGCGTTGTAATTGATTACGAGGGAAAGATCAATTTAACTTTGTATTTTGGAAAAACTCGTAGTTACCAATTTGATTGGTTAAATCTTTGTATTTTTCGTAATTATACATATATAAAACTAAATTTCTTGCTTAATGAGAAAACATGATCTTTGTTTAAAACATTACAAACTTATAAATTTTAATGTGAGAGAAATCTTATTAATTTTTCTATATCAAAAATATTATTTATTTCAGTTTTTACGCGTCCACGCTTAAAACCAGCAAAACCAAAAAATAAAAGAAAAACTACGCTACAATATTTACAGGCCACAGAGAAAGGAAATAGAAAAGCTGGGCTTATGCCCTTACAAATTATTTTATATAAATTAAAATAAGAAGAAATATTTGTTAGTTATAAAATTTATCCTACAATTTAATTATAAATAAAGATAATAACTAAAATAGATTTAATAGTGAGTCTCAGATATTGGTCCAATAGTCATGTAGGCTAATTGCCTCAACGTCCGGGCGAACCGGTTTCGTTTGCACTTAGCCAGGGCCCATTGACCAATACGGTCGTCGTCCAAAAATCCAAAATAATATTATTTTCCGAAAACCATTTTAAAACCATTCTAAAATTATATAATTAAATTTTATAGAAAAATCCGGCAGCATTTCCTCTATTTTCGGTCAACCAAAAAACAGGAAAATGTGCCATAAACACCATTTATAAAAAGTCCCAAACCAGGGAATACCCAGAATTCAATTCCAAACCATTTTACACCACAATTAAATTCACAAAATAATTCTCGAGTCTCAATCGGAAACCCGAAATATAGTTTCGGGAATTACCGAAATGAATTCGGAAATCACAGCGCCTAAAATCCTGAAAATATATTTCGAAAAGGTACGAAATGAACACAGAATATCACAGAACATCTCCGGAAAATCCGGAGTTGCGACGTTGCTAAAAACTGAATTCTCGGGAGGGATTCGGGGACCAATCTCATCATAGACAAACGAAAATGGGACGGGACAGAGGAGTTATACCTTGGGTTGCTCGGCTAGAGCTCTCAGATGTAAATTAAAGAAATAATAGAGATCCGAGCAGCAACGTAAACTCGAGACAGCGTCCAAAATCGAAAACCAGCTTCTGTCCAAGAACGGGAAGCCGTGGGAAAGTGCAGAACCTCCAGGGAAGTAGCCAGGAGATACAGAGTGCTTGAACAGAGCGGGGTCGCTTAGGGCCCGGCGCGGGGCCAGCGGCGTGCGCTGGTGGCGGCCGAGAGGGGCACCGCGGAAGGCTGGTCGCGAGCTGCGGGGCCGGTCGGGGCTCAGATGGACGGGCGTGCCGGATCGGGGTCCGACGGGTCGGCACGGATGGCCGGGAGTCGGCCGAAGGGGAGGCGCTGGGCAGATCGGGGTCCGGCTGGTCAGCACGGATGGCCGGGAGGGGACTCGGGGAGGGTTTGTGAGTGGGGAGTTTGCTCTGGAGTTTGGAGGAGGTTTGGGAGAGGGGTGTAGGAGAAAAAGAGACTTTGAGTGGTGGGGAGTTTTATGGGGTGTGGGAAGTTGCTGTTTGGGAGTGGTGTTGGTGAACGTGTGTTTAAATGGGAGAGTGGCTGAGGAAAATAGGGAGGGGGAAAGGATGGGAGTGAGAGTAGGAGAGGGAAATGAGGGGGAGAGGGGAGATGCTGGTCCAACGGGTGGACCAGCACATGGGAATATATATATATATATATATTTTTAAAAAGAAATCAGGATTTTTTAAATAAAATGGAATGGGCTCCAAATGGGTTTCGGGAAGTTGGGTTCGAACTTGTCCAGGCACGAGTCAGGTCAACAACCAAAAATGCAGATAATTAATTTGAAACTAATTTTAAACCCACAATTTAATAATAATAATAATAGTAATAATGTTATAATAATAATAAGTAATATTACAAATCCTAAAATTGGGTTTCACAATCTATTTGGAAATTGGCTTAAGGGTATAATTGTCATGGAATTAATGTGTAGATACCGGAGATAATTCTAATTTGATGAGGGGCCAAATTAGAAATATCACAACACACATATCTATATATATGTGTATTCATTAGGGTTATGGTCCCCGACTCATACGGCCACCAAGAGAGGGTTTTATCTATTCTCTTCTGTATCCCCATCAACAAAGAGAGGAACAAAGATTTCATCTTTGTTATTAAGGGCCGTAGCGGGTTGGAAGATCGAACCCAATAAAGAGACGATCGCTTCAACATCCATCAAGTCTAGCAATGGATTCAGGTACGCTTCCGCAATTAATTTATGTTCTTCATCTCATGAATCAACAGGCAATAATTTCCAACAAGTGGTATCAGAGCCTACCTGTTTGATTTATGAAATCAAAGTTTTAGAATTTAATTTTTTTTGGATTCAGAACCCTAGATCGTTCCATCTAATTTAATTTAGGGTTCCGATTGCTCGATCAAAGTTTTATAATATTATAAATCTCATAAAGAATTTTGAGTTTGCCACTATATAATTTTGTGGAAAGTTACGGCCGTCAATTTTTTTCTATTTTCTATTGTTAAATACATTCATATGATATAACGGGAAGTTTCAGTCGCTAAAGTAGATGTTTCGGCAAATATTGAGTTTGTTAAATTTCTTTGAGACTTTATAAGATGCTATTTAGTTTGCTTGGTTGTCCTTATTGCAATAAATTGAAGTAGGACGATCTGAAGTTGTTTATATTGCTCGATTGTCCTTATTTTGCTCCGTTGTCCTTATTGTAATAATCTCATGAATGAAATTTTTTTTATATAAGATTAATTTTGCTCAGTTGTCCTAATTGCAATGTAAGTAGGACGATTTGAAGTTTATTTTTATTTTTATGATGCATGTTTTTTTAGCTACGAAACCCGCCCACGCTGTACTTTGGTTCCATACAAAACACAGAAGGTTTATTTATATGAGATTGTGAACAGTAATAACATAAAGTTGAAAATGGAACAGCAGGAATAAACTTTGATCCAACAAAAATAAAGTTGGAAGTTTTTCTTATGATGCATGTTTTTTTATATATATTAAAAGAATATTTGAATGTTCTTTTATTTAAAGTGATTTAATTTGTGATTTAAATCATGCACAAAATTCATATACTTTTGATACAGTAGACCAATTTTGGTATAACCTTTAAAGATTATCTGATGTAATCTGTTGATGCATATATATTTGGTCTTCTATAGATTATTCTATCTAAAGTAATCCTTATGAATTATTTGATATTATTTTTGGATGCATATCCTCCGTAGATTATTTCATGAATTTTGTTATATTAATAATATCCAATTTTGTCAAATTGAAATTCATGATTATGCTTTTGATTACTTTATTTGAGTAATAATCTTATGAATATGCATGTATATAAAGTTTTGGACATGATTCAGTTTTGTAAAATTTAGTCAACATTCAATTTTTTTGGTGCCTTTTATGACTAGCAATAGTTGTCCAATAGTCAAAGTAGACTCATTGAAACAAGATGTCGCCAAAGTAACCTCTCTTGCATAGATAGTCTGCGAGGGATGTCGGATGTTTGTGTGTGTATATTCATGCGGGTATTAGCCGGCCCAAAGAAAGGTTAATACTTGGCCGAATTGTACACATACTTGTGGTGATAAATGTATGACAATTATACGGTTTACATGTGAATAATAACCTGATCCAAAGATAGGCTTACTATTTGACATGACTTATTGTCAATATTTGATCACTACACCAAGAGTACCACTTGCAGTTAATATCACTGTCCAAAGACTTGATATTAATGATGCACTAGGTATCTTGAGATGGGATTCACCATGATTTGAATTTGTTTGACTATCTTTTATTCTTTGGTTATTAATTAGAGCATATTTGTTTATTTATTTTTTGTTCTCCTTACAGATAGTGTTGCTACAATATCTGCTAATCTGAACTCAATTCCAATGTTTTACGGGATAAACTTCAAGGACTGGAAAGAGAACATATATATTATTCTCGGCTGCATGGATCTAGACCTTGCACTCAGGATTTAGCGTCCCACTACTCCTAAGGATGACAATTCATCTGGTGACAGAGCAAATTTCGAGAAGTGGGAACGCTCAAACCGCACGAGTCTATTGATCATAAAGCGCGGTATTCCAGAGGCATTCAGGGGTGCAGTATCTGATGAGGTTACTAATGCCAAACAATTCCTTGCTGAAATCGAGAAGCGATTTGCAAAGAATGATAAGGCGGAAACAAGCACAAAATTGTTGCGCTTGATTACCATGAAGTATAAAGGCAAAGGTAACATAAGGGAGTACATCATGGAGGTGTCTCATATTGCTTCAAAACTTAAGGTACTTAAGCTTGACTTGTCGAATGACTTGCTCGTTTATTTGGTATTGCTCTCACTTCCTACACAGTACAATCAGTTCAAGGTCAGTTACAACAATCAAAAGGAAAAATGGACTCTAAATGAGCTCATTTCGTACTGTGTACAAGAAAAAGAGAGATTGAAGCAAGATAAAACTGAAAGTGCTAATTTGGCTACCACCCCTAAAGACAAGTATAAGGGCACTAAGCGAAAGAATACAGAAGCTACTAAGGGTCCAGTGCAAAAGAAACAACAAACTGAGGCTAATGGTTGTTTCTTTTGTGGCAAGTCGGGACACGTAAAGAAGGAATGTACAAAGTACCACGCATGGCGTGTAAAGAAAGGGTTGCCAGATCTACCGAAAGCCAATTAATGGTGAAAGACACATCTATGTGGGAGACGGCAAGTCGGTAGAAGTGGATACAATAGGACAAATTTTGGATATTTGTTATTATTGGATTTGATAGACAATTTTAGCTAAAGCTTTTATTGTATTGTCTTTTAGACGAAATTTAGTTTCAGTTTTCTTGTTTCACAATCTTATTTATCATTGTTCATTTGGGAACAATAAAGTTTGATCTATCTTTAAATTCAAAATAATATTGGTATTATTTTTTTTAAATGTTCGTGACATGCTATTATCACTAGAAACTATTGCGTCCTATAAAGAAACCTTGCATATGGAACCACGTGGTACTAAACACAAAAATAAAGAATCTTTTTTTAGACGAGAAGTGTAATATTTTTTTTTTGATTTTTTTTGAGGATGTTGAGTTTGGGGAAGAAATAAAGTCAATGACATTATCTTTGAGGAAGAATCGATTGCGATTCCTACTATCACTTTTGACGATATGCAAGATTCTGCACCTGTCATTGATAAAGAAGTGAATTTCGAGCCTCAATAAGACAATGTCGAATTACCTCTATAAGTCGATGTTGAGCTACCTCAACAAGACAACATAAAGGCACCCCCCCCATTCAAGATAAGGTAATTATTTCTGAGGAACAAACTCAACAACCTCAAGAGAAGAGGAAGGGATTGTTTTTTAAAGAGACTTTCTCTTCAGTTTCTTTGATAAACTCTTTTAAGCCAATTATAGTACTTGTTGTACATTTTAATATTGAGTTACATCAAATGGATGTCAAAACGGTATTTCTCAATGGTAACATTGACGAAATAATATGGTGCAACCAGAAAACTTTGTGTCAGAAGACCCAAAGAATATAGTTCGCAAATGGACAGAATCTATTTATGGACTCAAGCAGGTTTCTCGTCAAAGATACTTTGAGTTTTAACAAGTGACTATCTCGTTTGGTTTTGAGATGAACACTGTTGAAGATTGTGTGTATCATAAGTTCAGTGGGAGTAGAAATAATTTTCTGGTTTTGTATATTGATTGAAGTATTCAATGCAAACCAGGTGACACCTCTCGTTAAAGAAGACAAATTCGGTCTCAAACAAGTGCCTTAAGGTTAGCCTTAAAACTAAGAAAATACAATAGATTTTTCCTTCATGATCAGTTGTAGGGAGTCTAGTGTTTGCTCAAGTATATACGCGTCAGGTTATTGCGTACATATTAGGATATTCGGCAGATATTTAAGCAAATTTGGATGGATCATTGGATAGCAGCCAAACTACTTAAGTAATTAATAGAGAACAAGAAATTATATGCTCTTTGTAGGAGAAGGGATAATTCTGAAGATCATAAAGTATTCTGACTCCGATTTTGTTGGATGCCAACACGGCAGGAGATCCACATCAGGTTATGCTGACTAATAGAGGTATATTTTGGATGAGTGTCAAACATGCACTCATAATTTCTTCCACCATTAAAGCAAGGTTTATAACATGTTGTGGGCTATCTATTCAGGGAATATGGTTACGAAATTGTCACAAGGCTGCGCCTACAGTACGGTGTTGAAAGACCACATAAAATTATGGTATGACAATAAATCAGCAGTACTGTATTCCAATAATAACAGAAACTTGTATAAGTCAAAGGATGTTGACATAAAGTTTTTAGTTGTGAAGGAAAAAATTCAGAATGGTTATAGTGTCCATATATCACATTAGGACAAACTCCATGTTAGCGGATCCGCTCACAAAAGCATTATTACCCAGGATCTTTCATAAGCATACTGCTCATATGGGTATTATCTTAATTAAGAATATGATAATACAGTGGGAGTTTGTATTTTATGTATTTGGGTGCTATTTTGTTTTGGACACATTTGTCTATTAAAGTATTTTGGATATTTATCTGATCAGATATATGGAAATTCAGTTCATTTTGTCTTCATTATGTTAAAGTATTGATCTCATTAAAGTTAAGGAGGACCAGTTGGAAATAGACATGTATTGATCATATTGCGTGTAATTTCCATGCTACGCATCCATGATTGATCTATGTCGTTTAGCTATATTGGTATATGTGACCATTGATGGTTTAGTTATGCTATATGTGACGAAGGCCGCTTTGATCCTATGTTAATATAGTTAATGGACGAGATTGTCCGGATATACCCTAAGGATTAAGATATCAATTTATGAGCTCACTAAGGTTAACACAATTATAGGGTTACATATGTGGCCCAGCGGAAGATTGTTGGAATTATTCAATAATTAAGGGGCCACACATGTAAAATTAATTGTGTTTAGGCTATCTAAATAATTAAGCCAAATTAAAGTGATCTATTTGGAAATTGGCTTAAGGATATAATTGTTATGGAATTAATGTGTAGATACAGGAGATAATTCTAATTTGATGAGGGGCCAAATTAGAAATATCACAACACACATATCTATATATATGTGTATTCATTAGGGTTATGGTCCCCAACTCATACGGCCACCAAGAGAGGGTTTTCTCTATTCTCTTCTGTATCCCCATCAACAAAGAGAGGAACAAAGATTTCATCTTTGTTATTAAGGGCCGTAGTGGGTTGGAAGATCGAACCCAATAAAGAGACGATCGCTTCAACATCCTTCAAGTCTAGCAATAGATTCTGGTACGCTTCCGCAATTAATTTATTTTCTTCATCTCATGAATCAACATGCATTAATTTCCAACATAATCTAGTAGCGTATTAAACTCAATGAGATCGATGAAACAAAATAACACAAGCACAGGCGGTTGCATTTAATTTAGTCGATTGTTTTCTTCCAAAGATTTAATAATATAAAGCAGTAATTTATTAAATTTTGGTTGCTTCACGAATTAGTTGGATCAAACAATTCCGGATTCGATATCTAATTCAGCAGTAGATTATCAAGAATAATAAACTAGTATGCATCATAGTATTTAAACAAGGTAATCATAAAATATGCATAAGAAAACATTTGATACTCAAAGTACAAATCAAACATATAAACACAAATTAGATCACACAAGTTTTTATTGATTCCAAGGCTTATGTACACTTCGACCAACAAGACTTTTAGCCACACATGTTCATCAAAACTTCAAAAGAAAAGTTGGAGAAGAAGAAGAAGAGTTGTGTTGTGTGGTCATGGCCTTCATTCTCATGATTCCTACCCCTTTTATACACCCTCAATTAGTTGTTCCATGCCCACAATATCTCCCCACATATCCTCTAAAAGTTACAACTTCTCAAACCAAAAATACTAAGTCATAGAACAAGTAGGAAAATGGTTATTTTGGTTCCTATTTTTGTTCACAGCATCTTTGACCCAACTTGAAGCCTGATTTTGTCAATGATGCAGGCTGAATCTCGAAAAAATTAAAATTGGAAAGTTGTATCCCTTTGTCTTAGCTTTCTAAATATATTTGAAGTACCTCAATTGCTTTTCGGAGGAGAAAGGTATGCCCATTTTGGTAAAAGGTGTCAAAACTGTCCATAATTGCAATTTAGCTCCATTTTGTACATACTGTCTCCAATTGCATCCTAAAGCAAAATATAAATACAATGAGTTCCTTTAGTCATAAAATGAGCATAAATGGTGAATATTAAGTGATAAAAATATAATATTTTATGTTCTCATCAATAGCTCCTTCAACTTAGAAGCGCAGCCAAGTACCTACGCCCCCTCTTCGACTCAGAAGCACAGATAGTCGATTTCTCCACACGACGCCCTCGCCACAAAAGCGCAGAGCCTTCGCTTCAACCCAGAAGCTCGGCCCATTCAACGGCCCCCTTCATCTGATACATTGGTGCCTTGTCTGAGGCAAAGCCTACTCGTCGCCACAAAAGTACAGAGGCTCCAAAACGCAGCCTGTTCGTCGCTCAAAAGCACAAAGGCTCCGTTATCTTCGAAACACAAGTTCACTCGTCTCCCAGAAGCACAGAGGCTCCGTCGTCTTTAAAACACAACTCTACTCATCGCCCAGAAGCACAAGAGGCTCCTTCGTCTTCGAAACACAGGTCTACTCGTCGCCCGAAAGCACAAGAGGCTTCGTCTTCTTAGAAACACAGCTTACTCGTCGCCCAAGAGCACAGAGGCTCCGTCGTCTTCAGAAGAATGGTCTATTCGTCGCCTAGAAGCGCAGGAGCACTGAAGCTTCGCCAGAAGTACAGACAGCATGGTCCCACCCAATCAATTTGTTTAAACTACCGCTTTTACAGATAAGACAGAGGTTGATTCTATTGATAAGAGCAATATCTTATCAATTGGTTTAAAATCGCGGATAAAGACAAAGTTTGTTCTTATGCATGAAGGCCATATCCAATTGGTTTGTTTAAAGCAATGGCCTCCTAAGATAAGACAAAATCCAACTCTGTGATGGAATCGAAGATCTACTCGACTTCATCTCAATAGAAGACTTCGAGCTATAGACACACACCATGTGTCTTTTTGTTCGATTATGTTGATAACCACCCGAGATCTCGATAGAGGGGAATTTTAAAGTCTGCTACGTGTCAGCTCAGCAGTGGCTCTCACTGGACAATGACAGTAGATTCTTTCATATCTCAAATTCTAATGCACATCGCATATGTACCCCCTCCCCTATAAATAGAAGAAGTTTTTTTTGATAAAGGGGCTTCAAAATCTTCAACTTCGGCATCCTCTTGATTGGTATCCCTAGAGTTTCAATCACCAGCACCAAAAAGCCAAAGCAAGTTTAACTCGTAGTCACATCGTCAAAGGAGAAAAGGAGCCACTGTAGTGCTTGATCTCTACCGCCACACTTTTCCAGAAATTTTGTACTTAGATCACATGGTTAGGAATCGATTGTACTCTTTTTACGTTTAAAATAAAAAAAAGTTCGTATAACCTTTTGTCATGGCAAACACACCGAAGATGTGCAGGAACCCATGAACACAAAAAATGCCAAAACTAACTCAAAATAAATAGAAATCAAGTGGTTCAAAAGCCAAAATTGGGTAGAATGAAATTCCCGACAACATGGAACCCTTAGATCTCATAAATATCAAAGCTTAAGACATCAAAACTAAGAAAAACCGAAAAACTACAAACTTAGATCTACAAAAATGTAAACATCAAAGTAAAAACTCCAATTTCTAAAGAGGCTTAGAATCATGCAAGGACGAGAATAGAACAAACAAAAACGACAAGAAAATAATATTATTCAAGATTTAGCTAGAGTACTTACTTAGGGTTGGTGGAGGAGTAAATATAGAAGAAGATAAAAAAGTAAATAAAGTTAATTGAGGGGAAAGCGAGAGAAGTTGGTTTTTTTTATACAAAACCCTTCTCATCTAAAACCAACCCAAACCAAGCCATGCCAAGTTGAACCAAACCAAATTAAACCAAGTCAAGATTAAACCAAGGCAAGGCTAAGAAAGACAAGTCAAAACACGGGTCACTTGACAAATGTCAGAATTCTATACATGTATACTAAAAATACGTATAACAGAAAAATGGAAGTGACATGTATGCCATCGATAAACACTGGTATATTGGCGGTATGCCGGTTAAGGAGAAAATCTATAAGTTAGAAAAAATTTAAAGCGTTCCAAAAACCAAAAAAATTACGAAATACGGTACAAAAATACGTATCCGTATATAAATACCGATACTATGAGATGAGTCTCACAACTCTCCCATCCGTAGAAAAATTCTGTCCTCGGAATTTCCTAAAGCTAGTCAAGCATGATAACCAAAACAAAAGCTCAAGGAAATACAACTATCTCGATAAAACAAAGCATGGCATATAAGAAAATGAAGGCAACCGTAATATAAATAAATGCGTAAGCAATAACACAACCACAATCAAGAAGGGCTAGAGGCATATGAATAAATATGGCTCCTGAATCAGTTGAGTAGGGACCCACCCTCGCTGGCCTACGCTGACTCCCAAAATAGATAGAGGTCAAGTCTCAAAGTATGTCGGTACCAATGACTTAGTCTAAGACATGACTCTACCTAGGACGTATTTTCGTAGTTGAGACATGTGATAGATATCATGTATCTCAAGGTACGAAGACAGAAGAGTGGGACGAGAAACTCTCATTCACTCACCGAATAAGTTAAGTCGACCATTGTACTCCTGATATAGGTAAAATACTAGGTCGCCGACAAGAACCCAAGATATACTGCCACTACCTGGCCTACTACTAAAGGATAAATCAAAAGGGCATAATTGAAAGAAGACCATAAAGATGGTACCTAAGACTCCCTAGGTATTATCCTCATGCTGATACTAGAGCTGCCCTGAGACTGCGCATACAACTTTGCTCTGCGCTGCCTGACCCTCTTAGCTCATGATGGTGATGGATACTGTGCCAATGGCTGAACATCTAGTATTGGCCCTAACTGCTCCTCCACTGCTGGGGATGATGACTGATGTGACTGAAAGGACTAAGGTAGTACATCTGGTGTAGCTGATCATTCTTAAAATATTGGATAGGGGTAAGTGCTAACTGAATGGTACTCCACTCCACAGCGGAAGCATCGCCTATTGGCCACCCAACAAACTGGTCTAAGATGCCCTATCTTGCCATAATAGGTACATGATTCTTGTTCTGCCTGATACTGCTGGTCTCTCTGCCTCTGAGCCTGGGCCTGCATATACTGCTGAGGCCCTATCATGCTGGAATGCATGGGACTACACCGATGAAGTCCTCTGAGCTCACTTCTGCTGAAATGGTGTTGGTATCCAGAACTGGGTAACTATAGGCTAGAAGGATGAAGATCCAACTGAACTCTTCTAGGGATAAATCCCTATCATGTGGTCTGGTGATCCGTATGACAAACATAGAAAGTTAGCCCTTCGACAAGTAAGATGAGTGTTCCCTCTCCTTCCACAGAAGGAACATACGACTGGTAACTCCTGGTGCTGGTATGGATGTTTGTATTCTGGTACTGGTGAGGGATGTCGAGATAAAATACCTGACACAGGTGCATGGTACCACTTACGACCCTCAGTTCTGGATGCAGTCCTCTTGGCAATATGCTCGTGCTCTCGTACTGCCTCTACAGTAGGTCGGGCTCGATATGCTGACTGACTAGATAATTGGTACTGCCTGGCTCTAATCTGTACTCCTTCTGGCTATAAGTCCTCGGCTTGAAATACCTCTAGTATTCCATGCCCACTACGGTCTATCAACATTTGAATACTCTGGTGGAGAACGAGATCTCGTTGTTACTGTAACTCCATCATATCCTTCATGATCCCTAGGAATGCATGTACATCGGGGTGATCGATTTCTATTTCTGCTCGGACTGCTAACTGTACGAACATATCTGGTTGATCGAGATGGACTGATATCTCTGCCCTCGAGTCAATCCTGGATACTGTCCCTGAATGCTGAGACTGATCCTCCATAACTAGCTTAACAGATGATTGCTAACCTGCCATTAGCAGAACCCAAACAAGATGATCGAAAGGATTAGGAATGGTGCCCCTGGAAGTTAAAGGGCACAAGGATCAAATCGAGGGAATAGGAAAGATCAATGATCAAGACAGATATCGGGTCAAAGGATCAGAGATATAGAAGAATTATGACTGAGATATCTTAATATCAGTAACCCCAACATATCTGATAAATCAGACCTCCATGGGCCACTACTAAAACCTATGTCACGCCCCAGAACCAGAACACTGGCAAGTAGGGATGGACCAGGCCAGCTAGGTATTCAAAGTACTCCAGTACACCAAAATAACGTATAAGCTGTAAAGACATGGGGGTTACAAATAAATCCAATAGTCAATCCTAGGTCAAGCAATCCTAGATATCTCAGTCACAGGAAAATATACAAAGTATAAGAAGTATGATCATCAGACATAAAATAGAAAAGCGTCCCAAACTATATATACATGGATGATCATGAAGCTAGTAATAAAAAATAAAGAACATGAAGAGTAATAGTCATACATGATAAGATCTAACTATAGTCTAGAATATGCAATCTTGTTTAGGCCCGTAGGCTAAATGTCAATATCCAAAATGCGAGCTAAAAATGTGCTCGGAGGCTAAACGCCACAAAAGAATAATATACATAACTAGTGGGAGAATGATATAGGAAAACCCACTAAGGTACTCTGGTACTCCGGGTAGTCACTGTCGAGTAGATGGTACAGAAGATCCTTTGGACTCCTCTATCAGATCTGGTCAGACAAAACCAGTAGGGTCAGAACCCCCAATAGCAAGTACCACAAAGAAAGCCAAACTATGAACTAAAACCAACAATAACTAACATAGCAACGGATAAAGACAAAAATAAGTAAATATGAATCGAGACTCGTGCACTAACAATGCACTTATTCCGAGAATAGAAAAGACAATAAGCAAACAACATGTGAATTAAACAGAAGCATATGAACATGTGAAATAAACTGAACAATGTAAGAGACATGTTACATATGAGCATGTGAGATAACTGGGATATATGAGCATGTGAGATAACTGGAACATGTGAACATGTGAGATAACTGGAATATGTGAGCATGTGAGAACTATATAGAACGACAAATGACAAGATGACTAAGAAACTATTCCGGAACCCAAATTACAACCTGTAAACCAAACAAGGATGGGGGTTGTAACCCTTCTCCTGAACAAAATTTCATCTCTAATTAATGTACAGCATAGGGATCATGTATGGCATGTGAGTACTAAATGGGACGACAAATAACAAGATGACTAAGAAAGTATTCTGGAACCTAAGTTACAACCCGTAAACCAAACAAGCACCGTGGTTGTAACCCTTCTCCTGAACAGAAATTAGTCTATAATCATTTATCGACAAAAAGAAAGCATAAATAATGATGTACTGAAATAAATAAATACGAACACAGCCTAGACAAAACTAGACTAGACTGGACTCCATACAACAATCATGGCCAAGCAATGAGTACACCTTTATACATTAGCTAACTAGGGTTATTACAATCCTAATTACTAACATATGCACTTTTGAGAAATTCAATCCAGTTACCTGCCTTGCAGACTACCCGACTCATCCAGGCCAAAAGAAAAATAAGTATAGCAGACACACCGCAGTATGATACGTGTGTCCTAAAGAAGTGCCCCACTCGACGGTGTGCTGGTAGAGTGCTCATCGTGACAGATACCTCAAAATCCCATGTATATATATAGACAGGAACATAAATGGCTGCAGGTAACTGGAAAATTCTCCACTCCTAATGATCTAGATAATCACTAGTTATTAATCCTTAATATTTTCTTGTTGGATTCTGGGTGTGGCATTCTGTAGAATCCATCCTAAATATGATATGCAATACTGGGTAATACAAGAAATTGTACTATAACAAGCCACAACAAGAAAATATAATAAGCTGTAAGCTAGGAGTGCGCTACGATAAGCCACCATAGAAAAAGTAGGGAGTATGCAATGACAGGCCACTATCATGTAAGCAAGGAAGGACATGTACAAGAGTGCACCACGACGGGTCACTATCTATTAAGCAAAGAAGACATGTAACATGGATGCGCCACGATGGGCCACTATCTTGTAAGCAAGGAAAGACATGTACAAGAATGCACCACAACGGACAACAACAAAGAAATTCTAGACATGACATAGACTGTAAAGTATAATAAATTCGAAAGGCATGACAATACATATCATAGCATATAAGAAAGAATCGAAAGGACAGACATATCATGGCACGTAAAAAGGGATAAATAAAAGTAAGTACATGATATAGAATAATAACTGAACATGAGCTAGTGTCAAGTGTATATAGGGTGTACAATCATTTTTTAACTATACGAGATCATCTAATCATGTTAAGAATTTATTACAGTTGAAAAAAATCAAAAATGGCCAAGTACAAAAAATATGCCAAAAGATCAAAACTATAATTAAAATTATCAGTCGCATATGAACTCTAATTAAGGTGAAATAAGAAGATTCTTGAAGCCAAGAAAAGATTTACAACTTTCATGTTTTAAGTTTTTCAATATTCTAGCTACAAACCGCTTAAACAAGTAAAAATAGCTATTCGCACGCGCATGTGGACAGATCTGCCCACGGGGCACGTGGTGCGAGAGCACAGTGCATGGAAAATGAATCGCACAGGTGCGCGGTCGTAAAATACATAGCGCACGGATGCACGACACGCGGATGCATGAGAGCACGACATGCAGACGCACAGTGAAAGAAATCTGCGGGCGTACGACAAACAAATCGCACAGTGCACGGATGTACGATGCACGCAGCGTGAGAGCACGGCACGCGGTACTCAAATCACGCTGGCACGCGGCCGCGAAACGTGCAGCGCATGCATGCACGGCGTGCAGGCGCACGGTCAACGAATCGTGCAAGCGTGCGGCGCGTGAATCGTGCAACACGTAGATGCACGATGCGCGGGACACAAGAGCATGGTATGCAGGCGCACGGCCAACTAATCGCGTACGTGGCACTATTCATTGTTCCAGCAGCACCGAAGATGTGTGGGAACCCATGAACACGAAAAATGCCAGAACTAACTCAAAATAAATTGAAATCAAGTGGTTCAAAAGCCAAAATTGGGTAGAATGAAATTTACCACAACATGGAACCCTTAGATATCGGAAATAACAAAGTTTAAGAGATCAAAACCAAGAAAACTACAAACTTAGATCTACAAAAATGTAAACAACAAAATCAAAACTCCAAGTTCTAAAGAGGCTTAGAATCATGCAAGGAAAAGAATAAAAAAACAAAAATGGCAAAAAAATAATATTGTTTAAGATTTGGCAAGATGTACTTGTCTAGGGTTGGTGGACGAGTAAATGTAGAAGAAGATAAAAAGTAAATAAAATTAATGGAGGATAGAGAAAGAGAGAGAAGTTAGTTTTTATACAAAACCCTTCTCATCTAAAACAACCCAAACCAAGCCATGCCAAGTTGAACCAAACTAAATTAAACCAAGTCAAGATTAAACCAAGGCAAGGCTAAGAAAGATAAGTCAAAACACAGATCACCTGACAAATGTCAAAATTTCGTACACGTATAATGGAAATACGTATAACGGAAAAATGGGAGTGACATGTATGCCGTCGATATATATTGGTATACTGGCGGTATGTCGGTTACGGAGAAAATCCATAAGTTGGAAATTTTTTAAAGTGTTTCGAAAACCAAGAAAAATATGAAATACGGTATAAAAATACATATCCGTATATAAATACCGATACTGTGAGATAAGTCTCACAGTGCCTCATAGTTACGAACCCATAATTTAATACCTATCGCTTCCAAGTCTTGTAGTATCTTGCTAGCTAATATAGTGAGTGCTCCCATAAATTTCTAATTCAAAGCGTCAGCCATGATGCTTGTCTTTCTAGTGTATGTAATTATTAAATCATAATCCTTGATGAGTTATAATTATTACCTTTGTCTCAAATTTAGTTCATTCTGAATGAATATGTACTTAAGACTCTATGGGCTGATGAAGATATCATCAACATTTTTCTAAGTCATAAGTGAGATAATTCGTTCAATGTGGCTTCAGTTGCCTTGAGGCATATGATATCACTTCATATTCTACATGAGCACACATCCCAAGTCAAGATTGGATGCATCATTATAGATCTATAGTCCCTATGTTCCTTTTGGAACTGCTTGAATTGGAGCTAAAGTAAGCCATTACTTTAACTCTTGAAAGCTAGCCTCACAGTTGTTTATCTACTTGAACGTTAATCCCTTTTAAGTTAGATGAGTCAGAGGTGATGAAAGCGTCAAAAATTCTTCAAAAATCATTAATAGTAGCATGCCAAGACAAGGAAACTGTGTATCGCACTTGCCGATGTGGGTTGTTTCCAATCCACCACAACTTTTTTTTATCGGATCAATATCAGTACCTTTTGTCGAAATAATTTTGCCAAGGAATGATATATGTTATCTATCCAAAACTCACACTTGCTTAATTTAGCAACAATTGATGATCTTATAGGGTCTGAAGTATAGTCCATAAATTTTCATCATGATCCTACTTTCTTCTTGAGTATATAAGAATATCATTAATGAATATGACCACAAATTTTTCTATAAAAGATTTGAATACTCTGTTCATTATATCTATAAAAGTAGACGGAGCATTCATCAAACTGAATAGCATAACCAGAAACTCATACTGACCATATCTTGTGCGAAACGCTAAGTTTGGTATATCATCCGTCTTGATCGTCAACTAGTAGTAGCCTGAGCAAAGATTTGTCTTCGACGACCATTTTTTCTTAATTTTATTATTTTATTGGATTAATTATGGTTATTATAGATAAAGTTAGATATATTTATGAGTTTTAACTTTGATAAATTTTATTGTATGTAGAAACAATATTGTTAGTAAGTTTCATAGTTTCACTTATATTTTTCTCCATTTTTTAGCTGAATATTTTTTGAAAATATTAGTAAAGTTTAAGTTATTTTCGAAATTATTTTAGATATATTTTACTTATATATAGAAAACTAGTATTAGTTTTTAAAATAATAATAATAATAATAATAATAATAATAATAATAATAATAATAATAATAATAATAATAATAATAATAATTTAATAATAATAATAATAAATATAAATATGCAGAATATATTGACATAAATTGTAGCAAATATTTTTGATTTTTTAATTAAAATTTTATTTTTGAATAAATAAAGTGTAAATATTAATTATATATACATAATATAGTTATCTATATTTTAATATATATATATTTTTAATATATATATATATATATATATATATATATATATATATATATAAGGGTACTGCTATTAGCACTCCCAAAATGTCATTCAATACTCCTCTTTAAATTTTTTTAATAGTCAAATTACAAATCTACCCCTGCATTAAATATAGCATTAATTTATGCATCTATGGAGGGAGGAGTGTAGGATGACCTTTTAGGAGTGCCAATAATGTTAATGCAGGGGTAGATTTGAAATTTAAATGTTAAAAATATTAAAGAGCAGTGTCGAATGACATTTTAGAAGTGCTAGTAGCGGCACCCTTTATATATATATATATATATATATATATATATATATATATATATATATTTTATATATATATATATATATATATATATATATATATATATATATATATATATATTTATATGTATATATATTGAAATATATTTGGTAAATAATATTTTATACTTTTATCTAGAATTGTTATTTCTTATTTAATTAATTATAGTCTATACACAATATACCCCTTGTATATTTTCTATATAGAGATTATTTATCTTTTATAATAAATAAATATATTTTAAATATTGTCAATATATAATATATTTATAGATTTTTTTTAGAAATTATTTTCTAATTTCTTAGAAAAAATTAGGTTTTTTAGAAATTTTTTCATAAAAGAAAAAGAAAAGAAAAGAAAGAAAAAGAAAAAGAAAAAGAAAAAGAAAAAGAAAAAGAAAAAGAAAAGAAAGAGAAAAAAGAAAAAGAAAAAGAAAAAAGTAAAAAGAAAAAAGAAAAGAAAGAAGAAGAAGGAAAGGATACTGTTCCCCGCAGGAACAGTAAACTTCCAAAATTGAGCCCCCTTGTTTCCGTAATCTCATCTGATTCTCAACCAAATTCGACCAAACCAAATCCTATGTGAAGCCTATTGTAATGCCCTATCCCTACATCTTGTCCCATTTCCATCCACAGGGTGTGCGAGAAAGGAACACTATCGTTACCAATTCAATCGAAACCGATAAATCAGGATCGATTCTAGCGGTCGAACGGAAACGATTGAATTAAGATCCTTTTCTCGTTATGAAAAGGCTTCTACGGAATCAAGTCCCATATTCCGTGGATTGTGCCTCGAGGATAGACTCTGCGTCTGAGTCGGAAGAGACCTCCCGTTGCTCTACTTTTTATGCCGCACTTGCTCTTTGACTTTGGTTTTCGTGAATAAATTTTCATGAATGTTTTCGATGGTTTTCATGGCTTGTGTTTTTGAACTTCGCATTCGTATCGAACTCCTTGAATGGCACAATATTCTAATCAGTTGCTTGTGCAATTTTAGTTAATCGCGAAGGTGACGTCTAAGCATGGCCAACCTGTCCCTCGCCTCAAGTAAGACTAAGGTGAGTGGCTGACCTCCTTCCCCTCGACCCTCTGATTTCAAATCAAACGTGAAACATAAAATGCATGCTTGTATTCATAGTGTAGAATCAATAAATTATGGCAGAATTTTTTATGAACACTTTCTATAGATCTGTACAAAACAAAGATTGAATCGATTAACGAATGTTGCAGCGATAAGGCAGCACACATTAAAAACTGGCTAACTCTCGAAGATTTTGTAGTCCACACTTGAATAATTAATTTTAGTCTAGTACGATCATAGACAACTTGTGCACAAGGTTTCGCTTCCTTGGACGGTTAGCCGAGGCCACAGGACAATTTCAGCCTAGGAGGAATGCGAAATAACTGTGCTAGATGCTAGCATGGGTCATTCGAAACTTTCAGCGGGGCTAGCTACCCGCGCTAAAAGGGTCACCGACTTAACCAAATTGTACATCCACGATGGCTTGAATTGCCAGTGACCCCCACTTGCACATTATTTACAAACTTTTGTTATAAAAATGGCAGGAAGAACATAGTAAGTTACGCTGCAATGGCGCGCTCTGCCGTGGGTAAGATTTATCGAAGTTATGTTATATTGCCTATCGAATGCTTGCCTCTTAACATTCAATTGATCAGGATGGTTAGAAAGATCACCAAGTAGCTAACATGTTTTATAAAACTGCTTGAACAAATAAGGGCCTGGGTTTTAAATTAGCCACTCGCCAGTACATGTGATCGTACTGACCCTCGCTCTCCATATGTGCTACGAATCAGGTGGAATATGCCAACTAACCAAGGTGACGTTCGTGTTTTGAAGCTTCGATCGCGCGTCGAAGACTCTTGCTGCACAACTTTTGAGGGCTATCTGCAAACAGTCCAAGAATATGTCTCGGCTTCCCTTCCTCCATCCTAGGTGGCTGGAATACTTTTGTTGTAAATAGAGGGATGTAAAGTATGAAACGACTATCTCATTGGCGTTCATTTTGTAATCGAATCGTGTTGTAAGCCCGTACGACATGATTGTAATAGAGTCTTGTAAATGATGTATATTATCAAAAAAATACAAAGTTTCTCTGTCTTAATGTGTTGTTCAATTTCTCTATGTACTCTCTAAGATGTTGTGTTTCGGATAACCTTATGACTATGCCTTGTGCGATCGCAACCTAGGTTCATACGGCATCACGTGCGGGGGACAACTATTGATGCTTCCGAATCGGGGCATGACATAATGGTATCAGAGAACGGCTTTACGTTCTTTGGCCTTTCGTTTGAGTCATGTACCCTTGATCCCATGTCGATGAGATGAGTTATTTCATACAATGAGTCCGTAATATTTTCTTAGACTAATATTATGAGTTGCCTTCATATCCCAAAAGCTGGAGAAGCTATGGCCGTGAATGAAGAGAGTGCCTCGAGTGATTCGAGTAGCTCAAGGGCTGACTCTCGAATGCCCCCATGGAATGGATGTTGCGTATGCTAGAGATACAACAATGCCAGGCAGAGGCCAACCAGCGCCAGAATGAGCTCCATCGACAGCAGATTGAGGCACGGCAGACTCAGTTTGAGAACCGATTTGATGCCTAATTCAAGTTGCAGCAGAAGCAGCTTGATACTCTTCAACAGATAGTCTAGACAGTTGTGGCTAATAACAATTTTGCGATGACACATGCCGTGACCGAGTCTGCGGTCCGACCGATCGAAATCAAACCAGAGGTGCCCGAACGTCTACTTGCAACACCAAGAAGTTCTAACATTGAGGTGTCAAAATTCACGAAGAATTATCGTACTTCCTTCAACGGTACTGAAGATCCCTATCTAGCGATCGACTGGTTGGAGGAGATAGAAGACCGTTTCGAACTTCTGGGTGTTGATGAGTTAAAGAAAGTCGCATGTACTCAGCTTCTACTCCGATTGAATGTGCACGACCGGTGGGCCATGCAAAAGCGAGCAATCCGACGAGATGATGAGACAATGGCGATCCTATTGGGCTACATTCAGAAAGGCATTTAAAATCGAATACCTTCCCGCAGCCGTTCGACAGGAGAAAGAGAATGAATTTATGTAGTTGAAGCAAGGGAACATGACGGTACGGTAGTACACAGTAGAGTTCAATAAATTAGCCAAATTTGCTGGAGCATTCTTGCATACAACGCAGAGTTGCACTCGATGGTTCGAAGTGGGTCTGCGTCCATCTATCTCTGCCTATGTATCGGTGCCTGAATACAAGACCATGGGCGAGTCTCTGAAGCACGCTCTCCGCCTTGACTGCCAATGCCCTTCCACCGCTGTCGGTGCTGTGCATACCTACAATCGCAAGCGCCCCAGCCATACAGTAGAAAACAATGCAAACAAGCGTCCAAACAACGGCAATCAGGGTAGATAACAAGGACGGAACCCAGGAGCTCGCTGCCACAAATGCAATAACTTCGAGCACCATGCAACCGAATGCCATGTCTCTGAAGACGGAAGCTAGTACTGCGGTAAGACGGGCCATCTGTGTGCGAACTGCCTGACCAGAAGTCCGAACCCAACGATGTCTCAACAATAACAACATCGTCCAAGAAACCAGGGTCCAGCACCTCGAGCCCAACAAACCGCGCCACAAAGTTGCCAAGACCATCGCCCCAATGCCGAAGGCCGCGTTTATGCCATGACTCGAGATGATGCATTCACCTCTGATATAGTTGTGACCGGTATACTACTTTTCAATAATAAACCTGCTCGTGTACTGTTTGATTCAGGTGCTACGCATAGTTTTATAGCAAAATATTTCATTGATGAACATAAATTCTCCATGGCACCGCTAGGCCTTAACCTTAGTGTTAGCACCCCATAGGGTACACAAATACCTATAAACACTATCTATAGAGATGGCTGCATATATATTGGTGGGAGGAAATTGACTCTAGATGCGATAGTTCTAGACCTTAAGGACTACGACATCATTCTGGGGATGGATTGGCTCGGTGCTTGCTCGGCTATCATTGACTGTACAGAAAAGAAGGCCACCTTTCGTCTACCGGGGGAGCCTGAATTTTGTTACTCGTGTAGCAAAGTTTCGGTAGCCTACATGGTGATTTCGATAATTTCTGCTCGAAAGATGCTGTATTTCGGATGGAAATGCTACTTGGCGTCCATTCGAGACATGCGAAAAAATGGTGCAAACGCGGGTCAAACCAATGTTGTGGCAGAATTTCCATATATATTCCAGGTTGAGCTACCCAGCATGCCACCTGATCGGGAAATCAAGTTCACTATCGACACCTTCCCCAACACTCGACCAATTTCCAAGGCCCTGTAAACCCCCATAATTTATATAATTTACTAGTTATTTTTATTTAATATTTCTAATATTTTACCTCATTTATTAAGTAGCTAAGTATATATATATTTATTTATAAAAATACTTATAGCAACGGCGAACATCGTTTTGATCCGAAATTATGATTTTTGCCCATGTGTCCAGAATTACTTTTGGGCAGGCATTTTTAGACATGTCTTTTATACTAAAAATGTTCATGATGTTTGTTTCAGCATCCGGAGTCGTTTTTCGAGATTTGACTTTCATTATACTCTGTCATTTATTACTATTTTATTTCTGTTATTTTATTAAGTTTACTCTTATTCTGTATGTTTTTATCATATTGTGCGTCCAAGTCATACTAGGGTGCAAGTGACTGTATTTGTCATTTTATTGTTTTATATTTTTTCTGCATTGACTTAGCACTAGTTGACCACCCACTGAAGATAAGGTATTGGTATATCTCATATGGCCTTGACAGATGATGTATCAGGAGTTGTGAGTCACATGTAGGGTGCGGACTCGCTTATTCGGCTGGCCACCGATACGTAGGAGACGTGCGACGGTTAGGGAATAACTGCCAATAGAATTGCATGACTAGTGGGCTTGGCAGTTATTAGAGGTTCATATATGTTATGGAGATGACATAGATTGGCACTTAGTGGAAAGAACAGTTCCTTGACGTATGGGCCACATATGTACACTATTGTAACCTAAAGCTCCGTCGGAGGCACCGGTTCACCCTATTATTACTGTTTTGCACCAACGTTCATGGAACATTACAGACGTATTCTATTGTTGATTCCCTCTGACATTCATGGAACATTACAAACGTATTCTATTACTGATCCCCTCTAACGTTAATGGAACGTTACGTATGTAGAAGCATGGAATTTCAGGACCAGAAATCCTATGTGCCAAATATTACATGCGCCAGGGAGCTCAGAGGAAGTACTTGGCACAGCAAAGCATAGACATTAAAAGAAGATTTTTATTTCATATAAAAGTCTATTACATATCTTAAAAAGAGCTGTACAAAGTAGGATTTCTACAAAGAAAAGACCCTAAGTCTACAGCTAGGCACAGCAACCACCATGCGCTCTCAAACAGGCGCATCTCGCTATGTGCTCTCAGCCAGGCGCATCTCTTCAGCAGCTCAGTTATGTGCATGTGCATCCCTTCAGCAGCTCAGTTATGTGCATCCCTTCAGCAGCTCAGTTATGTGCCACCCTTCAGCGTCCCAGTCAGGCGCATCATGAAGTGTCAGCATATACGCCATCAAATGCTTCGACTAATGAAGCATTTATTGAGCAGAACAAGCGTGGCAATCAACCCTCTAGCTGGAGGAGGAGCTTTTCAAACTAAGGAAGAGAAGAGCACCGTAAATCAACCTGCAGCTAAAGGAACAGCTTTCGACCCAAACAGAATGGGCAACACCCACTCTAGCAGGAGGAGGAGCTCTCCCAAAGCCCAAGGAAGACCGCAATCGAAACACGGCTAAAGGAGCTGCAAAAGAGCCTCTAAAGCTGTAGCACAGCAATTCTGATCTGTGGCTCTTCCAGCATAACGGAGACGAGGCTCGAGCATCTCGATCTTTGGATGCAACAGGCACCTTTTGCCTGCCTCAGAAGCCCTCGACTCCGACTTTTGGATGTAACAGTCACCTTCAAGTGCATCAATGAAGATCATGCGTCGCATCTTCACCCTCGGGAGCATCTCATCAACAAAATGTGCTCGAGTAAACAAACCCTCTCTATGCCACTATTTATAGGCTAGGCAAATTAAACCCATGCGCCAAGTGGCTGGCTCTCCGAATCCCGTGCAATGAATTTACATTAATGGTGATGAACCTGATGCTTCGAATTCAGCCAAGTCAAGATGGCTGTTTAAAGCACTCGAAGAATGCAATAGTCGGGCCCATAAAGACGTGTCATGCAAAGAGGATGCGTCGGCCAGACCGCGCATCGTACTGACGCGCCCAGCTCCCATCAACCTCATAAGGATGCACCCCCATGCGTCCCCATGCGCCTAGTGGAACGCCGATCGATGCGCCCACTCAATAAACCCATCACCTCTCAAAGAACATTAAATGCTGAAGTCTGACAGAGTTGGCAGCACGTCCCTCGAGGACTGCAGTTGACATCTTTTTCAGAAAATGAAGCGTCGCCAACGTCAGCACCATCATTACTCCCCTCCAGCGGTTACAAGCCACGTGGCCGCCAAACCATTTCGCATGCGCCTCCGCGGCCATGCGCCCAAATCTCTGCATGCACCTTAAAAGTCGTGCGCCTCAGACTTTTTCTCTGATCCCTAAAGACAGAAGTAAAGTCACTACTGAAGCCTCGCATACGCCTCCAAAGCCATGCGCTCCGACTAGTTTGTAACTCCTAAAGGTTACCAGCCAAAGCCTCCTCATGCGCCCAATCCCAGGCGAATCCTATCAGATCACTCCCCACTAAATCTGAGATCTTCGAGCCATGGACCTACGACACGCGTCCTTTGACTTGATTCAGCCTATGAAGGGGTGCTAATCATCCAAGATCTCAGCAACTGAAAGATCTTCTCCATTGCTACGTGCCAGCTCTGTCGCATCCCACGACAGCAACAAGAAAAGTTCAACTCCTCAATCAGGGCGCATCGCTTATGCGCGTCCATCAGCAACCACCACGTGGCGTCCCCACGTACAGGCGCATTCTACATGCGTGCATGAGCAACCAGCCTACAAAGCTATAAATAGAAGAATCATCTCATTCTAACACACACACACACATACAGAGACGTCGTGCAATCGTCAGCAGTATATAGAGAGAGGAAGATACAGATACTCAACGTCTTCTTCCTTTTCGCAAGCTCCTACACCTAGAGCAACCCAGATCTTCAGAGAACCGAGAACCGTCGTCAGATCGTCAACGGAGTCAACGCATTACCACTCGCTCCATCGACACAAGGAACCCAGATTAAACAAAAGTGTACTCCTAGGACTACGTCTAAGTCCTACATTGTAACAATGTTATGTTTGTATTAAAATTACATCAAAAGATTTTAACGGCAAACAACCTGGCGACTCTGTTGGGGACTTTTTTCTCCTCTACCGAGAAAGTTGTGTCACAATCCGACAATGTAAAAGTGGGCTCCTCCTACAAGACGCTGGTCGTACGCCTCAATCAACAGGCGTATGAGGAGTTCATCTCTGAATGCAGTGCGAGTCCTTCGAAGCTGCTGCCGAAGTCGAAGAAGACTCGCCAAGTCTGGATGCACAAGATCGACGCCTTTGGCACCACCACCGAAGGGGATATACCAATGTAGCCATCCCTTTCTACTGACGTCCTCAGCAACCAAGATGCGCCTACCGGTGCAGCGCATCTCTCGGGAAAACGTACGGCTGGCCACATTTCCCAGCCATCTCCCTCTCAGACGAGGAAGATGCGTCGACGGAGCAGGGGCGCAGCTAATGCCCCGTGCATCACCTCTGATGTGCCGCAGAAGGTCTCTGTCTTTGACAAACTCACTCGCTGTAGTAGCGAGGAGAATTTAGACTCTGAGTACTATGCACCCCAGCGGGCTAGTACGAAGAAGTCCAAGGCAGCACGGGCCATGCGCCTCAAATGTGCTATGTCGGCAGCAAACCAGAAGCATGCGCTCATAATCATACGCGCTGGGGATGGTAAGCTGTATAAGGTCGACTCGGGTGCTTCTGCGCCGAAAAAGAGTCGACCTTCAAAGTCCTTGTCTCACTTGGGCGCATCTGTTACGTTCGCAACCGAGTCGAGCAAGGCAAACCCTGTGGTCTTGAACTCCCGCACCTCCTCTGGTTGTGCGTTTGAGGTTCGTTTAAGCCACTGTAAATGTTGTTCCTCCACTACTGATCTGAGCACCTGTTTGGTGTTGGATCAGGGGGTGTAGCGTTCACTTGACCACCCCGGCGCTTGGCCTTGCCATGCGCCTGATGGGGGTACGAAGATGGCACTCTCCTCCAATAATATACGTAACGTAATCACTCACAAACACCGGTCAGGAGAGTTGACTGACAAGCACAATGCACCCCTCACAGGGCACGCCTGTGCTGTAGTCACCATCAACTGTTATTGCAAAACAGCAGTTCCGCCACCAAGGCAGTCGGTTTCCAGCGGCTGCAATCACCAACACCTCTCCGACGTCGCCTCGGAAAGAAAATGTCAATTGAAGAGGAACCAGAGGTTGCTTCATGCAACGTGATCTCTAATTCCTCGTCAATCCGAAAGGCGACCGGCCATTCCTCGACCTCGTCTAAGAGTCAGCCGAGGAGAACCAAGGCAACTATTCCATCCTCTGGAGTGTTCGAAGGCACTCGGAGGAGAAGGAAGATCCTGGAGGTAGTTGGGGGTAGTCAAGCCCTTGTTGATCCTCCTTCTGAAGATGAAGATGCCCTACAGAGCACAACTGGCATGGAAGTCAACCTCCCAAATGTTGCTGGGGGTAGTCTAGCCCCTGTGGACCTGCATCTCGAAGACGAAGAAGTCCTCCAAGACAGAACTGGGGGTAATCAGGCCCTCGCGGATACTTCTCCCGAAGACGAGGGTGTCCTCCAAAACACAGCTTGGGGTAGCCAGGCCGAAGGAGAGGCAACTCCCCTACAAGAGAGCGAGGCCGAAAGCGAAGCCTCAACTAATCCATCCGACTCCAACCGTGTCATGACAGTATACATGACTGGGGGTAATACCGAGCCAGATGTGCAGCCAGCAGACGTCGTCCAGCGCATAGATACTCTGGAGGGAGGGCTCAAAACCCTCTTTGTCTCCATGCAAACACTGACTCAAGCAGTATTCGAGATACGGTCAGCTTTGGCCAGGGCACCTTCTACCGGTCCTGACCCAGGGGCCAATGGAGAATCAAGTGTACCCCTTCAACGGGTATCCTTGGATACGGATCGCCGCAAAGCACCTCGGACGTCGGAGCCATCAAATGCTCAACTCCAGGCTGTACCACCTTTCCTGACTCCCAGCTCCATAGAAGACGTGGTGGAGATGATCTGGGACTTGTACGAACGCTTTGAGTCCAAGAACAGGCAAGAGGAGCGCCAGAAGATGGGGATCCCCCAACCCTATCCCTTCGAATGGAACAAAGTGGTTTATCCTCCTAAATATAAACCATAAACTCTGACGTCGTACGATGGAAAGGACTCTCTGCGTCGCTATCTGACGTACTTCCAGTCCCAAACAGGACATCTCCCGAAGGAGGACGTACTACTTACCAGCATATTTGTCGGGGCACTGAAAGGAGTGGCGTACGACTGGTACTGCAGCCTCTCCGATAACTCTATATCCTCCTTCGTCGACTTGACACGCCTCTTCCTTGACCGTTTCTACGACGGCAGAAAGGACATGACAATGGCATCCCTCATAGAGATATGCCAGAAGGAGAAGGAAACAGTTCGAGTATTCATCGAACGCTTCCGACAGTCCTGCTTCAGACTGCCCCCGGGCATGCCAGAACATGCACTCCTCTCCTCCTGCAGCATGAACATGCTGCCTGTAGTCAAACTCTGGCTCAACTCCACTCCTCCTTCCGACTGGTGTTCCTTGATCATCGAAGCCGAAGCAGCAGAAAAGAAGGCGTCCAATGCTCGCCTTCTGGGAGTTAGTTTCCCTGACTTTGAGGACAAGGGGAAACGCCCTACAGCCAACAACCCCGGACGAGAAACGAAGGGGAAACAGGTGCTGACTGTCAATGCCTCCAAAGGTGCATCAGCACCCACTCAAAAGCCTCTACTTGCACCAAGGCCAAAGGAGGTTTATTCTTTCAACGATGAAGACACCCTGCAACTCTTTGAGATACTGAAGCAGGGTGACAAGATCAAATTGCCGGACCCGAAGTATCTCGACGAGGTTGGGAAAGTGGACAATCCGAGGTACTGTCACTACCATCGATTTGTCGGACATCCAACCAAGGACTGCTACGTCCTCAAAAACTACATCCAGCGTATGATCAATGCGGATGTTATCTCCGTCGACTACGAGGAGAAAATGGTCTCGGCCAATCTGGTGTCAATCCAATTTAGCATCTTGCCGCCGACCACAACACAAGATGGCGTCGTCCCCATCCCTAAGGCGACAATGGAGGTGGTTAACTTACCACCTACTCGTGACAACATGAGTGGACTCACCCCGCTCACCACATCTCGGGGAGAGATCTTATGGGTTCACCCTGATCTCGTCTCCGAGGTTACTCAACCGGAGGTACGCTCTGCCTCCAAAACCAAAGGCAGGAAGATCAAGTCTTGTCGCATGGTCTTTTCCTTCGCAGAAGAGGCTCTTCCTGTACAAACCCGTTCGCAGTTGAACGTCCAACCCGATGAAGCTGCCGTCGAGGTTGTGCCTCCCTGTACTGCCCCTACTGCCGAAGAAGGGGGTTCGTCCAAGCCTCCAGCAGCCAATAAGCAGAAGCATGTAGAGGTCCGTTTCGACAAACCTCTGCGAAAGGAGAATGCTTCTGGGCTAGCCAAGCCCCACAACTTTGACATATTGGCACAACTTGCCAGTACTCCTGCCCGCCTATCTCTGTTTGAGCTTCTTCGCCTTTCCAAGGACACTCATGAAGCTCTCTGTGAAGCCCTGAAGGATACTGAGTCCTTCATCAGTCAGGTCAAGCAGCCTGAAGATCTCCCGACTACATGTGCGCATTGTCATTGTACGGATGAAGTTATCCCCAACATAACCTTCACCCAACAAGATATGCTGCTCAAGCACAACCGACACAACAGGCCTCTATATTATACAGGGTATATCGGTTCCGTCAAGGTGAAGCGGATTCAGATCGATCCGGGGTCTTCCCTCAGCATCATCCCGAAGACGCTGCTCTAAACACTGGGGATCCCAATGTACTGTCTGGCGCCCTCCAACACCACAATCAGTGGCTTCAATGCTAGCAAGAGTGAGTCGCTGGGTAAAATATAGCTAAAGTGTCATATTGGTAACCTCAGAACGGAGGTCACTTGCTATGTCGTGGACGCCGATGTCAACTACAACCTCCTACTGGGTCGTCCGTGGCTGCATGAATACATGGTGGTACCTTCCACACTCCACCAATGTATGAAATATGTGTCCACCAATGACATCATCCGGACGGAGTTCGCAGATATCGACCCTTTTAAGGGGGTTGAAGCCTACTTCACTGATTCCAACTTGTACAAATCACCTGACGAGGAGGAAGCCAATGATGCTGACAATGAAGCAGAAACGGCAGTAGAGCCCGGCATGGAGCCAGAGGTGATTCCTGATGCTCCTCTAAAAATTCGACTCAAAGGGAAGCCGCCTCAGACGTTACCTCCTATGAGAATCAAGCTACCTGGAAAAGCACCAACTGCTCCAGGTAGAACACCTACTAAAGCTCCCTTGAAGATACGACTCAAGGGAAAGCCGCCTCAAACATCGGCTCCCCTTGTGGCAAAACTACAGGAGAAGGCACCTATCACTGAAGGCGCAGTTGAGGCACCTCTGAAGGTGCGTCTTAAGGGCAAGCCGTCACGATCATCTGTCTCATCCAAGCTGCCGGAGAAGGCCCACATAGCCCTCTCGGACCCCAAGATCAAAGCTGTGGTGGACTCTTCCGATCCAATCCCAGTACTCACAGATGAAGAGCTAGGGGAATATATCTCTGCTAATGTAGATGCACCCTCTCTGGACAATGTAATTCCGCAGGACAGAATCTCGTGTTTCATCAATAATAGAGTTGTCTTTTAATTATTCTAGTCTTCCATATTGGAATGCCATATATACATTAGATAATGCTCTATGGTCGTTGAAACACAAATAACGACCGTCCATCATATAAATCGAGTAGTCCCATCCCAAGGGGTCTGTTTTATAGTCCCACCGCGGAATCAAGACGAAGAATCCATCATCTTCGGCAAAGTCGAGCGTCATCAAGACCTCCTGCCACTCGAGCAAGAACCAGATGCCGGCAGAATACAAGTCTATCGGTACACGGACAAGGCAAAGTACCTCATCCAAAAGATGGGTTACGACCTAAAAAGAAACAAAGGCCTGAACTACGGCAAGGGTCGATGTCTTCCTCTTCGGCTTCCAACACCTAAAGGAAAGTTGCAGGACTACTATCATCGAACTCGACGGGGGGTGGGCTATGTCACGCCATCGTCAACTCTAGAGAACTCGGAGGTGGAGGAAGCAGAGCATTCTCACTCGTCCAAAGCATCAACTTGGGATTCCGATACCAGTATCGGATCAGTCTTCAAGAAATTGCTATCAGCCAACATGACATTTGCACAATCTCAAGAAGATGAAGGCGAAGACCAAATGCCAGAATTCTTCGAAGAAGAACCCTGGGCTCAACGCCTAGGAGAACAGTAGAAGTCTTATTTTGAATTACGCGAACCCCTACCGAAGACGAAGTCGAGCAGATCGACCTTGGGGATGGATCTTCTTCTAAACCCATCTTCATCAGCAAAAGCCTAATAGAAGAAGATCGAAAATCTTTAATCCAGCTGGCTAAAGAATATATCGATGTCTTCGCCTGGAGCTACGAAGATATGCCGGAACTTGATCCCCAAATTACGATGAATAGGCTTAACATCTTACCTGATGCCAAGCCTATAAAGCAACAACAGCGACATTTTCATCCCGACATCATGAACGCTATAGATCAGGAAGTAGACAAACTCCTGACCAACGGGTTCATCCATGAGGAACAACATCCGGATTGGGTGGCCAATGTCGTCCCAATCACCAAGAAGAACGTAAAGATACGGGTCTGTATCGACTTCATGGATCTTAACACTGCTTGCCCGAAGGACGAGTTCTCGCTTCCAATCACCGACGTGATGATCGACAACACATGTGGCTTCGAACGCATATCCTTTATGGACGGGTATTCGGGCTACAACCAGATCAAGATGTTCCCCAATGATGCAAAATATACGTCATTCAGGACTACGAAGGGGGTTTTCTGCTACACAGTGATGCCTATCGGCTTGAAGAATGCTGGTGCAACATACCAGCGAGCTATGAGCACCATCTTCCGTCAACATCTTCACAAAACAGTTGAATGCTATGTTGATAACATCGCAGTTAAGAGCCGTCTCAAAGGAGATCACCTACGAGACCTTAAGACAGTCTTCGATCTCATGCGAGCGCATCAACTCAAGATGAACCCCGCTAAATCCTTCATTGGAGTTTCTAGCAAAAAGTACTTGGGCTTCATTATCACGGCGAAAGGCATTCATGTCGATCCCGAGAAGACCAAAGCCATCCTTGACATGGACCCTCTGAAGAACCTCCGAGAACTTCGAGGCCTACAGGGGCGTTTGACATATATCCAGAGGTTTATAGCAAATCTTTCCGAGAAATGTCAATCCTTCACCCAGCTCATGAAGAAGGGAGTCTCTTATATCTGGATAGAGGAATGCCAAAAAGCTTTCGACGACATTAAGGCTTACTTGACGAGCCCGCCAGTCCTGGTGGCACCCGTCGCTGGCAAACCATTTCTCCTTTACGTCCGTGCCATGGATCATTTCCTCGGCGCTCTGCTTGCTCAGAACAATGACACAGGCTATGAGAAAGCTATCTACTACCTCAGTAGAACACTGATCGGGGCCGAACACCGGTACAACCCCGTTGAAAAAGAGTATTTGGCCTTGCTATTTGCCATCCAAAAGACTCGCCATTATGTCTCAGGCCAGACAATTTATGTCATCTCCCGAGTCAATCCACTCAGAGTTCTCATGACGAAGCCAGGGTCATTAAATTCCCGGCTAGCTACATGGGCGATCCTGCTAACACCATACAACAAGGTGTTCGTTCCACAAAAAGCCGTCAAGGGTCAGGCTCTGGCCGACTTTTTAGCTGCACACCCCATCCCGGAATCCTCAAGACTCTATGAAGACATCCCGGATGAGGTCCAAGAATCAAACGTCACCGAAGAAAGCTCCGTCTGGCGGATCTTTTTTGATGGTGCTTCAAGAACAGGCCCCAAAGGCCAGATCATCGCAAGAGTGGGGGTAGTCTTAGTCTCTCCCGATCACCTGGTCATCCAGCGCGTCTACTTCCTTTCGAAGCCGTGCTCCAACAATGTTGTCGAGTACAACGCGCTCATCATGGGACTCCAACTAGCGCAACAGCTGAGGGTGGATCATGTGGAAGCCTACGGTGACTCAAAACTCGTCGTTAATCAGGTTAGAGGGCTATACAAAGTTTGCCATGAAGATCTGATTCCTTACCATGAGGTTGCATTGAACATCATTTCAACCTTCACCAAGTTCTTCATCGAACATGTACCTCGTCTACAAAATCTGGAGGCTGACACTCTAGCTGGCCTCGCAGCCTCATTGGCAGCACCCCTCGGGACTAAATATTACGTCACGATAGTTGTCCGAGACTTGGTCTGTCCTAAGAACAACCTATGCTCACAAATTGCCCATGCCGCGTCAACGAGTGCTGGTATTAATGTCCGAGACTGGAGATTCCCGTTCATCGACTTCGCTGTCTACGAAATTCTCCCGGAGGACCCGAAAGAAGCCGTCTCAGTCAGGAGGCGCTCCTTTCGATTCTACTAAGATACAGCTACTAAAATGTTGTACCGACGCTCCTACGATGGACTTCTCCTTCGATGTTTATCCAACGAAGAAGCAGCCGAAGCCCTTCGAGAAGCTCACGATGGAACGTACGGGGCCCATCAACCAGGACCAAAGTTGCAGGATCAACTACGACGCATGGGCTACTACTGGCGAACCATTGCAGCCGACGCTGTCGACTATGCTAAAAAGTGCCATACGTGCCAGCTTCACGCTGACTTCATCCGTACACCATCAGAACCACTACATCCTACGGTCGACTCCTGGCCCTTCGAAGCCTGGGGCATGGACATTGTAGGACCAATCACCCCACTATTATCGAGGGGATACCGCTTCATCCTAACCATCACCGACTACTTCTCCAAATGGGCAGAAGCTATTCTACTGGCAGAAGTGAAGAGCTCTAGGGTGATCAGCTTAATCAAGCATCATGTCATCTACCGTTTAGGGGTACTCCGGAGGATTATCCATGATAACGGTCCTCTGTTCATCAGCCACGTTTTCAACAGATTCTGTGACAAAAATCGTATTCAAAATGTGGCATCAACCGCCTACAATCCGGCAGCAAACAGATTGGCTGAGGCATTTAACAAGACTATCGTCAGGCTACTCAAAAAGGTCGTATCATCCAATAAACGCGACTGGGATGAAAAGCTCGGCGAATGCCTTTGGGCCTACCGCACAACGGTACGGTCTCCGACGGGTAACACACAATTCTCTCTGGTCTACGGGAGCGAAGCGGTACTGCCTCTCGAGATCCAGATACCCTCACTCCGTGTAGCAATCACAAATCAACTCATAGAAGAAGACAATCAACGTCGCCGTCTGTGAGAATTGGAGGCACTTGACGAAAAGTGTCTCCTAGCTCAACAACGCATCGAACGCTATCAAGCCCGTCTATCACAGGCTTTCAACAAAAAGGTCAAGCAGAGGACTTTCTAAGTAGGCGACCTGGTTCTGGCAGTCAGAAGGCCGATGGTGTTGACTCACAAGACACCAGGAAAGTTCGAGCCCAAGTGGAAATGACCGTTCATCATAGAGACGATATACTCAAACGGTGCCTACCGTCTCGCCAAATCCAATGGGGACTTGTTCATGATGCCCATCAACGGCAAGTTCCTAAAGAAGTACTACTCTTGACATCCTTAGACTTGTACTTCTATCTCCACCCAACAAGGGAGTCTCTGGACCCAATCATCAGGGCTCACGTACACCTCCCGCAAAATCTTACGCTTCTGGAATCCAGCTGTTCCATAGCGTTCTATTTTCCAGTAGAGAGACAACCACGTCCACATTACCTCTGAGTTGTTTCCCTACACCCTACAAAGCGAAATCTTATGCTCCGTAAGACGATGCTACCCATCATGTTTACCACGTCAACATTACCTCTGAGTAAACATCCCGTATAGACAACCCCTGCGTTGTCGTACATTGATCGCAGAACTTCCACGTCCATATTACCTCTGAGTAGTTCCGCGTATCCCCAGAGTCATTCCTACCACGTCCATAACACCTCTGAGTAGGAAGATTCTATCATTTGAATTCCATATTTGCCACGTCCACATCACCTCTGAGCAAACATGTCGGTTCTCTCGAACTTATTATCTGTACCTAAAAACTAAGGTGCGCAAAAGATAATAGGTCCACACAAATCATCAAGTTCATGACAGCAAAAATGAACACACCACAAAAACTCTGTATTCTTTATTCAAAAAATAAAGGATTACACCCCCAGCAAGAGTTGCAAATTACAAGAAAAAAAGATTACAATCCCTAAACATCCCCGGGGTTGGCCGAAAGCTCTTCAATCCGATGCTTCAAGCCTGCTGCCCGAGTCTCTACAGTCGCCAGGACCCAGCGTTCGGCTTCTTGACGTATCGTTTCTATGGCCTCAGGAGAAGTGTCATCCTCATGCTTTTCGTCCAACTGCTGCCACTGCTGAGCCAGAGTAAGAGCCCGGCGCGTGAAAGCTGCTTCCTCCTCCTTAGATGCTACATGATCATCCTGGACTCGTTCAGCATCTAATAAGAGTTGGGCCCGCTGGTCTTTGAGGAGGCAAATCTTGGCATCAACCTCCGCTATACTAGCATCCAACACGGCTCGCAACTCTACCTTCTCCTGCATGGACTGAGATAGCCTCTCCACCGCAGCCTCAGTTTCAGCCACCTCGCGTTCCGAGACACCCACGGTGGCCTGATAAGAGGACTCAATCTCAGCAATCAGCTTCTCCTTTTTCGCGTCTATCAGGACGGAGAGATCATTTCGTTGGATACGCTGAAACTTGAAAAGCAACTGGTCCAGCTCAGTCACCGAGGCCTTCAGAATCTCGGTCATATGATCATGGCCCTGGTGGAGACGTATCAGACCGATGTATGGAAGCACCATGGATTTTGCCATCACAAAACTCCTATTGGCGTTCATCACTGTCGATACACCCTTCTGCAGCATCTTGTACACTGCCTCAACGATGAATTTTACATACTCATCCGCATTCACCAGTACTTGTGGTATCATGGCAGGAGTTAGAGGAGCTGCCCTGGATGGCGGACGTGAAGAAGACCCGCCGACCTCAATCTGCGAGGCTTGAACGTCGACCTCAGCAGATACTCCCACACCAGGAACTTGAATTTTGCTACCAACTTCAGATGCCAAGAGAGCAGAAGCAGTAGGATGGGGTGTCGATATCGTCCCCCAAGTCAAAGAAGCAACAAAGGGCTCTTGCACCAGCAAACCCTTGCCATTTCCCGTCTCAAAGGGACTATCAACATCCGGAGTTGCCTCCTCCACCACCGAGGTGTGATCTGTAACCAGCGCGGAGCCTTCCTCTCGCAAGCTAACTGGATCAGCTCCCGTTTCTTGGCAGGGCACGTCTTCTGGGGTCGGGCTCGGCAGACGAGTCTCCCCCTCATCATCGAATCCCTCCACGGGGACCAAATCTGTCGCCACCTTCCGGTCGGCAGCCACCTCAACCTCCAATACCGAGCCTGGTGTAGGGCCCGGCAATGCTACAGCCGACCTCCCCGCATCATGACAAGGAGGGGAATCAACCCTCTCCTCTGTTGCAATCACGTCTGTTGCCCCCGCAACAGACTCACGCATCTGTAGGAGCATAAAAAGTGCTTCACAAGAAGGGTCAAAGTGGTAGATCAGTCTACTCAAATTGATCTCCTTTATGCCAAGGAGAGGCTAATCACTTTACGCCTGAAGCGGGCTGGTTATTTTACGCTCGGATCTACATCCATCGTTTTACGCCCAGGACAAGCTAGCCACTTTTACGCTGGACAAAGCTGTCAAGTCTTGCATTTAATGCAAACTCTGACATGAAGATATTAATGATGGCATATATCACAGAATTCAAAGGAATTTGTTTTATATAGAGACCAATGTTGTCGTTTAGTATGTGAATTGAGCTACTTTACGCTCACACTATGGCTTCTTTTACGCACGAGGACTATACGAGCTTTTACGTTCAACAGTTGACGTGTGCGTAAAGTCTATTTGAGCTATTTTTACGCTCAAGGTTATTTAACAACCACTTTACGCGGGAAGTCTACGTCAAAGCTACTTTACGCTCAATCTATTGCTTTACGCTCAAGGTACATTGAGGCTATTTTTACGCCCTGTTCTTTTTGATCAATTTGGAATGTGGTTTGCCTACATGGCTTTTATACCACACATCCCGAAGAACGTGTGTACGTACATCCTATTCTTACTGAATTGATGGGACACGTGTCAACGTATATAGAGGATGACTTTGATCGTGGGTGGCGGTTGTTAGCGTAAATGTGAAACTTTTGCTGAGTTTTTACGCACCAGAGCCCAAGTCTATAAATAGACTTATTTTTCTCATAAGAGACAGACAGAGAGACAGGAGAGAATACAGAGATCAGAACTTCGAGATTTTGATTCTTCGGAGCATTCTTCTTCAACTTTTCTTTCAGAACAGAGTGAAGCAAAGCAGGAAAGCATTCGACCTCGCCATCAGTGCCCAAGTGCGTCGATACCTTTCTGGTGACTTAGTTCTTCCAAGTTGTTCTACTTCAAGCAGTGATCTTCATCATCATCATATGGTCCAAGGAACAAAGTGATCATTTACAGATCAGACTTCCATAGCAATACTTTTCCAGAATCAAATTTGTACTTCTTGTACTTTTTCTTATTTTATTTTTAAAATCCAACTTTTGTTTGGCATTTTTGTTAAGTGAAACAAAATGGCGACTCTGATGGGGACGACCTTCTCCTCTAATGAGGAGGCGATTGCTCAATATGATGATGTTTCGGTCGGTTCGACCAAGAAGACTCTGGTGGTGCACTTCGACCAGATTGCCTATGAAGAAATGCTCCGAACTGGGGGTGGTTCTCGTCACTCCAATGTTCAAAAGTCTCGCAAAGCACGAAAAGTTTGGATTCCCAAATCCAAAGTGGTTTCTGATCTCTCTGTTGCTTCTGATGACAAGGGAATTCTTCCCACTCCTGTCGTAGGGGCTCCCGTTCGTAACGAGGCAGTCCTTACTTCAGAGTTGCACTCAAAGTGTGACGATTTATCTCCTGTTTGTAACGGTGAAGATAATTAGGTTTCACGCCCACTGCATAAGAATCAAGTTTTACGCTCAGTGGGTAAGAACCAAATTTTACGCTCAGTACATAAGAATGAATCTCCCATTCGTAATGGGGCAGACTCTAAAGTTTATGCTTCTGAGTGTAAGAATCAGTCTCCCGTCGGTGATGTGGTAGGCCCAAATAAATTACGCTCCTCGCGTAAAGCAAAATCTTCCGTCTGTGATGTGGTAGATAATCAATTTTTACGCTCCACGCGTGAAGATAAGTCTCCTGTCTTTGACAGTGTAGATAAAATTCATAACGATGTTGGCACATCTAATGTGAATGTACCTAAACGTGTGCAGCATAAAAATGTCGTTGGTAAAGCTTCTGTCCTACACCAACAACCTTCTTATACTGCTTTACGCAAAGTACCAAACTTACAAATTATACGCCACAAAAATGGAGTCCTTCGTGCTCAAAAATCTCAAGATTTACGCACACAACTCCAAACGCGTAGAAATATACAATTTGGTTCTGCGAATGCTGCTAGTAATCTTCTTTACACACAGGGTACTAAACGTTTTTCTACCCCTAATGTGATAAAGAAGAATACTCCCTCCACTCCTTCTGACTTACGTGAATTGCTAATGCAAAAGCGTAAGAATTCACAATCTCCGGTGACGCTCCCCCAAGAAAAACATCATTGTGAATATCACCAAGTTGTGATCAATTGTTGTTGTTCAGCTTCAAAACGGTCAGTTTTTGATCGATTGAGTTATAATTCGCTTCAACATCAAGCTGAAGACCAAGAACATGAGCTGTCATATGTGTCAGTCAACATGGCATCTCATACTAACAGAGGACGACATCCAAGACGGAATATGTCCCAAACCCCAGGTCAACAACAGTTCAACAGGCTTCTTGATTCCTTTGAAGGAGTATATCAGAATACTCGATCAAGAAGACAAAGACAATTGCAGACTTCTGATTCAGAAGCTGGGGGTACTCAATCTTTTGAGTCTGATACCGATAGTGTGGATTCATACTTCTATACTAATCCCTCTATATCTTCAAGAGAGGTTGAATCCTACGCTGTTGGAGATGAACCAGAGACGTCATCTGCTAATACGGAATAACGTCTCACTGCCGTGGAGCAATCATTGAAAGACATGCTTAACATGGTGCAAAGCATGCATCAGATAATTTTGAATCAGCAAACTGCTCAACCTACAGTAATAACTCTGGTACCAGTAGCAGCACAAACTCAAGATAGTCAAGGGGCTGATATACCTTTGAATATTCAAGAGCCGGCTGTTAATCAAAATTCTGTATCTCTAGATCCCATCATTCCAGAAGATGTACCACCTCCAGTGGGGGTTACGGTACATCCAACGACTATTCAATCAAATGTGCTTCCTTAAACCAGTGAAGCCATTCAAGCAGTGCGTGAACTCAAAGCACAGTTTGAAGTTTTGAGGCACAAAGATCAGCTCCAGACGTTAGGGATTAAGCAACCTTATCCTCCTCATTGGAATGATGTACCCTTTCCACCGAAGTTCAAGCCACAATCCATGGTTTTATTCGATGGAAAAGCATCTCCCAGTCAATATATCAATTACTTTGATATTATGACTGTACACTTGCAGAAAAATGATGCTCTTCTCACTCGAGTGTTCATCGGGTGCCTGACGGGTTCAGTTTATGACTGGTATCGTAGCTTACCCGATAACTCTATTTCGTCTTTTGACGAATTCAAGGCAATGTTTCTCTCCCGCTTCTATGAAGGAGGTATGGACATGAACATGTCCTCCTTGATAGAAATCAAACAAAAGGAGAAAGAAGATACTCGGACGTTCATTGAACGTTTCCGACAGGCTACTCTAAAGATGCCTCCTGGTATGCCAGATTCAGCGTTGATTGATACATGCAAGATGAATCTGCGACCATCCATTGCTGTCTTCACAGGTTTCTAATTCACAGATTGGGCTTCGTTTATCATAGCAGCAGTTTCTGCCGTGACCAATGGTAGGTTGGCTCGTGAACACGGGATGATTTTTGCTTCAGAAGATAAAGGGAAGAAAAGTAATCCTGGTAATAATCCTGGCAATCGTAATATGAAAGGAAAAGATACTCTTATGGTCAATCTTTCCAAGAACAAAACGACGCCAAATAATCAGAAATCTTTCAGGCCAAAGGAAGAATACTCTTTTGACGAAAGTGATATCCCAGGGATTTCAATGTCTGGTGAAAAGTGGTAAACTTCAGATTCCAGAGCCAAAAAGGCCTAATGAGGTAAATCTGACTGACAATCCCAAATATTGTATCTATCATAGATACATTAATCATCCTACCAGTGCTTGCTATATCTTGAAAAAGAAGATCCAAGAGCTGATAAATGGTGGCGCTATCGCTTTAACCAATGATGACCATACGGTTACGACCAATATGGTTTCTCTTCAGTTCGGGGATTTTCCTCCACAGCAAGTCCCAGATGGAATTATCCCAATTCTGAAGGCGACTGTAACGCCCCAGTCCTAAAATACGTAGGACTAGGAATGTAGACATGACAGCTGTATTCATACAAAGTATACTCCAATATATGGAAGCCTCGTATAAATACATAAGCTGTAAAATATAGTAGAACCATAACTAATCTCATCCACACAAAATAAATGAATAAAAGATATCACATAATGTTAATGAATTTGTTTTGATATAATATGTTGGGCGGAGACAAATCCACTACCAACAAAATAAGGAAATAAAATACATGGAAAAATGAAATGAGTGGCGAGCGAAGCGAAGACGATCCAAGTGCAATCATCCTCGGGAAATAGCAATAAACATGGCTAGTGCTAGAACACCTGCGAAAGACAATAGCACATACCTGGAGAGATAACCAGGTCCTCAGAGGGACGTAACAAGACACATAATATCATGCCATATAAACGGAATAAATATTGCTCAAATAAATAAGTAAATCGAATTATAACATGGTCTAATACGCACCTACTGAACGAGCGTACCATCTCCCCAACCAAACAAGGACATGAGATGGTAAACTAATTCACGGTAACGTATCTTTCCATACTATGAATCCAATATGGTATTCGGACCCCAACAAGGTTCAATACCTTCTCATCGAAGTAGTAAGTCACACCTACAACCAAATAAGGACAAGATGTGACAAACTAATCCGTGACAAGTTATTGTTCCAAGCTACGGTCAGATACAAGTACCCAAACCAAAGGTACTCGTACCTAACGGATAAGGGCGCCTAACCAAATCTAGGTGAATGCAGTTAAAGAACAGTTCATGGTCGTATGACTACCCAGTCAAGTCGAGAAAATAATACAATACCTCAGTAGCGAGTCACAACACCATATACTATTCCTCAGTATCGAGCGAGTCTATAGCATATAGTCTACCTATCGTTCCTCAGTAGCGAACGAGTCTACGATAGATAGGGTGGTAGTCAACTTCCAATCATGTTCTTCCCACCCAATGCTAACTCTATAACTGCTAAGTCAAACTAGCATGCAATCTCTATTAGCGGTTATTCCTATCGCACGACCTGTACGTACTGGTGGCCAGCCAATCACGCACTTTCGTGTTCTACATGTGACACACAACTTCGTGGTATAACGTGTCAAGGCCATGAATACAACACACAAAGATGGTCCCTTAAATCTAGGTTTAATGTGTAAGAAAATAATACATAGCAAGAAACTGAAGTAAATTCTAACAGATTATGATATATCACAGTTTATTTTGCATAAAGAAAATAATGAACATGCATGAAATATGAGCTAAAATAATTAAACAGCAAATGGCAAGGTGTCTTGCCTGATAGAGCGCCTAGTGTACTGCAATGATCAAGGTGGCATAGACTGCGACTTTGGTACAACAACTATGCATGGTGCCCTCTGATGGTGGCACGGACAGTTCCATCGGGTCCAGAAGGGTCAAATTTGTTTGGGTGGACATAAGGTAGTCACGGTTTGATTTGAAGTTGACTGACGTAATATGATAATGTTGACACAAAAATAGTCTCAGACGTCAAAGCCACGCAAGTAATCTCAAGTGATGGGACAAACCCTGTCATTGAGTCCAGAATAGTCGAATTTGCTAAGGACGATATAAGGAAGTTTGAATTTGCAAGGAAACAGGGAACAATTGGATTTAGTTATGAAGAATTGATTCGAAGGAATAATTATATAAAGTAATTATATATAACTATTTTAGAAAAATATTATATATGAAAACTATACTTTTACCAGTTGAAATGACTTAGGTAACTACCTAAAATATAGAAAAAATTATTTTTAGAGTTAATATTATAATTTGAAAAATACAAAAAAATATTTGTGGGTTAAGAGTCATATATTTAAAATACCATAAATATATTTTAGGCCCAAAAATCTAATATGGTATCTAGTCACAAAATAATATAAAAATAATAATAGTTATAAAACAGAATAATAATAATAATAATACTAGTTTAAAAAAAACACCAAAACAAAACAATTAAATAGATAATAAAATAAATAATAAAAATAACAAAAAAAAAACAACAACAACAAAAATCTATTACAACAGTCGAATGACTGCTGCTACTGTTCCTAAAAAAAGAAGATGAAAAATAAAGGGAAAGAGAGAGAGGAGAAGAGAGAGTGGCGGTCGGGAGAGGGGCATCGCAGCGTTGCGGCGGAGACCGGCCGGGGCACCGGCGATCGCGCATGAGGCACGGAAGGGAGTGAGGAAGGTGAACGGGAATTGGAGCTCGGGGAGGAAGCTCGACGGATCCACGGAGGAGAAGGGGAGAATGGAGGGAGAGAGGTGCGGGCGAGTCTGCTCCGGGGAGAGAGAAAAAAGGAGAACGGAAGGGTCAGGAGGCTGGGCCGGCCGGCGAGCGGTGCGGCGAGATGGTCGAACTGCGGCGGAGCGGGATGGAGAGAAGAGAGCTCAGGTCGGAAGGAAAAGGGTTTTGGCTGGGGGTTCGGCCGGACGGAGCGACGGAGGGAAGTCGAAGGGCGGCGGAGGCGGTTTGGTTGTCGGCCGACGACGGCGCATCTGAAGGCGCGACGATCGCCGGGACCAGAGAGAGGAAGCGCGTATCTCGGGGCGGCCGATTGAGGCTTAGGCGGATGGTCAGGGACGAGAGATGGTGAGTCGGGGTGACCGGAGTAGGCTCGGCACGGTGAGGCGCGGAGATGGTTTGCTCGTGCGGGGGTTCGGCGACACAGCCGGTGGTTCGGCTTTTGGTAGAGGTCGGAGCGAGGCACGGCGGTCTCACTCGCCGACAATGTTGGTAAATGCTGCGACCGGGTCGGACGGGAAGGACGAGGGTTTGGCACGGGCGACGGATCGAGGTAAGGGTTCCCTTTTCTCTCTTTGCTGGGTTGATGTTGTGGTGGTGACTGGTGTTGGTTTTGGTTTTTGGTTGTGGCGGGGCTGCCAACAACGGCAGCGGTGGTGGTTTGCCGTGGGTTGGCCGGGATTTGGACAGTGGGTTGGGGACGCTGTGGCGGTATAGGAAGAGTATGGTCTGCGGTTGATGGTCGATTGTGGTGTGCACAGTAGCTGAGTTTATTCTGGATGGTGGCGGGGATGTGATGATGACGACGGAGATGGTGGTGGCAGCGGGTGGCTGTGGTGCGAGTGGAGTTTAGAGTTAGGATTAGGGCTAGGGTTTACTGTTGCGTGTCGGGGTATGTCCGACACAATAGAGAGGCTCGGGAGAGGTGTCCTGCGAGACACGAAATTGTTTTGACGTCCGGGGTTGTCGGACGCAGGAAATCAATGTACTTGTACAAGGGATAAATAGTGGATGGGGTAGGGGACACGGACACGATGCACCAACTTGGGTTGTGGAGAATTTGTGGATGATAAAAATATTGGAGGAGTACCTGCCTATTTATAGGATGTGGGAATTCCCAATTGGATAGGAACTAGGAATAGTTTAAACCCAAAATAGATAATCCGTAATTTAATTTAAATCAATTTAAACCCAAATCCAATCCAAATCCAATTAAATCTATTTAAATTCCCTTAGTTTCAAATCAAATCATTAAATCAAATTTCAATATTAACTATTTAAATAAATACATAAATTCAAATTAATATTTAAATCTCTACAATAAATTAAAATATATTTTTCCAAAAATATTAATAATAAAAATTTTGAAAATTGCATTTTTATTTAAAACAAACTATTAAATATTTACGAGATATATGTATGCACAAATATTATTTACAAATATACATTTTTCTAGCATACCATTTTATTAAAATATATTTTATTAATATAACTGTTTAAAAAGGCTTTTCAAAAATAAAAATATAAATTTCGAATTTTGATAGCTAAAAATAATTATTATATATATTTCCTTGAAACAATAAAAACAGAAAAAAATATTTTTCCAAAAATGTGTACGCTCGCACATATTCGCACTCGTCGAGCAATCACGAAAATAAAGTTTCGTGCGCGACGTACAATACGGCTACGCGAAGTATATTACAAAAAAATTTTAAATCAGTACAAAAATTGATAAAAAAATATAGTAGAAATTTAGGGGTTTTACAGCGACGATGAAGATCGTGAATATCTCGCCTGCCAGGGAAGAAAATACAGGATTGCTGTCGCTCACATTGAAGAATGGTGAAATCATGTGGGTACATCCTGACTTAGTACCTGAGTTGGAAAATGAAGGTAAAACTTTAAAATCCAAGAAAGGTAAGAAAGTCAAAACCTGCAACATGATTTCTCATGTTATTCCAAATCCTGATGACTTGGATCATCTATGGGATGGCCTTCCTCTAGAAGATAGACTGAAAGGACTAAACATCTGTCCTCCAAGTCTAGCTCCTCCTACCAAGCTCAAGCTTACTCATCAGCAGTGGCTAGCCATGAATAGTGTTTCTTTATACCGGGCACAACAAGTCTTTGCTGCTTATAAAAAAGCTCCAACAGGGATTTCTCCTCGTATCCCGAATCCTTCTCCTTCCTTAACTACAGAGACGTCTATGCTTCATTCTCCTGTAGTTGCAGAGGTTTCTTCCTCTTCCTGTGCTGAAACACCTGTCTAAAGTTCACTGCCTATCCACTTATATAGTCAGCAATCTGTCCTTCTCATGAGAAAGATGGGTTACGACTTTCAAAGGGCAGAAGGTTTGAATTATGATAAAGGAATACGTCTTCCTTTACAAATTCAAAATCAGAATTCCACTGCTGGATTGGGTTCTGAAGTTCCTCGTAACAACCCTCACAAGAAGAAGGCTAAGGAAAGAAAGACTAAATCCTGTAATATGGTACTTTCTTCTCCTGAGTCTGGAGAAGAAACTTTTGCTGGTACAAGATCTGAAAAAGAGTACCACAAAGACTATGAGGGATCCTCCAAAGAAGCAGAAGATGTAGTGGTAACTCTACCAGTTCAACCTTCTACTGTTCCTGTTAAACCGTCTGTGGTTGAAAAGGGGAAACAGAAGGCAGTACGCTTTGATATACCATTGAAGTCTGCTTCCAATCAGGGGGTGGTGATGAAGCCTTACAAGTTTGACATTCTAGCTCAGTTAGCCAATACTCCGGCTAGACTGTAGCTCCCCTTCCCGAAATTTTTGAAATTTATTATTAATTATTTTATGGGTTACAATTGTTCTTAATATTATTTTAGAATTTGAGAAATAGTTCCTAATTATTAAAATAGAGATACAAATTTATATTTTATTATTAATGGTGCTTTACCATATTGGAACGATTGTTGACTCAAGGGTGCGTGGTAAAGAATCACCCATCGAGGCAATTGTTATTATTTTATTTTATGGTTATTAAAGTTATTTTGCGAAGAATTAATAAGCTTGTTCTTCTCAGTTAAATATTATTATTATTATTATTATTATTATTATTATTATTATTATTATTATTATTATTATTATTATTATTATTATTATTATTAAACATTGAGATTATTATTATATAATAATATGTTATTATTATTGATTAAATATAAATATTGTATTGCCTGTCTAGAATTTATGGAATAGTTATATATATAAATATGTATAAAGACCAAATACATATATATACATTGATTGGTAATTATAGCTACTATTTATTAATATATATATATATTCATGTATATGTGTAAATATATATATATATATAGGTGGATGCGTGTATATGCATATATATAGTTATATATGTATAAATCAATACATATGTATCGGTGTGGGAATATATATAAGTAAATATTAAATACGAATATGTATATGGGTATAAGTAAATATGTATGTATGTAAATGAATAAATATACATATATAGAGTTATGGGTATATACATATACTTAGCTTATATAAATAAGAAGAGGGAGCAGCCCAAACTCACATTGGCCTTAAATCCCAACTCTCCCCACAAGCAAAACCACAGCAGCATCAAGCCCATACCAGGCTTTCCCCGACCCCTGTGAACGCTAAGCCTAAACCCAACCCAGTGAGCCGACCCAAGAATTCCCCCAACAGCCTATTAAAGCCAAACCGAGCGCTGAGTACATCCATTCGCTCAGATATATACCAAGACTGAGAGACTCGAGATGGAGTAACACGGAACCCTAAGCAAGACCAACCCGACGCCGACCTCTCCCTAGCAGGGGCGACCCACCCTGGCACCAGCGCCACCGCAGGCCAGCCTCGGACGGCCGTCGCCACCGTCGCGCGCGGCCACGGCCGCGCGGGTGCGCGCGCGCGCTAGTGAAATCGACAGCAACAGCGGTCAGCAAGCCCACTTTGCAACGACGAATCTTCACATAGGATGGATTATTTTCCGATCTGTCTCTTCTGGTACGTACCCGATCTAAACCCCTCTGAGGCTCTTTAAGTACTTTATTTTATTGCGCAATAAATGCCGCGAGAATCGATTCCGAAACCGATAGAAAAACTGTTTCGAAACGAAACAGGAAACTAGTTCGTGGACCCGTCTTAGGAGGCGATTAACCGCCGTTCCATCGGCAGTTTTAGAAAAGTTCCTGAACCATTATTGAAGACAACATGTAGGGCTTCCTAACCTAATTTGTAGTTTCGATTTTCATCAACTGTGTTAGAAGAAAACAACTCCCAAAGTTTCCCAAAAACCTGTTTTGAAAACTTTAAAATTGTTCCACACGACGTGTGTCACGCCAATCGGGACGACGTGGTCGTGTACCGAAAGGATCGAAAGCTGCGTAACGGCTTCGTGGTCGTGTGGGCTTTGACGGAATTCAAATTGGTCGCGTGTGCGCGACGAATTTGATACGTATCCGTCGAAATTCACCGTATCGTACACGTTGCAAATTCTCCAATTACTTTGTGCACGCTCATCGGATCGAGACGAAACTTGCGCCAACAGAACCGTATCGTTTTTCTGGTCCTGTATGCCAAGTTTGGTCCGATTCTGAGACCATTGACAAAATCACCGTTTTGCGGGCCCTACGGTTCCACTCAACGGGCGATTTTGTGCACGGCCTGCCGGAATCCAACTTTGGACATACGGTTGGGTTCGTATCAAAAAACTGGATCCGTAGACGTGTAGTTTGATGACTTTAGAGACCGTTGACTCTGGCACGTTTTTCGGTGCAAAGCGGGTCCAACGGCGGACACCGTTTTGGTCCAAAATTACCGTTTTGCCCCTGTGTCCAGAATTGGACGTAAGGACAGGCAATCCTAGCTAATTGGACTATTCTGAGATCATTAGTATTGTTTATTTCAGCTTCCGGGGACTGTTGCACGGGTTTTGACTATAGTGTCACATTGAGTAGTTCAGATTCTCGGTTTCACCAGCAAAGGACCACAGGCGAGTACAGTTTATTGTTTGCATTTCGATATTGATCTTTACTATATTTCAGTGATTGGTCATTAGTTATGTGATATTTTTATACTCTATTATAAATTATTGAGTCGGGAATGAGAAGTACCAAGGATGTGTGATCCGACCGTAGACCTTGTAGATCTTGTAGACCTTGTTTACTTTCATGCAGTAGATCTTGTAGACCATGTTTACTTTTATGCAGTAGATCTTGTAGACCTTGTTTACTTTTATACAGTAGATCTTGTAGACCTTGTTTACTTTTATTGCAGTAGATCTCGTAGACCTTGTTTAATTTCATGCAAGTAGATCTCGTAGACCTTGTTTAAATTCTGCAAGTAGATCTCGTAGACCGTGCGGTGTAGCACCCCAGACCGATCACATGTCAAAGGTACTTCTAACGGTGGAAAGTATATTGGTCTATTTATTACTATTGATTTTCTTACGGCTTTACTGTTATTTTCAAAACTCATGATTGATGTCTAACCTTTGTCTTATAGTCATTTTCTTTATTTGAAATTGCATTCGGTGAATTGTGCTCGTTCCATTCCTTACTGGAAACCAACATTTTCAGGTTAGCCGTGGATTCACTTAGCTTGGGAAGAGACGGGAATACTTGCAGACAAAAGCCTAGAGACTAGTTAGATAGTGGAGTTGTAGTTATTCTTTTATATGTACAAGTTTATATTTTCTGTAAAATGTAAAACTTGTGATCTTTGTAAATTAAATTAATTATGTGAATGAGCATTATTTGTGATTAGATCTTCATGGCCGTGACAGCGTTCTACCGCCGACACTGCGGCGTAGGTTGGCTTGGACACGTCTCGTATCCGTTTAAAAAAAATGGGTGCGGGTCGTGACATAGACTATCTATATTTGAACTGCTTCGCCTTTTCAGAGAAAGCAGAGAGACTTTGAGCGAAGCTTTACTTCAAGCAGATTCATGCTTGGCTCAACTCAAGACTCCTGATAATATACCAGTGTCATGTCCGCAATGTCATAGTGTGATGGAAGCAATTCCCAACATCACCTTTACACAAGAGGATATGCTATTGAAACACAACAAGCATGATAGGCCTCTGTGCTACACTGGATATATCGGATCTACTGAAATTGACAGGATTTACATTGATCCTGGGTCTTCAATTAGTATAATTCTTCAGAGTATGCTAAGACCCCTGAGGATTCCTACTAGTGAGCTGACTTATACTAGTACTACGATAGTCGGTTTTAACTCTGGCAAGAGCAAACCACTGGGGAAGATTCGTCTGCAGATTCAGATTGGTGATCTTCGAACTATGGTAACTTTCTATGTTATCAACTCGGACGTATCTTACAATATTCTTCTTGGAAGACCGTGGATTCATGAGCACAATATTGTGCCTTCAACTCTTCACCAATGTTGCAAATATGTGGACTCCCAAGGAGTTGTGAAAACTGAGTTTGCTGATATTAATCCGTTCAAGGGTGTCGAAGCCTACTTCTCTGATTCAAGGCTTTATAAACAAAAGCATGTGAAAGATATATCAGACATGGCTGAAGATCAATCATCATCTGAGGATCAGTCTATTAATGAAGATCCGCCAGAGGAGCAACCTTTGAAGTTCATAGTCAAGGGACGAATCCAATCCCAACCTATTAATGATCAACCTTTGATAATCAAGGTTAAAGGAAGAACTCAAACTTCATCTGAGGGATCAATAAATATTCATGCTAAGAGCCAAGTTCAACCTTTTATGATCAAGGTTAAAGGGCGTACTTCTTATACGAATGATCCAGAATCACCATTGATTGTCAATCTTGGCAAATCTACGCAGAAGACGGATAATGGTCCACTGATGATTAATCCGAGGCGTAGCAGTCAAATCGTAAATAATGTAAATATTGATCATTCTGTACTTTTTGATATCAATGAAGATTTCCTTTTCGAGTATATGGCTGTCAAGTTTATCGAAAGAATGACTTTATCTTCTGATAATCAAAGTCATCGATATAAAGATGACATCGAGCCAGAAGAAACTTTATACATCGATCATAAGGAAAATTCTTTCCCTCCTCATATAGATGTTGGACCTTATGCTCAAAGGTTCCTAACATCTTCTCCCTATCTGCTTTCTGTAGCCACTTCATCACGAGCTTGCGTAACTTTCAGACGTCACGAAGAATCCTATTGCGTGGTTCCGTCTGATAAGAAAAACAAGCGTCAAATTGTGTTTGGCCTGGCTAGAAATATCCCTGTTATTCAGACAGATAATCTGAAGGATAAAGATAAAAGAAGAATCCAAATTGACAAATACAGTCAACAATCTATCAAGATCATCCAAAACATGGGGTATGATTTGAAGACTATGCAAGGTCTCAATCAGGGCAAGGGCAGACGACTACCATTATGTGGTGATCCGTTTTACCAAAAGACTCGTCATGGGTTGGGATATGCTCCGTTCCACATGTTTAATGATGATATACAAGAAGAATTATCTTCTAGCTCTTCGCAATCATCAGATTCGGAAGAAATTCTATTCATCGAATTCGATATGTCTCGTTCCTCATATTGTGAATCTGGACAAATATTCTCAGTCAATATGGTTCAAGCTGATGATGAATCAGAGCCATTTGAGAATGATCCTTTGGCTCAATAGATTGATACTCAATGGGAACTTCGTTTTGAACAACGACAGCCACCTACAGAAGATGAGGTTATCCAGATTGATGTTGGAGATGGAATTACGTCCAAACCAATATTCATCAGTAAGAATCTTTCTGAAGATGAAAAGGAAGAGCTGATAAAACTTATCAAAGATTACATTGACATCTTTGCATGGAGTTATGAGGATATGCCAGGGCTAGATCCTAAAGTTGCTACTCATAAACTCAACATTTTGCCTAATGTCAAGCCTGTAAAACAACAGCAACGGTGCTTTAGACCAGATATGATGGATACAATTGAAGCAGAAGTCAAAAAGCTGATTACATGTGGCTTTGTTCGTGAAGAACAACACCCAGATTGGGTGGCCAATATTGTTTCTGTTATGAAGAAGAACGGAAAAGTCCGAGTTTGTATAGATTACCGAGATCTTAATACGGCTTGTCCAAAGGACGAATTTCCACTTCCCATTACTGATGTCATGATAGACAATACATGCGGTTTTGAACGTATGTCTTTCATAGATGGATTCTCAGGATACAATCAGATCAAGATGCATCCAGAAGATGGGAAGCATACATCTTTTCGAACACCCCTTGGGGTTTACTGCTATACGGTTATGCCGTTTGGTCTTAAAAATGCCGGTGCCACATATCAACGGGCTATGAGCAATATCTTTCAAGAACATCTACGGAAAATAGTTGAATGCTACGTAGATGACATTGCTATTAAAAGTCGGTCAAAGAATGATCACATTCAGAACTTGAAGACAGTACTTGAATTGATGCGCTAACATCAATTGAAAATGAACCCTACTAAGTCTTTCTTAGGGGTTTCTAGTGGCAAGTTTCTAGGATTTGTCATTACCTCTCAAGGTATCCATGTTGATCCTGATAAGGTTAAAGCAATCCTTGAAATGCGTCCTCCTCGTAATCTGAAAGAACTTCGTGGCTTTCAGGGCCGTATTGCTTATATCAGAAGATTTATATCTAACCTTTCTGGGAGATGTCAACCTTTCTCCCGTCTATTAAAGAAAGGGGTATCTTTCGTCTGGGATGAAGCGTGTCAAAAAGCCTTCAATGACATTAAGCAATATCTTACAAACCTGCCTGTTCTGGTACCTCCGGTGATAGGAAAACCATTTTTGCTATATGTTCGAGCCTTGGATCATTCACTTGGCGCTCTTCTGGCACAGAAAAGTGATATGGGTCATGAATAAGCAATATATTATCTGAGCAGAATGATGGTCGGAGCTGAACACAGATATACTCCTGTGGAAAAGGAATGTCTAGCTTTGTTTTTTGCCGTCCAAAAGATAAGGCATTATGTCACTGGACAGACTATTCATGTCATCTCCAGAATAAATCCTATTCGAGTATTGATGAGAAAACCGAGCATTCTTAATTCCAGGTTAGCTACCTGGGCAATGTTGCTCACTCCTTATGACATGATTTATGTGCCTCAAAAATCAGTGAAGGGCCACGCGTTAGCTGATTTCTTAGCTGCTCATCCTATACCTGAAACTTCGAAGTTATATGAAGACATTCCAGACGAAGTAGTGGATTGTAACATGACTTTGAAGAATGATATATGGCAATTATATTTTAATGGAGCATCACGAGTGGGACCTAAAGGCAATATTGTCTCTGGGGTAGGAATTGTCTTGGTTTCTCCTGACAAAATGGTCATATACCGTGCCTATTCTCTTAATGAGCCATGCTCTAAGAATGTAGCAGAATATAATGCTCTATTGATTGGTCTCCAAGTAGCAAAACAATTGGATATTGAATTCTTAGAGGCTTATGGAGATTCTCAATTGATCGTTAATCAAGTTAGAGGGACTTATGAATTCAGAAATCCTGATCTCATCCCCTATCATCAGATGGTAGTCGAGTTGGTCCTATCATTCAAAGGATTCTTCATTAAATTTGTACCACGTTCTCAGAATGTGGAGGCTGATGCTCTTGCCAGCTTAGCTGCAGACTTAGCTGTCCCAATCCGAAGGCAAAATACAATTACTTTGTTGGACCGAGACTTATTCTGTGTGAAGAGTAATCTGCATATTGAACAAAGTTATGTTACAGAGGCAAGTTCCCAGCAGAAAGATTGGAGAACTCCATTCATTGATTATGCAATTCATGGGATTTTGCCTGAAGATCCTAAAGAAGCTGCATCAATTAAGAGACGATCGTTTCGATTCTATTATGATTCGTCTTTACATATGCTATATCGTCGTTCATATGACGGACTCTCGCTGCGCTGTCTCTCAGAAAGTAAAGCCAAACAAACACTGCGTGAGGCTTATGATGGTGTCTGTGGTGCTCATCAACCGGGTCCAAAGTTGCAAGATCGCATTCGAAGAATGGGGTATTATTGGCCCTCTATGATAGCAGATGCTGTTGACTATGCCAGAAGATGTAAAGTATGTCAGATTCATGCTGATTTTATTCATCAGCCGTCTGAATTTCTACATCCTACAGCAGCCTCCTGGCCCTTCGAAGCTTGGGGTATGGACATCATTGGTCCTATTAACCCTCCTTCTGTCAAAGGACATCGGTTTATACTAGCTATAATCGATTACTTTTCGAAGTGGGCAGAAGCAGTCCCCCTTGCGGAAGTGAAAACATCTAATGTGATCAGTTTCATCAAGCACCATGTCATTTATCGCTTCGGTATTCCTCGACGGATAATTCATGACAATGGTCCACAATTTGCCAGTCAAGCATTTTATCGATTCTGTGACAAGAATCGAATTCAGAATTTGGCTTCTACGGCTTATAATCGAGCTGCTAATGGTTTAGCTGAAGCTTTCAATAAGACAATCATTAAACTTCTCGAAAAGTTTGTCTCTTCTAATAAACGTGATTGGAATAAGAAACTTGGAGAATGTTTATGGGCTTATCGAACAACAGTCCGAACTCCTACTGGTTTTACACCATTCTTATTGGTTTATTGATGCAAAGCTGTCCTCCCATTGGAAATCCAAATCCCTTCTCTACGAATAGCCATTGCTAATGAGCTAACTACAGAGAATAATGATCGCTTACGACTCCAGGAACTTGAAGGATTGGATGAGAAGCGTCTTCAAGCACAACAGCACATTGAACTATATCAAGCCCGCATATCTCGAACTTTCAATCGTAAAGCTAAAGAGAGGGTATTCAAAGTTGGCGAACTTGTATTAGCTATTCGGAGACCGATGGTAATGACTCATAAAAGTAAAAGGAAATTCCAAGCAAAATGGAAAGGCCCTTATGTAATTGAGTCCGTGTTTTCCAATGGCGCCTATCGATTATCAAAGCCCAATGGAGATCTGCTCATGATGCCAATCAATGGCAAGTTTCTTAAGAAATACTATGTTTGAAAAAAAGGGATGAAAATAAAGTTCCTTTTATTATTTTTATTTGAAACAAAAGACTAAGGACGAGGGCCACTCCCTTCGTTATTGAATACATAGTCAGCCAATGCATAGAAGGCGTCGTTTTCTGAACTCAGGAAAAATTTGCAGACAGCCATCCTCGACGCTTCTTCTTCAGGAGTTTTCCCTGGCTCTACTAAAAAGCAAGAATGTCTTCGGGGGGCTTGGGCGTAGAAGAGCTTCCACCCATTTCGGTTGAGCCTGATGAGCCTGATACAGGGGGCTCAACGGGGAACGTCTCAATGATGCCCTCGATTTTTCGGGGGACTTCATTCTTTCGCCGTACATCCTCGGAAGACATTTCCAATAGAGGAGGAGAAATAAGAATGAAGGGTTACAAGCAATTCTCACCTATTTATAGAGGAGGATTACTAATGAACTAGTCTCTGAAATTGAAAACGAATTTTCATTTCCGAAAAGACTCGTCCGTTCATGTTACCAGGTTCATCCATTTAATTATGGAATTGAATCGTCCTTTCTGTTCCCAAGAAATACGTTGATTCGTCCACCGTTTTGACGTATATACTCACAATATCTGTCTTCTTATTCCCCAGCTACCAAGGTTTGGTTAAGCTGACTTCTTGTTTCCTGGGAAAGGGATTTTATATCTTCTATTTTATCAATTGATTAGAAAGTGGGATTCGCTATTTATCATGTTTCCATGACCTCTGAATAAATATTAAATCTGCTTTCTTTTCCTATCTATCACTTCTATTTGACCTCTGCATAGATATTAATCTAATTTTCTTTTGAGTTCATATATGCTATTATGTCCATATTACCTCTGATAGTATCATATACTCTAAAACAGAAAATAAGATTTCATTTATCTATCATGTCCATATTACATCCAGATAGATACAAATTATTGATCATAGAAGAATCATCATTTCCATTCCCATATCATCAAAAAAGTCTATTACATTTCTTAGACTTTCTTACAAGTTATAATAGAAATCTCTTACATTCTTGGATTTTCATTTTATACACCAACGATAACCTAATAGAGATCTATTTCTTCTTTGATCTTCTTTGACGGGTTCGTTGTTGGTGGCAATTCCTGACTGTCTGAGCTCCAGTGGCAACCAGAACAGCAGGAATCAAACTCTGGTCTTCTCTCTCAGACGAGAGGAGAACCCCAGAGTATGGCAGCCCGAAGGCGTGTTGCTGCCAATACAACTGGTGGATTAAGGGCGGCCTTCCAAAGGAGATAGGAATGTATCCAGCATTGGGATACAATTCCTAGTTCTGCCGTGAAAGGAACTCTACTACCCGATTTCTCGGGGTAGAGTTGACTCCACCATCCAACTCTCTGTGTATAAAGGCTCTTCCTACCATCAGAGGAAGACCCTTCTATCCCACGAAGAGTTCTGAGTTGTCTGATTTGCACGTCAAAAGTGCATGAGCTCCCTGATGTTGATGTCAGAAGAACGCTCTTCACAGCGTCAAAGTCACCAATGCCAGTTCTGAAGAAGCTGTTCAGCCAAACTTATGCAGAAAACAACAAAGAAGAAGTGCTTTAAACAGAAGTATTATCAGATGCGTATTAAACGCTAACTAAAAACAGATCACAAGGCTTTTTATGCCAGTGCTTCAGCAAGGCTTTTTTGCCAGTGATTCAGCAAGGCTTTTACGCCAGTGCTTCAGCAAGGCTTTTACGCCAGTGCTTCAGCAAGGCTTTTACGCCAGTGCTTCAGCAAGGCTTTTACGCCAGTGAGTCAACAAGGCTTTTACGCCAGTGCTTCAGCAAGGCTTTTACGCCAGTGATTCAGCAAGGCTTTTACGCCAATGCTTCAGCAAGGTTTTTTACGCTTGTCAAGAATTTACGCTCATGAATAGATGTTTTCAACAAATTTTTTTTTGAAGACAGATATTTGCTTACGATCGGACTTACCATTTAAGTTGAATGGTTTGGCTCTAATAGTGGTTGAATCCACGATTGAAGACTGGGCATACAAAAGAACACCATGGGAAAGCTCCGCCATCCTCATTTGTTGGAGAACAACATCACAGAAAGTTATCTTCAGAGGAATGAGTACGAGAATATATGAAACATTCTCGGCTATTTATAAAGGCTGAAGAAACTGTTGGGATGAGTCTATTTCGGGGGAAGATCCTATTTAAAGGCTCTCGTAACCACAAGACAGACGCCACGTGTCGGTTTGTTTCGTGGGAATGAACAACCATAGAAGCAGTCAAAATAAGTGTTGAACAGTTCTATGTACCAACAGATGAGATTAACATCAGACTTTATTTATAAAAAGGGGGGAGTGGACCCCTACATATAAGAGAGTCGCAATACATGGAATATTATTTTCTTTCTCCTTCGTTGGGTTGACGAAGGGAAGCACCCAATTCGCGTATGTTGCGAATCCCAGAGCGACGCATCAGATTTAAAAACGCTTTTACATCTCCTGGCCCTTCGTACGCAGTTGGAGGACCACCATCAATGCCACTAAAGACTGTAGGAGTCACTCCAAAACACTCTAAAAGGTTGCACGCTCGCTCGAAATCTAGCCTGGAGCTTGAAGCCTCTTAGTTGGTAATCTCGTTCTTCGGTGCCATGACAAAACAAGGATGAATGTCAAGAATAAAGAATTTGTCCTTATTTATACAAACCAAAGCAACTCTTCACATTCCTCGTTGGAAACTGCTTACTCGGGAAGATGAAGAGACATTCAAAAGTTTCGAGAAAGAAATTTATTGTGACAGTTAAGTATTGACCGACATTAATTTTCTTTTGAAGAATACGCAGACTGTTGGATATCCCCACTTTTACGCGGATGGCAGTTGCGTATCCCGAATTTTACGCTGACTGGTCAAATCTCAAATTTTACGCTTCTGTTCAAAGTGTTTCAAATTTTGGAGATATTTGAAAACTTTGAAGGGGGTCTTGTAGGAGCGTAAAAAGTACTTAACAAGAAGGGCCAAATGATAGATCAGTCTACTCAAATTGATCCCCTTTATGCTAAGGAAAGGCTAATCACTTTACGCCTGAAGCAGGCTGGTTATTTTACGCTCGGATCTACATCCATCGTTTTACGCCCAGGACAAGCTAGCCACTTTTACGCTGGACAAAGCTGTCAAGTCTTGCATTTAATGCAAACTCTGACATGAAGATATTAATGATGGCATATATCACAGAATTCAAAGGGATTTGTTTTATACAGAGACCAATGTTGTCGTTTAGTATGTGAATTGAGCTACTTTACGCTCACACTATGGCTTCTTTTACGCACGAGGACTATACGAGCTTTTACGCTCAATAGTTGACGTGTGCGTAAAGTCTATTTGAGCTATTTTTACGCTCAAGGTTATTTAACAACCACTTTACGCGGGAAGTCTACATTAAAGCTACTTTACGCTCAATTATTGCTTTACGCTCAGAGTACATTGAGGCTATTTTTATGCCCTGTTCTTTCTGATCAATTTGGAACGTGGTTTGCCTACATGGCTTTTATACCACACATCCCGAAGAACGTGTGTACGTGCATCCTATTCTTACTGAATTGATGGGACACGTGTCAACGTATATAGAGGATGACTTTGATCGTGGGTGGCGGTTGTTAGCGTAAAAGCGGAACTTTTGCTGAGTTTTTATGCAGCAGAGCCTAAGTCTATAAATAGATTTATTTTTCTCATAAGAGACAGACAGAGAGACAGAAGAGAATACAGAGATCAGAACTTCGAGATTTTGATTCTCCGGAGCATTCTTCTTTAACTTTTCTTTCAGAACAGAGTGAAGCAAAGCAGGAAAGCATTCGACCTCGCCATCAGTGCCCAAGTGCGTCGATACCTTTCTGGTGACTTAGTTCTTCCAAGTTGTTCTACTTCAAGCAGTGATCTTCATCATCATCATATGGTCCAAGGAACAAAGTGATCATTTACAGATCAGACTTCCATAGCAATACTTTCCCAGAATCAAATTTGTACTTCTTGTACTTTTTCTTGTTTTATTTTCAAAATCTAACTTTTGTTTGGCATTTTTGTTAAGTGAAACAGCATCTCTGGAGGAACGTCATCCGAAGACGACGAACTCTACTCCACTTCTTCATCTGGAAGCCCTGTGTCTGCTGGGCCCTCAACGTCCAAGGCTCCCACGGCGGCTTGCACCACTCCGAGAACTGCTTTAACATCAGTTTCCTTCTCAACATAATTTGGAGATACTGAAGTCTCCGCCGGAACGACATTATCAGGATTCTCCCCCATGAAAGACATTACAATCGGAGGAATACGCTCGTCAGAAGAGCTTGCCACCTCCTTCGGTTTACTGACGCCCGGTTTCGAAACTCGGGTCCTCCTCTTCAACGGTGCCTACAAAAGAAAAAGCATATCAGAAATGACTGAAGGAGCCAGATTATGGAAAAAGTCTTTACCTCAACAGGGACTGATTCCGTTGGCGTTACAGGTGTCACTCCTGTAGCCTTTGAAGTCGTCGTCTTTCTCGACCTTTTTGGTACAGACGAACCGGCTTCTGTGCCAGCCCGCATCTTCCCAGCAGGGGGATCTTCCCGAATACCTCTCGATGATGCTACAGCAGCAGCCCGATATCCCGCCAACTCTGGCGGACGATATGACCGAGCCGCCACCAACATGTTCTGAGAAGCCTATAGCTGAGTTCCAATGATGAAGCTGGTCTTCCTGTCATAATCAGGAGGCAAGTATTTATGGTGCAATACAGCTTAACGGCCGAATGCAGGATCCGTGGCCGAGGGTTGCGAATTGGCATATTGAAACGAGCTCCAGTGCACCCGGCATTGTAATATTGCCAACCCCGGGCTCCATCCAGTAAACTCCCAGCAAACCCCAGACTGCTACTGGGGTTCCGTAACATCAACTGGGTATAACCAAACTGTTGAGCAAATCGGCTTGGCAGATAGGGCTCCAGATAACACCTATTTTGGTTGCGGTAGACCAAGTGGGAAGGCCGAATACTCTGTAATCAACGAAACCCCCATTTCGGCAGAGTGATCGTATCCTCACCAGAGTCTTCCAAATCTTGGTCGGCCTCAAAATCCTTGAAAATGGGACTGACCTTGACGATCTCCCACCCCTGAAGGTAAGATAAGACTCTCCTGCAGACGGAGACGCCGGTGTGTAACCACTTCCTCTTGTAGAAGCGGCGGATAAAGGCGTCACCTTCAACGTAATCCTCTTCAGGACCTGGACTCATCACATTCGGGTAATACAGAATCAACCATCACATCAAATAATGGAATTGTAGCTCGACCCGGGGAAAGTTGTCGTTCCTACCTCTTCCATGTATCACATCATCAGCAAAGGTCCTCAAACCCTGCAACAGGTTACACACCATCGCGGGGAGGAGAGCCAAAGGGCGACCAAAAACCAATTTTACTGCTGGCAAAATAAGATTCCGGTTTACCCTCTCCACAGTGCCTGATCCGCCCGAGAACACACAATCCCGGAGCCATATCATCAAGTATGCAGTCAATACTGCCTTGGATGACATCCAGTGCGCACAATGCCAGAAACAACTATACGCATCTTCGCCACTCTCATTTGAACGGGGAGCTCTCTCGTCCAGTTGACTCATTTTGGAAGTTACTTCCGCGGGTTTTAGCCCCTGCAGAGTCATAAATCGGATCTTTGAGGGGTCCGTCGAATCCTGCTTGAAGACGTAATCCCTCCAAGCAGTTACATGAGGCCGAGACTTACCCTTGTCCTTCCGTTGCATCAAATAATGATGGCTCGCCACCTCATTGAAAACAACCATCATCTTCGGGTCCTTTCTTTCCAGAACGACGATCTCTTCGTTTGAGGGGAAGTATTCCTCGTACGGTTCAGAGCCCCAGGGAAGCTTGGACACCTCGTACATCTCATGGAGAGCCAGTCCCAACTCCCCCACTGGGGTAAAGAAAGTGCAAGTCTGGGTATTGAACATCTCCAAGAGCGCAAGAAACATATGTTTGTTGAGATCCATGCCGGTCTGTGTGGCACGGATAACAGCCGTCAGCCCAATCTCTTTAAGCTCAGCCTTGAACTTCAATAACACCCAAAGGGTCAACTCGTCCCACTTCAGCACGTGGTGACGCCAACCTTCAACCCTAAAACTACATTTCAGATTCATAACCTTCGATGTTAGCATCCGATTGACAAAAGTCGAAGCACTAAAGGCAAAAGTGTCACTAGGGACCTCACTATAAAGGCTCCTAGGACACAAAGTTTGGCAACTGAATGAGGGACCGGCTCGCGAGGCAGCCAAGGTATCCCTTTGATTCGAAGTAACGTCAATCGAAAGAGTACCCCCCACTGCCCCTCCTTGAGAAGGAGTAAGTTACCATGACATCTTCCTCTTGGAAGCTAGACGGTAGAAGGTCGTCAGCGGCAATTGGCGTTCGAGTTGTCGCATGTACAGAACCATGCCCTTCGCGGAGAAGAACCAGTCTTCCTTGATCTTCAGTATCTTCGCCTCGGTGGAGATCAGTCGATCACCGAACAGAAAGGCACGTTTCAAGAAGGTCACATCCACAGACTCAGCAGATTCCAGCTTGCCGCTCTCCATCATGCTTTGGAGGAAAACAGGCGACTGATTCTGGATTTGCAGCATTCTCTCGGGTGGCTGATTCAATAGGATACCAGCTTTCGCGGGATTAATAACTTCCTCGTCAAAATCAACTCCCATATGACAAAGAGAAGCGTCCAGGAGGACTTTATTCAGCAAAGGGATAGTCATCGACACTGACACATTAAAAACAAAAGTCAGGCAAAAAACTTTAAGAAGACAAAATGTGTGAAGCTTCGGCACATCATCAGGGTTTTAACCCATGCGCATCAGCAGTGGAGCTTCGGCTCATCATCAGGGTTTTAACCCATACGCGTCTGTAGTGGAGCTTCCGCGCATCATCAGGGTTTTAACCCATGCGCGTCGGTGGAATAGCCTCGGCGCATCATCGGGATGGAAGTCCATGCGTGTCGGCGACAAAGAGTTAGGGCACGGCAATATACTCAGTCATGTGCTCTAAACTTGTCTAAAAAGGTTGAAAGACGACACCCACCAGTCACCGCAGGCCGAACATCGGCCGGAGTCATAATGGTGACATGAACGTCCTCCTCGACGAACTCCACAGGCTCCTTGCCTTGCCAGCACCGCCACGAGGAGTTTTGGAAGCCATTTCTCGCAAGAAGGAAGTTAGGGTTTTTCAAAAACTCTAAAAGAAAAAAGCAAAGAGAGGAAGAACTCTCTCTCTCTCTCTCCATCTCACGCCTATTTATAGGCTCAGTCGCACACGTGAACCGATGAAGTGTGACCTCAGCCGCCGCTTCGAGTTCTGTGAAGAGATAATTGCAGATAAATCTAAAAAGATCATCATTAATCTTCTTGGTTATCGAAGCGTGATCATTCGCATTTACTGAGAGGATCATGCGCCCCATTACTGATGCACGGAGTGTCATGCGCCCGAACAGTCATCGCCTCGTAGAAAACACCACCATGCTTCTTATTCAAAGTATTCCAAAACTTGGCAAAAAGTTTTGAAAACTTTGAAGGGGGTCTTGTAGAAGCATGGAATTTCAGGACCAGAAATCCTATGCGCCAAACATTACATGCGCCAGGGAGCTCAGAGGAAGTACTTGGCACAGCAAAGCATAAACATTAAAAGAAGATTTTTATTTCATATAAAAGTCTATTACATATCTTAAAAAGAGCTATACAAAGGAGGATTTCTACAAAAAAAGACCCTAAGGTCTACAGCTAGGCGCAACAAGCACCATGCGCTCTCAAACAGGCATATCTCGCTATGCGCTCTCAGCCAGGCATATCTATTCAGCAGCTCAGTTATGTGCATGTGCATCCCTTCAGCAGCTCAGTTATGTGCATCCCTTCAGCAGCTCAGTTATGTGCCACCCTTCAGTATCCCAGTCAGGTGCATCATGAAGTGGCAGCATATGCGCCATCAAATGTTTTGACTAATGAAGCATTTATTGAGCAGAACGAGGGTGGCAATCAACCCTCTAGCTGGAGGAGGAGCTTTTCAAACTAAGAAAGAGAAGAGCACCGCAAATCAACCTGCAGCTAAAGGAGGAGCTTTCGACCCAACCAGAATGGGCAACACCCACTCTAGCGGGAGGAGGAGCTCTTCCAAAGCCCAAAGAAGACCGCAATCGAAATACGGCTAAAGGAGCAGCGAAAGAGCCTCCAAAGCCGCAGCACCGCAATTCCGATCTGCGTCTCTTCCAGCATAACGGAGACAAGGCTCGAGCATCCCGATCTTTGGATGCAACAGGCACCTTATGTCTGTCTCAGAAGCCCTCGACTCCGACTTTTGGATGTAACAGTCACCTTCAAGTGCATCAATGAAGATCATGCATCGCATCTTTACCCTCGGGAGCATCTTATCAACAAAATGAGCTCGAGTAAACAAGTTCATTTCTGGAGGACGTGAGAGAACGAGAAACAAACCCTCACAATGCCACTATTTATAGGCCGGGCAAATCAAACCCATGCGCCAAGTGGCTGGCTCTCCGAATCTCGTACAATGAATTTGCATTAATGGTGATGAACCTGACACTTTGAATTCAGCTAAGTCAAGACGGCTATTTAAAGCACTCGAAGAACGCAACAGTCGGGCCCATAAAGACGTATTATGCAAAGAGGATGCGCCGGCCAGACCGTGCATCATACTGATGCGCCCAGCTCCCATCAACCTAATAAGGATGCTCCCCCATGCGTCCCCATGAGCCTAGTGGAACGTCGATCGATGTGCCCACTCAACAAACCCATCACCTGTCAAAGGACATTAAATGTTGAAGTCTGACAGAGTTGGCAGCACGTCCCTCGAGGACTGCAGTTGACAGCTTTTTCAGAAAATGAAGCATCGCCAACGTCAGCACCATCATTACTCCCCTCTGGTGGTTACAAGCCACGTGGCTGCCCAACCATTTCGCATGCGCCTCCGCGGTCATGTGCCCAAATCTCTGCATGCGCCTCATAAGCCGTGCGCCTCAGACTTTTTCTCTGATCCCTAAAGACAGAAGTAAAGTCAGTACTGAAGCCTCGTATGCGCCTCCAAAGCCATGCGCCCCGACTAGTTCGTAACTCCTAAAGGTTACGAGCTAAAGCCTCCTCATGCGCCCAATCCCAGGCACATCCTATCAGATCACTCCCCACCATATCCGAGATCTTCGAGCCATGGACCTACGACACGCGTCCTTTGACTTGATTCAGCCTATGAAGGGGTGCTAATCACCCAAGATCTCAACAAACTGAAAGATCTTCTCCATTGCTACGTGCCAGCTCTGCCGTAGCCCACGACAGCAACAAGAAAAGTTCAACTCCTCAATCAGGACGCATCGTCTATGCGTCTCCATCAGCAACCACCATGTGGCATCCCCATGCACAGGCGCATCCTATATGCGCACATGAACAGCCAGCCTGGAAAGCTAAAAATAGAGGTATCATCTCCTTCTAACACACACATACACAGACAGAGACGTCGTGTAATCATCAGCAGCATATAGAGAGAGGCAGATACAGACACTCAACGTCTTCTTCCTCTCCGCAAGCTCCTGCACCTAGAGCAACCCAGATCTTCAGAGAACCGAGAACCGTCGTCAGATCGTCAACGGAGTCAACGTATTTCCACTCGTTCCATCGGCACAAGGGACCCAGATTAAACAAAAGTGTACTCCTAGGACTACGTCTAAGTCCTACATTGTAACACTGTTCTGTTTGTATTGAAATTACATCAAAAGATTTTAATGGCAAACAACGGACATATTCTATTATTGATTCCCTGGGATGTTCACAGAATGTTATGGATGGAGGCACCTGATTCCAAATGAAAAGGGCAATACCAATATAGCCAAAGTGCCCATATGTTGGAGGTTGTTCTTAATTGCATAATCACTATAGAACGGTTAGGCACCCTAATGCATGCATCTTTACTTTATCTTACAGTTTATATGACATGTTGTTTCTTGTATCTTGTTATGTCTCTCTGAAGACCTGGTGAATTCTCAAGTTGTGTGTGCTTTTATGATTTTTGCAGGTGTTCTAGCCAAGGCCATGATCTTCTCTATTATTTTAAAGATGATTGCTTTTGGGTCATCTTGCTACTTTTACAAATTCTTTCATTGTATTTCTTTCTTTCTATTTTAAATAGTTGGTAGTAGATTTGTCTCCTCCCAACGTTATGTACAAAAGGACAAATTTAAAGTTTATTTTATGATATATTATTCTCTTGTTTGTGGATGACATCAATTGTCATGGTTTACTGTATTTTATAGCTTACGTATATTTATTATACGGTTGGCATGTCTATATACCTAGTCCTACGTACTTTGGGACTGGGTGTTACATATTTTTGTGGTGTCCCATGCAGGTCAAGTTAGCCGTTTCGGTTACGTTACTGTACCGAATGGGCCTGCATATAGGATTAGAATCTAGGTATCTCATCCACATACTTGACCTCCTTTCTTGATTCCATTTTTTGAACTCTCGTTTGATTGCCTTGGATTACATTTTGCTTGATTCCTTTTCTACTGTGAATCTTATCTCTTGTGCTTAGATAGAGGTTAGAAATATGACTATTACTATGTATATATAGTTCGATTGTTTAAACACCTTACTAGTTGAACTCTTATAAGTTGGGTAGTATGCCTCCCAACCTAACATCCCTTTCGTCCTTATGACCTATTAATGAAGTATAAGCACTGAATACATGCTAGTATATGTTTACCTGGACTATAGAGTTCTAGGGGTCCATACCCCATTGGTCAACCAAGGCCTTAGACAAGAAGACAGTAGGATGACTGTATGAGCACGAACATCAGACAAGGCTTAGATTCTTAAGGAACTTGAACTACTCGTGCCTTCTTTCAATCATAAACCTCACGTACTTATATCTTTGGACTAACTTGACTAATGCTGCTATTATAGCATACTTTTGCAAGCTTATGCCTTATCGAGCTTGTTCAAGACATAAATTTATTAGGGACGTCCACTAACATATTGTCTAATTAGAATCAGTTTATTATGGTCTGATCAACTTTAATGCACTTGGTTCACTCTTTATAGGATTATCCTATGTGGATTGAGATATAGATGTCTCTAGGATCTCATCTGCAACTGTCTTGACAATTCTCTAGAATTATTCAATCGCCCTTGGAATCTCTTATTCACATTTGATCCCTTCTCCCTTGAACTCCTTATTGTTTTTTCGAAAAACAAATGCTCGTATCGGAAGGAAGATAGACATAGAATGCCCCCTTAGTTCGCAATAACACCTATGGCCATGAAATTTATATATACACAATCGTTTTTCATATATTTGAAATTGGAGAAACGATCTTCAGACTTGATTCACATCTACCATATCATATTATCTATTACATCGTGTGGTATCCTTTTATAATCGAGAGTCGAGACACAATATCACGACTTTGAAATTCTTTCTAACCTCGTTAATCCTGAAATCGTATCTTAGTTTTAATTTCGAGAAAGAAAATTTTGAAGTGAATAGATTGTAAGCCTTCTAAATTTTAGGAGTTACTAGGTTTACCGATTGATTATGATAAGTTTGTTTCTATTGGGATGATAAATTAGTGACTCATAATACCCACTTTTTATTTAGATCATTTGGTGTCTCCGACCGTGCAATTGATATTTTGAGCGCGAGACCAGCTGTTACCTTTCAACAAATTTCACATGCAAGACATAGACTACTCCACCTTCATGTAGGCATATCATGTCCCACTCAAACATATGCCCTTGTACCCTATTTTTATGATACGACTTTCAGGTCAAAAAGGACTAGCTATAACACTTATCATAAAACCGAGATACTTCTTGCCTTCAATTAGAGACTCAAACTCGACTTAACCCTTTCGACCCAATATATGGTTGTGATCTACTCGAAGTCCACTACGCATATGTCACTAGTGTGCCACTCAATTGGGTACTCTTATGCTACTTAAACACAAAAGTCATGGAAGGCACATTGTTAGGCTTAAGGAACCTAGTTAACCAACCCGATTAGAAATAGCCCAACCACTTGAGTTTGAACCTATTCTACAGTACCCAAACCTAATAGGAATGGTTCAGATTGATTTTATGGGATCTTATCCAGCCAATATAGATTAAAATCCAAGATTCATTCAATCAAAGATTGATGTTTTCATCAACCCAATCTTATTACCAGCTAGAATAGCTTGGATCATGTCCACTAGACGATTTGTAGAACCGCAGTAGCAACATAGAGAAATCACATAGAGCATTGTCCTAGATACGCCAAGTATTGTTAAGACATTAGTGATAGGGGGAACAACACCCTTAAGAGTTTAGTAGTCCTGCTTAGCATAGTTGACCCATCATTTCCGAGAAAAAATATATATATAGACTTGGATTATTAGTTAGCAGTAGTATTGCAAAGTACTACCTTTAACGCCATTAGCGACCTTATAGTCGTTAACGAGTAAGCTTGTTACTTTCAGGAAATTAGGGATTTAGTATCCAAGGTATTTCTTGATGGACTATAGAAGTCGTTAACCTCGACTATAATCTTGCATAAGCTATAAGAAGAGTTAAACATGTTACCCTTGGTTCGTGTGTCATTATTGTAAAACTCGTAAAAATTTGGAGTGCAAGAATGACACACACAAACATTTCTAAGAATTGCTGAAAACTGCGATACAAGCTTTGTACTTGAGATTCTTTCATGTTACATATTATTCTATTTTATCATTCGGTTATTCCAACAAACAAGGTACAAAGATCGCGACCCTGATTCTTCCAATTCTATTCTATCATAGTATCATGCCTTTGCTTACTCTCGAGAACGGAAATATCTGAAATGCATAGGTTACAAGCCTCTCTAAGAAACATAAGGTTCTAAGAATTAGCAAATGATTGGGATAGATTGGTTCCAATTGAACTAATAAAAATAGTAGTTTATAACGTTCACTCCTAACCATATCACTTGATACCCTCGACTGTGACTTTGATAGTTGGAGCACAACACTAGCATTTTTCTTCCAACAAATTTTACGGTCATGAACTAGACGAGTCAAGCTACACATATGACATATATATCCCACACAAACACACCTTTATATGCTCCATTTTAATTACACCACATGTATGACATATTTTCTAGAACAAACCATAAATGTCTATTTTTTGTCGTCCCATTTATTTTTAACCATGCAAATATCGACACATGCCCTTAACAAACTAAATACCCATGATCCATGCAAGAAACATCACACTTATGATATGTGCTTTTCACTCAAGCAAGTACATGCCTCCTGCACAACACCAAACACCTGTCCTGCACACGCTAGACATTATGACTTAAAGATTCTAGACCCTTACCTAATCAAAATCTATAGCAAGGTTCTGCACTATTATGGACTCTCATCTCTTAGTTACCCATTTTAGGCGAAGACTGAAATTCGTTTGAACTGACACATTCTAGTTATATTCTAACAAGAGATTTCTACCATCTTATTGAAAGCATGGTCGATAAGGACGATGTTAGCTGGTAACAATCCTCTTATAAAAGTTATTGATCAATAACATCATGGAAATTTCAAGGTTCCTTTAGAATCTGCGACTGTGGCCAGAAGTGTCCAATATTCTCAGCCACCCTTTAGAAATTTTCCTTCTTAGCAGTCTTGTAACAAAAATTTTTATGCTTAGCCAACTTTTATAAGTAGGGTAGAGTGGGAGATTTCTAACAGTATGCTGAAAAGCAATACTTTGGGTATAAGTGGAACATTATTAGGGTTATCTACTAAAAGTATCACTTTTGTATTAACTTTATTTCCTTAAATTTTGAATGAGAATCATATGGGCAAATATTTGCTTATTATATTTATTGCAAGTGTTAATGCTAGTGTCTGATATTCTATATTGTAGATAATATGGTGTGTGGTATCACACAGAAGATCATATTATCAATTCCTTATGGAATATATAAATAATTCACAACCTAGACGGACTTGGACAATGCATTGGAAAGGTTGTAGTGTAATATGGTATTAGTCTATCTTGACTATAGGTTTACACTAGTATACTTTGTATGTATTGAACATGACCACTTGAGGTTGTTCTCTTTGTACTGACTACATAAGAGAACAAACACCTCTGTTATTATAGATGCTTGTGCTCTTAATCCGAATATAATAATAGACATGTATATGTAGTGTGCATTACTTTCACTCATAAAAGAGTGAGATTCATTATGGGTCAACAACCTTTATGAAATGGGTAATAATATTATATATATGATGTGTTGTTGATTATAAAAGGAATCCATGTCCCGATATGTCGGGTTGATGATGTCCCCTTAAGAGCTCATCAGGATTGTCATATAAACCCTGTAGTGGATTATATCCGACATGACAAAAAAAGTTGAGTGGTACTACTTAAGGATAAAAGATGTCGATCAATATAGTTGTCAGTAACTTAATTTGATCGATGGACATTTGATATCTTAACATGGGGAGCCAAATGAGCATATGATAAAAAGAGCCCACAATCATAATTTGAGATTAGGAAGGTAGTACAACAATAGCACTTTAGTGGACCGAGCTATTATTAATGGGCCTGGGTTGTGTATTCGGGCTGAACACGGGATATCCAGATCTGTTAGGAGGCCTAATCCTAATTTCTCCTCATGGTCCCTGTTGTAGCCTTATATATCCTCTATTCTCTGGCCATCACGATCTCATCAAAAATAAGAAGCTTTCTCTAAATTCGTGATTCACGTAAGGAGAGAAAGGGAGGGCTGCTAAGGAGAAAAAAGTTTGAGAGATCGTCGTCCACACGACGTCCAATCAGAGGAAGGAATACGTGCAGAAGATCTTGGGGACGTGACTGTTCGAGGTTGCTGGAAAGTGTCTTTTTCTTCCCGTCGTAGGTATAATTCGTGAACCCTACTTCCGCTATGAAGGGTGAGAATACATCTTAGATCTGTTAAACTTGCATCGATCAATACGCACACCAAACTAGGGGTCCTGGGAATCCCCAGTTCTATTAAGAGCATGGTAAGTTACGCTGCAACAACACGCTCTACCATGGGTATGATTTATCGAAGTTTTTTTATATTACCTATCGAATATGTGCCTCTAAACATGTTTACATGCAATTGATTAGGATGGTTATATAGATCACCAAGTAGCTAACATGTTTTATAAAACTGCTTGAACAAATGAGAGCCTAGGTTTTAAATTAGCCACTCGCCAGTACATGTGATTGTACTGACCCTCGCTTTTCGCAGGTGGTACGAATCAGAAGGAACACGCCAACTAACAAAGGCGACATTCATGTTTTGAAGCTTCGATTGCGTGTCAAAGATTCTCACTGTACAACTTTTGGAGACTCTCTACAAACAGCCCAAGAATGTCTTAGCTTCCCTCCATCCCTGGTGACTAGAATACTTTTGTTTTAAATAGAGGGATGTAATGTATGAAACGACTATCTCATTGGCGTTCATTTTGTAATCGAGTCGTGTCGTAAGCCCGCGCGACATGATTGTAATAGACTTTTGTAAATGATGTCTATTATCAAACAAATACAAAGTTTCTCTGTCTCAATGTGTTGTTCAATTTCTCCACGTACTCTCTTAGATGTTCGGATAACCTTATGATTATGCCTTGTGCGATCGCAACCTAGGTTCGCACGACATCACGCCCGGGGGATGAATATCGATTCTTCAAAATCGGGGTGTGACACCTATTACGTTCTCTTCAAGATAAACCAAAATCCAATCCAAATCCTACTCAAAATCAATAGAAATTTGATCTAAAATCGCATTCAAAATCTATATATAAAAACCTCGATTTTTTATTTTTCTTCCAAAAATCCTCGAACGCTCCTAGTGATCAACCACATGCGAACCCTCGACTCCACTCCACTCGTTGCCACTGGAGCCGTCGGCGGCTGCCGCACAGCTGCGCAGTAACAACAACAATTATAGTTGCGGCAGTAGTAACTCAAGCAGCTACCCAACTTCCACGCAAGTTTCTCTCACCTCGTTCAACGGGTTTTTGAACCAAAAAATCCTATGCGTAGACAACCTAACCATCTACAAAACCCATCAAGTAGATTTTGTTAATGCGTGATGTAGGCGAAGAAAATTAAGTTCCAAAATTAAGAAAATAATAAATTTCTGGGTACAGAAACTTTCCCGAAGTGCTATTTTGGAATTCATTTTTAAGACCGAGTATTGAAGAATTTAAAAAACTACGTAAAGAGACTTGTATACAACGTATACGATATCAAACTTTATTTTTAAAATTTTAGATTATTAATTTTTGTGATAAACCAATTCCAAACTGGTGAAAAATAGTTTTTGAAAACTTGAATTTTTTGATACAGTGTTCGTCTTGACAAACCGACTGACTTGGTCATGAACCAATTATATCATAAGGTGCATATGGACTTCATGCACGTGTGAGCTTTGACAAAATTTGAATTGGTTGCGTGCTCGCGACAAAATCGATCCATATCCATCAAAAATTATTGTATCGATGTTTTTGTAAAATTGATGATTACTTTGTGTATGCTCCTCAACTCCTGATAAAAATTGTGCCATTGGACTCGTAGAATTTTTCTATTCATCTAGGCTAAGTTTGATCCAATTTTGAGACAGTTGATCGCTTCATCGTTTCGCGGGCCCCATGATACGATTTAACGTTTGTTTTCCTGATTGGCTCAACGGAATCCAAAACTGGACATACCCTTGAGTTTGAATCAAAAAATTGTACTTGTAGACATATATTAGAATAGCCTACGTATACATATAGCTGACATGTACGTATTCTTAATCCTACGTATACTGGGACTGGGCGTCATATGTTTTTACGGTGGCCTGTGCAGGTCAGAGCATATCGTATCGGTTACATAATTGTACTGATATGAGCCTGCATATTGGATTAGAAATTAGGATCTCATCTACATGCTTGATTACCTTTCTCGAGTTCGTTTTGAACTCTAATTGACTGCTTAATTTGCATCCAATTTGACCATGTAATAATGTAGTCTTTATTTGTTCGTGCCAATAAGATGAATCCGTCATGCCCCAGTTCCAAAATACCTAGGAACATGGACGAGACGATGCTGGCTAATATGTTCTCCAATTTAATGGACAAACCCAGACGTACTACGCTATAAAAATATACGAAACATATGCTATGTCAACTAGTCTCAATCCACATATAAGTAAATAGAGTAAGAATGTACATCATGTACTATAGTTGGCCGCCCTATGATACACATATTCGAGCAAACTCGAAGAAGAGTTAGCTTGCAAAACTAGACTACAACAACAGGTAACATGCAATAGAAGAATAATAGATTAAAAAATAAAGATAAATATCTAGCTACAATATACCTGAATATCCGACGTCCCATCATCAGCTCCAGCAAGTCACCATATGTATCAACCAACTCTCCAATCTGACAGGGAACTAGGTCGTCAGAGGGACATAACAAGATACAAAATGCTTGCGATAAAATAAATACAGCATAAACATTAAGGTGAACTAACCATCTATGTGAATGCACTTGAGGAGAACTTTGGAACGTATGGATAAGACAAGCTCAATAGTAATCTTTGGCCCAGCCTTTGGCTAGATACCGTATATACACTAACATATATCATCAATCGACATAGCGTAGCGCTAGCGACCATCTCCTGATATATCGACAACATATATATCCAACAACAACGCATACAACATTATTGAGCCGCTAGAAACATGTAATCAAAACTCTGTAGTTTCATCTGAATACTACGGCAGACTAATTTAGCTGTCCCATACACCTACTAATGATTCTTCCCGCCCAAATGCTAATGCACAGGTTGTGACTACAACATGAACATCTCATAACTATATGACAAGTCAAATCTAAGCTAGAACTCTCTAAACTATTTATTACACCGTCACACATACTCCTTGCATCGATAGCTAGTTGACTGCATAAGTCCGTGTTCATAATGAACTCACACTCACTCACAGTGTCGTATAATAATACGTGTCAAGGTCTGGGAGGTATAAAAGTAACTCCACAACTTTAGGTAGGTCCACTATAACTAAGTCAACACAACTCACATCTATACCTTCGTCGAATGCACCCGAGGCATTCTCAGACGCAACTTTTACACCATTTCTAACACAGATATACATAAAATTATTCATGAATAGTTTAATACAGTAAAAAAATGGCAAGGTATACTTGCCTGGATCTCCAAAAAGAAAAAGCTGCGATCCAGATCCATGACCAGTGGTCGAAGTGTCCCAGGAGCCTATAATAATTATTAAGAACTTAATTAACAATCTAAAGTTATCATTTATCTATAACATACAATTACTAACTATAAATACAACATGACACTAGACTATCATATTAACGAGGAAAAAACTAGATCATAACAAAGGCTTATAACTAAATAATTAGTAACATAGGTAAGTCACTATCCTTCCAGTCTCTAAAAGTACATATATTCTAAATATTCATATAAACTAAGTTCTAAGTGTCCCCTAAGATTATTCTTTTTACGTAAATTTCTATAAGTTAGTCATAAGAGGTTTCCTTGCATTGGTGCGACATAGGATTTATACCCAAAGGTCTTCTAGTGTTAATTCCTTATCTTTTTTCTTAATCATAGAGACTACCGTCAAAATTATAACCTAATAATTTATTACAACATTCTAACCCATGAGTCCTAAGTGGCATTTTTTTATAAAACTTTGGTTGTACAATTAGATATTTTCCTATACGTGATCCAACTAAAATAAATAACCAAACCTATGGTCTAGTCTTAAAATAAATTTATAAAATCTAGTAATGACAATTAAAATAAGAACATAGGTTGTCTTTCAAATAATTATTTAAGTCATATTTATCCAAAAATAATGCCACAACTTTACTATGACCAAATATAGGTTTTCTAGGTCGTGTCGGACACCGTTTTAAATCAATGCTTGTATCAACCTAATATATAAAAAAAGAACAGAATAGTATATATATTTTAGATATATTTTTAAGTATATTTATAAGGTTATAATGATGGTAATAATCTATATAACTTTTGGGTCCAATTCTACAATGAAACTAGGCCTTCTAGGTTCAATTTGTACATTTAGGTGTCACAAAAATATACCTAGTTTACCTAATATTTATGACAGAAAATAATTAGTAAATAAATAGGTTTTAAATCATAAAATCAAGCCTAATACATGTACAACAACCTAGGTATTTATCTATGGGCATAATACATAAAATTTCAACATAAACTACACAAGTTTTTCATTCAACATGTCAAAATACACAATTTAAATTTCAAAAAATATAGGCTGTGTATGAGGTCTATAAAACTAGTTTAACATGTGTTAATACATGATTTAGAAACATAAATATATGATTTAATATTTTTCCAAGTTGTACAAAAATTTTGGTATAGAAAACATGCATATTTTGCTCACAATCAACCGATATATGACATGTAACAATTTCATTTCAGAATTACGTAATCACACAAATATCATGTTAAACCTAGACTTTATTAAATGATTATGGTTTCTACCTATGTCATGACATGTCGATAGGTTCCTAGAACGAATTTATAAGTTTCAGAATTGAAAAGGGGCGCATACTTACTTGCAAAACGATGGGAATACAATCAATCCAATCGGAACTCGAATCGGTTTCGGAGAATAAATCGTCAAGTTCTTGGATTAAAACTCTCCTCCTGGCAAGCCCACACCTTAGGCTACCTCCCCGACTTGCTTCTCGATGTACTTCTCTACTCGAAGGATCGTCGGGAAGGCTTCGAAGTCGAAAAACATAACGAATGGACTACTAAATTTTCTGCCAACTTGTGGACCATTTTGGGGCTGAATTCTAAGTGAAAATGGATGGTAAAATGAGAGGGGAAGTTAGTCTGGGCTGTAGGGGAGATTGTAAGGAAGTGGCCATAAGAATAGGAAGGTGGATGGATGGTTTCTTAACTCCCAATGAAGTGGACAGCCCCTCTCAAACATGTTTGCTTCTTGATGAAATAAGCTGCTATTTATAGCAGCTTATTGGCCTAAAATTGACCCTAGGACACTTGGGTTTGGGTTAGGTGGGACCCTTACAAGTTAGGTTTGAGTTGGGGTTCATTTGGTTGATTTATTTGCGCTAGAACTCAACATATAGGCCACTTAAACTATGTGGACTGATATAAAATATAAGCTGTCATCCTCTATGTTTAGGAACATGCATAGTTAGGTTTGAGTTGGGGTTCATTTGGTTGATTTAATATACTACCAAGTTGTACAAAAAAATCGGTAAAGAAAACAAGCATATTTTTGCTCACAATCAACCGATATATGACATGTAACAATTTCATTTTAGAATTACGTAATCACACAAATATCATGTTAAACCTAGATTTTCATTAAATGATTATGGTTTCTATCTATGTCATGACTTGTCGATAGGGTCCTAGAACTAATTTACATGTTTCAGAATCGAAAAGGGGCGTGTACTTACTTGCAAAATGATGGGAATACAATCAATCCAATTGGAACTCAAGTCAGTCCGCTTGGTTTGTGAAAGGGGTTCGGAGAAGAAATCATCAAGTTCTTGGATTAAAACTCTCCTACTATCAATCCCACACCTTAGGCTACCTCCCTGACTTGCTCCTCGATGTACTTCTCTACTTGAAGGGTCGTCGGGAAGGCTTCGAAGTCAAAGAATACAACAAATGGACTACTAAAATTTCTGCCAACTTGTGGACTATTTTGGGACTGAATTCTAAGTGAAAATGGATGGGAAAATGAGAGAGGAAGATAGTCTAGGTTGTAGGGGAGGTTGTGAGGAAATGGCCGTAAGAATAGGAAGGTGGAAGGGCGGTTTTTTGACTCCCAAAGAAGTGGACAGCCCCTCTCAAACATGTTTGCTTCTTGCTGAAATAAGCGGTTGTTTATAGCATCTAATTGGCCTAAAATTTACCCTAGGACACTTGGGTTAGGGTTAGGTAGGTCCCTTACAAGTTAGGTTTGAGTTGGGGTTCATTTGGTTGATTTATTTGGGCTAGAACTCAACATATAGGCCACTTAAACTATGTGGACTGATCTAAAATATTAGCTGCTGTCCTCACAGTTTAGGAACCCAATAAGTTAGTATAGATCCTCTAGTATTTACCTAATTAAATCCTATATATATAAGGATTGAGTTGGTGCACCATTTGTCTCTCGTTCCGGGCTATTTCGATGCACCGATAAACTTTTATAGCTCGTTAAACCCATTTTTTTCTACATAAATGTCCTAATAATTTGTGCATGTTTAAAGAGTGTGTAGGGGTACAGTTGAGTTGGACACAAGCTACATGAATGCTCTAGTCTTAGTACAGATCATAATGATCCTATGGGTCAAAGGGTTCGGGTCGCAATTGCATCTCCAATTTCGATTGTAACGGATATAGGTAATTGACCTATTCTGGACTATGGTTTTATACGTGAATGTTGTGTCATAAAAATAAAGCACAAGGAGACGTGTTTGAGAATCACATAAATAGTACAAGTTTAGAGAAGCTCGACTGGGTCACGAATATTAATTTTGTTAGGAGAAACTAGCTAGTGTTGTGCTAGTTAACTCAAAGCTACGAGAATGGGTATAAAATACATATATACAAATATATAATCAAAATAACTATTTCTTAAGTAAATTTAATAACTAAAACCCTAATATATTTTGGCGGGATTTACAATCTACCCACCTTTGAAAATTTTATCCTCGAAATTAAGATGTTATAATCGACAATAGCAAGAAGACAAACAATAAATAAATAACATAATCTATTGGCAATCTCAAACACAATCACACCCATCCGTACAAAGATAAATAAAACTTCTGCGAATCACAACCTCATGTTTCCAAATCGACTCGCCTATGCATAATGCTTCCATGCGACACGAACTAAAGAAATAGTGTAACCTAGCAACTAAAGGTAACGACGCTGTAGTCCTCTCTTCCATAGATGACTACACCCATAATTAGCTATCATGCCTTCCTTTCTAGTGAATTAAAATCTCAATACTTACTCCCTGTAATTCTCTAATATTTCCTTCTGAGCTATAAAGAAATACGCCATAGGCTTACAGCTCGATGCATTAGTTACTACTACCTCCGCCTTGGCCATTACTTCCAACTTATGCTAACTTATACTCAATGACAATTTTTCTTAATTTATCTTAAATCAATGGTTCTTCTTATACACCACGCTCAACTTATTTTCTCAATTTACAAAATCATTCCATGGTTTGTTAGGACTTTCAAATTTTTATACAATTATTCATACCACTATCCATCGAGCAGTTCCCTTCAAACATTTCTTCATCAAAGGTTCCTAAAATTTCTTACTCATTCGTCTTGTCAATAAAATATTTTCAACAATTTGTCCTCAACAATCTCGAATAATAAGATTATCCTAATAAATCATGCCTTACGTTCCTCAATAATTTGCTTTGTCTAAATTCTTTTGTCATTCTAATAGTAACTACTCATTCGTATCCAATTTGAAAATGAAGATCACTTAATGTAAAAAAAAAAAATCAACTTGCCATCCCTTAAATACTTATTTTTCATTGTCATCTGTATTTGTTTACCATTTCCTCAACCTTCTTGGATGTCTTAAGTCTAGAGTGCTAGTGAATCCTCTTAGTCTTTGTCTAAGGACTAGTCTTCACATATTCCTCACCAATCACTTATTGTCTTCATATCTTGTATACAACTTATGATCCTCAACCTCCATAGTTTTGAAACAACTCCTATCACGCATAAATACTTTTACTATTCCAAATTTATTATTGTTCCCTTTTCTAATCACCTCATATTTAAAAAAAAACTCGAGTTACTCCTTGAAAGTCAAATATATCCCATGTACTAAAAAACAAATCTTTTTTTACCCTACTCTTTAGATTTTCAAACATTTATTCTGTATCCTTGGAAAGTTTTATCTTCTTATATTATCCTTCATTCCATGTAATTTCAATATTTATTTACCTTGATAATCCTTTTTATCTATCTTAAAATCAATCCTTAAGCTATAATAATGACATATGCAAAACTTAAAACTTACCCCAAAACGATCCTTTATAACTAACTATCCAATACCCCTAATATACCAACAATTTCATTAGAGACTTATCATTACTACTTGGCCTACCTTTTTAATAAATAAATGCAATAATAAACAACAAAGCCTGGAGTTAACTACAACCTCAAGTCATTACCAACCGAGAAGCCTAATCTTGTTTATACTCTAAGGAAAACCATACATTTACACAGATATGTTCTAAAGAATATTGACAACTCAAATAACTCAACCATAACCCCAACTAGCAATCTTTCTATCACGAACTATCATGAACTAAAATTCCACATTGAGTTAATACTAATTCTTTTTCTGGAGTCTAATTGCGTATGTCCTAAAAGTTGAATCCTTTAATCATCTTAGTAATATCTCAATCGATAACAAAAAAAAAAATCAACTCTCCAATTTCTAAAGTAATAACAGAAGTATTCTTCGTATGACATCAAGTTCTTCCTTCTGATCCCCAAGTATTCTAGTTATTATTTTCTCCTCAAATTTATTCTTCTTCCTATGTTGCTACTTGTTGGATGACTATCCTTTAGCATGAATCCTGAATATCTACTACCACAAGATCTATCTCCTTTAAGAAACCATTCAACTGAATTTCTTGATCCCCTCAACTAATTTTTCTATGTATTGCATCACATTATATTCCATAAAACTGTATTCTTCGATTTGTTTCTTCCTGCTATTTTTCTCCAAGTCATCATAATATTAAAAGGGATATCCTCCGGGCGTTTACTCAAAATACGATTATCATATATCCTTCCGTGAAAATGTTACTATCATATTCTTTACCATATGTCATAATCATTCAATAGTATTTGAAATGCTAATTTCAAATGATTCTTTCTAACTTCCAAAATAACTTATAACCTCTAGTCCTAGCCTCCTATTGCTATGATCAACCCCTACACTAGGCCTTATTCCATCAATCCTTTCTGACCCTATATCTAGATGAACCGGGAATCAAACTCTCCCCACTACCATGAATAATTTACTTTCATACGATTCAATAAAGTATGCCTTCTTGTCTTGTCAATGATGTGCCTCTAAAGAAAATACCACACACGAGGGTTCGTCTCTCCAAAATAGGGAAGGACGAGAAACAACGATAATGAGTTCAAGAAGGGTATGATTTGATATACAAATTCAAGTTTAAAGGACGTTATTAGAAATCAAAGAATGATTCAATAGCAGTTGTGGATAGAATTCCTAACAAAATTATCTTATCGCAGGCTCGCTCGGTACAGTAACGTAACCAAAATAATAAATCAAACCTGCATGGGCCACAATTAAAACATGTCATGCCCCAGTTCCCAAATACCTAGGAACATGGATGAGGTGATGCCAGCTAATACATTTTGGAATATATTCTCCAATTTAATGGACATACCCCGACATACTATGTTGTAAAAATATACGAAGCATATGCTATGTCAACTAGTCTTAATCCACATATAAGTAAATAGAGTAAGAATGGACATCATGTACTATAGTCGGCCACCCTATGATACACATTTTCGAGCAAACTCGAAGAAGAGTGAGCTTGCAAACTAGAATACAACAGTAGGCAACACACAATAGAAGGATAATAGATTAATAAATAAATATAAACATCTAGCTAAAATATACCTAAATATTCGATGTCCCATTATCAACTCCAGAAAGTCACCATATATAACAACCAACTCTCCAATCTGGCAGGGAACCAGGTCCTCAGAGAATTATAACAAGATACAAAATACATGCCATAAAGTAAATACTGTATAAAGATGAAGGTGAACTAAGCATCTATGTTAATGTACTTGAGGATAACATTGGGAGGTATGGGTAAGACAAGCTCAATAGTAAACTAAGACAAGCTCAATAGTCATCTCTGTATTACCCTGACTAGATACCGTATATATACTGACATATATTACCAACCGACATAGCGTAGTGCTAGCGACCATCAACTGATATACCGACATCATATATATCCAACAATAATGCATACAACATTATTGGGTCATTAGAAACATGTAATCATAACTCCATAGTTTTATGGCAGACCAATTTGGCAATCCTATATGCCTACTAATGATCCTCCCCGCCCAAATGCCAATGCACAGGTTGTGACTACAACCTGAACATATCAAAACTATATGACAAGTCAAATCTAAGCGAGAACTCTCTAAACTATTTATTACACTGTCACACTTACTCCTTGCATCGATAGCTAGTCGCTTGCGTAAGCCCGTGTCCATCATGAACTCACCCTCACTCACAGTGTCATGTAATAATACGTGTGAAAGTCTGGAAGATATAAAAATAACTCTACAACTTTAGGTGGGTCCACTATAACTAAGTCAACACAACTCACATCGACGCCTTCGTCGACTGCACCCGAGGCATTCTCATACGCGACTTTTACACTATTTCTAACACAGATATACATAGAATTATTCATTAATATTTAATACAGTAAAAACAAGGCAAGATACACTTGACTAGATCTCCAAAAAGAAAGAGCCACGATCTAGATCCTTGACCAGTTACTATCCTTTTATACTAGAGTATTATATTAACGAGGAAAAAAACTAGATTATAACAAAGGTTTATAACTAAATAATTAGAAACATAGGTAAGTAACTATCCTTCTAGTCTAAAAGTACATATATTCTAAATATTCATGTAAACTAAGTTCTAAGCATCCCCTAAGATTACTATTTTTAAGTAAATTTCTATAAGTTAGTCATAAGAGGTTTCCTTGCATTGGTGCGACATAGGATTTATACCCAAAGGTCTTCTAGTGTTAATTCCTTATCTTTTTTCTAAATCTTAGGGACTACCTTCAAAATTATAACCTAATAATTTATTACAACATTCTAACCCATGAGTCCTAAGTGGCATTTTTTTAATAAAATTTTGGTTGTATAATTAGACATTTTCCTATACGTGATCCAACTAAAATAAGTAACCAAGCCAATGGTCTAGACTTAAAATAAAATTATAAAATCTAATAATGACAATCAAAATCAGAACATAGTTTGTCTTTCAAATAATTATTTAATTCATATTTATCCAAAAATAATGCCACAACTTTACTATGCCCAAATATAGGTTTTCTAGGTCGTGTCGGACACCGTTTTAAATCAATACTTGTATCAACCTAATATATATAAAAAGAACAGAATATTATATATATTATAGATATAATTTTAAGGGTATTTACAAGTTTATAATGATGGTAATAATCTATATAACTTTCGGGTCCAATTCTACTATGAAACTACGCCTTCTAGGCTCAATTTGTACATTTTGGTGTCACAAAATTGTACCTAGTTTACCTAATATTTATGACAAAAAATAATTAGTAAATAAATAGGTTTTTAATCATAAAATCAAGCTTAATACATTTACAACAACCTAGGTATTAATCTAGGGGCATTCAACATGAAATTTTAACATAAACTACACAAATTTTCCATTCAACATGTCAAAATGCACAATTTAAATTTTAGAAAAATATAGGTCGTGTTTGGGGTCTATAAAACTAGTTTAACATGTGTTTATACATGGTTTGGAAACATAAATATATGATTTAAGATACTATCAAGTTGTACAAAAAATTTGGTAAAGAAAACGTGCATATTTTGCTCACAATCAACCGATATATGACATGTAACAATTTTATTTCAGAATTACGTAATCACACAAATATCATGTTAAACCTAGATTTTATTAAATTATTATGGTTTCTACCTATGTCATGACATGTCGATAGGTTCCTAGAACGAATTTATAAGTTTTAGAATTGAAAAGGGGCGTGTACTTACTTGCAAAACGATGGGAATACAATCAATCCAATTGGAACTCAAATCAGTCCACTTGGTTTGTGAAGGGGTTTCGGAGAAGAAATCTTCAAGTTCTTGGATTAATACTCTCCTCCTGGAAAGCCCACACCTTAGGCTACCTCCCCGACTTGCTTCTCGATGTACTTCTCTACTCGAAGGATCGTCGGGAAGGCTTCGAAGTCGAAAAACACAACGAATGGACTACTAATTTTTCTGCCAACTTGTGGACTATTTTGGGACTGAATTCTAAGTGAAAATGGATGTTTAAATGAGAGGGGAAGTTAGTCTGGGCTATAGGGGAGGTTGTAAGGAAGTGGACATAAGAATACACTACAAGAAATATTGGTTTTTACGGCGTGCAAAGTATGCCGTAAAAAGTTTTTACGGCGTTCAATGTATGCCGCAGTGAAAGTCGTATTTGCCCGCGTCGTAAAAAGTCACTAGTTTTTACGGCATACAATGTATGCCGTGAATACACTGTTTGTACGGCATGCAATAGATGCCGTGTATACACAATAAATTACGACATTTCTTGTATGTCGTGGAAAGTATAAACTAGACATCAATTACGGCTTAAAAAGTACTGAATACACATAAATTAGGACTTATTATGCACGTCTTTAATGCACAGATATTATGACATATAATGTATGTCGTAAAAAGTACTGAATACACATAAATTAGGACATATTATGCACGCCGTAATTTCTCTTCAATTTTAAAAAAAAAACAAATCATGCTTTAATAGTAATCAACTTTACCATTGACAACAAACCACAAAAGAACAAGACGTCATTGATCCAACAAGATATAATTACGAAAAATAATATCAAATGATCCAACAATTACGAAAAATAATAACTTTCACTTTGACAATAATATGTAATGGTCCAAATCCTAAGTTTATCCAGCAAATACGAGAAAGCATAACTTTCACTTAGACAATAATATCTAATGATCTAAATCCAAAATTTATGTAGCAATTACGAAAAAGCAAACTTTCACTTAAACATTAATATCTAATGATCCAAACCCAAAATTTATACATCAAAACTTAATGTCGGACAACAACTAGCCCACCATCTTCTTCAGCATAACCTGCCCTCTGTCTGACAATCTCTCATCCCATGTCTGCAACCTACAACAAAAGCAAAAGAGGTAGTTGATATGAGCATCTTGATTATTTTGTATGAAATGTCGTTGTACTATAGAGATACAAGAAATCTTTTACTGAAAGATGATACACTTCAATATGTAATGGAAGCTAAATCCTTCAACGGGAAGGTACTATAAACAATGGATGGATGGCATCAAAGTCAAGTAAAGGGGTGCTTCATAGGAATGCCTGCTTTTATCAAAGCTCTACAGGGACAGGAAAATTAATTTTTATTCTTCTATCTATGATACCAAACTAACCATTTTATGCAATCTACAGACATTTCGTTAATTTCTGACATATATTTATGTTACACAGGTTTATATGTTTATATATGTATACAATAAATTTTGTTTTTGTATCATGTCATCTCCTGATCTCTGGATCTAGTTCCAAATGATGACCGGTCTGGATCCATATATACAGGTTAAATATCTATCATTTTTTGTCTAAAAAAGATTTGAATAGACAAAGATACTCAAGAGCTTTGTGCTTCACAAGTATTTATTTCCTCCAAGCAACATTAGCACTCAAATTTTCAATCATAAGCCAGAAAGAGGAATTTTCACTCTGTGACAGTTGCATTGAAAGAACTTTATGCTATGCAAAAAATAGTTTAGCAAACAAAATATTTATTAATAATTTCTGTTGGATTAAGCCATAACTGTTGAATTAAGAAGTAGCAAAATATGCATGTACAACAAAACCACAAGGGCAAACTAGAAGGTAAAGCCAAATAGGAAGCTTCCGTTTGGGTTTTGGAACATAAGCTAAAGAGAAAACTGGAGGGAACCAGAAGCTGTCTGTTCCAGTAAGGTTACAAAGTTTAGGGGCATCTGTTTTTGTTAAACTATATATGAAAGTTCTGACGACTGAAACCATTACTAAAATCACCAAAACTGCCGAAACTACGAAAATCGACCTATTCAGAAACACTGATACCCTCGAAACTGCCAAAACTGACACTCATAGGAAGGGTCTGAAACTGATAACTTGAACCTTGCTATACCTTTTTCATTACACGAATACGACATGATCTATGCTGCACAAGCACTAGTACGGCACAAAACAGACATGAAATTAGTTTTTGTGTGTGCTAATGTTATTTTAAACATAAAACATAAAATCTTGGTAAATGATGAATAATAGACATGGATCCGATACAAATTAAGGAAACACATACCATCTTTTTTATGTGAGCAGTCGTAGGGATGGAACCACCAGTGTAGAGACCGGCATTGCTTGCTCGATTTCTTTTGTTCGTCTCGGCATTGGCCGCGTTCTTCTCCTCTGCCCAGAACTGCTTCAGTCCGATCCAGTATTCATTTTTGAATAACACCATTAGTATGGAGCAAACTATATGTGAACTGAATATGAGCATAATATAGAAAGAATCTGAACCAATTTGCAACAGCTACATGTGAATCCAAACTACATGTGGATTGAAACTACATGTGAATATGAGCATAAACATAATCTGAACCAAACAGAATATGAGCATAACATGTGTTAACTGATGAAATTTGCTTTATATGGAGCAAACACGGTTACCTGGATATCGAGCCTAGCAACCAAGTGGTGATCCCACACCCAAAATGCGAGTACATGGTAATGGAATTCCTTCTTATCACGGAGACCATACAAATCAAAAGAGAGTAATTATTTCTTTAGAAGAAAAAAATGCTACTAAAACCGCATGAAGTTTGGTTTTCAGGAGCCTAGGGCTGCCTATAGGTAACTAGGCAGGCAAATAATGTTCTTGTTACAATTATTCTTCAGGAAAAGATTTAATTGCACTCTTTGTGCACTCACTGGAATACTGCAATTTCCACAATTTCAAGTATGGTACCATAAACGTGTTGAAAGTGAAGAAAATAAGTCCAATGTATGTCCAGGGGGCTTCTGTTTTTAAAATATTACCACATCTAAATACACGATTCAGCACTTGAAACTTGAAAGTACCTGAGTAATCAAACACAAATTACAAAGTTAAAAGCCATTTAGAAAAGAATTCACCAAATATCAACTACAAAGTTACCAAGTCTAACAGACTCGTGAGAATCTAGCCGGCCTAAATAAAGTCTGCAAATAGCAGTGTCACCACAGACAAATGTTAGAACCCAAACCACACTAAATCTTACCGCATCCAAGAACCCAACAACAGGAAGCAAAAAAGAAAAAGAAAGCAGAGAGCCAAAAACAACAAGAATTGCCAGCAGACGGTTAATAATTATATTTATATATACACAGATAGATGCAATCAAAAGCTGATGCATCCCGGAATCTTTCCGATGTGTAGAATAGATTGAACATTCCTTCGAGTAGTTATTAGGAATTTCCTGAATTCATCTGGCAAGACGCTGAATGGTCTTTGCTGAGTGATGGACTGTTTGTTTAAATGCTAATTGGAGCATCACTTAGACAAAGAAAGTCAGGTCTCCAGAATGTGAGCATAACATGTGTCCAGTTTCACGTGGATGGGACAACAGGAAAATTACTTTCATGGTGGATGCTACTATAATTGGAACTACATGAATCCTGCAAGTTATGTGAATGGTAAGCACATGACCTTTCTCAGACAAGTTTATCATGAGCTGTGTCGAATAAATGCAACTTTAGTTTCTACATGCTAAAGTTGGCAGTAGTATTTTGTTATCTGGTGCCTGTGCCACTTACTCTTACCTAGATCTCTTTTACTTCAAGTCCATCGCTCACCAAGTTGAACTAATCCTTTTCGATCAAAGCTGCTGCGAACTAATGCATCATCTTTAGACTAACTCACAATAACTGATAGAGTGACTTTACTTTTCTAGGGAGACATTTACAGTCAGAAGCTATGGAGACTATGAATATGCATACGCAGTAATATCCTGCTTTGGCCTTGCATCCTCCAGCCTTATCTAACCAGCACCATCATCTGCCATCTGTTCCAAGCATGCAAGTTCATTCTTATTACCAAAATACACAGACAGCAGTACCATCTTATTGGCGTCCAGTTAGTAATTTGCAAAGCAGCCATGTCCATCCTTCTGATATAAATTCAGTGAACAGATCTCCAAGACACTCATGTAAGGAAGAACACTGATAATTTTTGAGGGATACATATTAGATAAGCTTAAAAAAGGAATGCAACCCTCTTCAAATAACTTTATCACTACCAAATTAGTAAACTAAATTAATTTCTCACTGAAACATGAAAGCTACTCAGACTAATGCCGCATCAACCCTTTATGAAACTAGGGAAGTGCATCAATACTAGATGCCTCATCATTGGCATTGACAAAACCTGGTATATGCTAGAAGAAGAACTCAAAGAAACAAATCAGAGGAGTAATATCAGGAACCATATCAAAGATTGAAAATTCATATCAAGCCTAGCCTATATAAAATTTTGCAAAACACAACACCACTGCAAAGGCCAAAACTGACAAAATCGAATAATATTAAAAGGGTCAACATATCACATATCAGGCTCAGAAAATACATATTAAGCCTAGGAAGCAAAGTAATTGTAAAGATGAGAAAATCCAAATATATGCATGTATCCATATCCAACAGAACCTATTTTCCAAACCCTTTATGAACGTAGGGTCATGTGTCAATATGCCTGATTAGTGCCAGAAGACGAACTGCAACTGTATTCATAAAAAATAAAGTAAAAATAGAGTAAATAGCAGGAAAATCTAGAAGCCTTAGCCTCATGTTACCAAACATACCCTTTCCTCCTCATTGCACCATAAATTAAGAGCCAGTAAATAGAAAAAATATAGCATGAAAAATAATACATTGAGATGATAAGGTTGGCCCAGAGGTATTTTATTATCATTGGTACATTAGCATATTTGGTAACTTCTACACCCATCAAAACATGATGAGGAACATCAACACTTAGTAGGAGACTTTATGTATGTGATACTAAGGATTAATACCTCTTCACCCATAACGATTTCAGCCATAACGATTGATAAGGAATGCAACCAAACTCACTAAGAATTAAATTGCCAACAAAGAAGAGGCAGGGACAATAGATAATTCAAGAAGAACCACAATATACTAATGAAAATGATTTCAAAATAACATAATTATTCATCATTGCACATGAAAGTGAGGATACGTAAGTATCCTTTTGATAGTAGTCAAACAAGCAAAACCACAAAAGCAAAACTCCACTAGAAAACAAATAAATGTGAACAATTGAATAAAACTGAAACTAGATAACATGCATTACCAGATCCAAATCCTCTGCTAACAAAATCTTGTGTTACTATCTGTAACTATGAAAATAGGGAGCAACATAATATTTTAGTAATTTTTTGATTTTTGAAAAAATATTGATAGTGGCCATAGGTTACACATGTGTTCCTCGTTACCAGATTTGACTAGTCCTTGCCCCACTGAGACTACCAACATCTAGTTGTGAAGATGTAGGTATAGAGAATTGGACCACAATGGATAATTATATGGGCAATATGTCAGGTTCGGTTATTTGTCCAATTTGCCATACTTTCTACTTTTGCTTAAAGTGGAACATTTGAGTGATTCTATGTTATACATAGGATCTTGCTACTATGGAGCCTACTCAAACATTAGGAAGTTATTCATGTTAACAAACCCATAGTGACTAGTCCTTTTTCATTTCATCTACTACTAGGAAAAGCATATTGTCCTGGTGTACATTGATGATACTTCGATTACTAATGATCTCAAGATTACTCAAGAGATTAATCAATAGTTCTCCAGATGAAAAATACTGGTCCTGCATCATATTTTATTGGGTTGTAAATAAAATTGTATATTTTAGCATAGCAGGGTTATACAGGTTAAAAGGATGAAAGTATAGACCAACACAAAGCAACAAAGATATGGAAGAGAACATGAAACTGCAGAGGCATGCATTGGTAATTCCTAAGAGATCCCTAGAGATTACGTCAAATAAGACTCGAAAAACTCGAGATCTCTCTCTTTTTCTCAATAAATGATGGATGTACAAACCTCTATGAGCACTAGAATATATCACCTAATTAAGAGAACCATGCCAGATCCCAATAAGAAATTTTTTTGAATCCGGTGCTCCTAACTATTGGTCCATCATAATGACCGGTACTTACCGATCATGCATAAAACCATGAAATAAGTAATCTGCTCGACATGTCAGGACTATTATTAATGGTACATGATTGATAGACTTGATTTCTGAAAATTTTAGAGTTGGCTTTGATCATACCTTTGATAATTTAAAAACCTTATCCAAGAGAAGTTTACATTGTTAATATAGTGAATTTTGCATTACCATGATACTTTATCTATAGGTTCCTTTGTTCTTAATTAAGGAAATTACTAAGGGAAACACACAAAGTGATAGAAGCTATCACATATTAGGAGGCAACACACTTACACAGTGCGTAAATTCCAAGTAATTTCCTATCGCTTTATGTGGTATCAAAAAACCCATATTTTAAAAAAAGATGTGATAGCTCCTATCGCTTTGTGTGGTGTCCCAAGTAATTTCCTTAATTAATCCATAGAGCTGTCATGTTACACTTACACGATGAGTTAATTCCATGCATTTGTAATTCTCCCATGTCAGTATTTAATTCTCCCATGTCAGTATTTTGCCGCCTCCTCCATTAATTTCATGATGCTCCTCCTGTGGATTCAAAGTCAGGAACTCGTTACCATGTAAATTACTTCATATAATTAACATATATTTCCTAGCTAATGCTATACCCGTAGTTTTTTTTTACAGCTTCAGGACACCCTCCAAGCAAATAGATAGCTAAAAATATGACTCTCGATGATGTGATATTAGAAGCAAACATGACAGCATGTAGCGATGTACATATCTGCTCCCTTGACAAAGTAGTATTGTTTATAAGCCAGTCAAGCATATCCTTCTCTTCTCTATCTCCTTGTATGTGTCTACTTCGCATCCTTACCTTAATTTCTCTATAAAATGTGTCTAGAATCTTGGTTTTTGCCTACGGAACAATGTCAAAATTAAATAGATTTGTGAAAATATAAGGTCTCAATAATGTATCAATCAACACATGGATTCAAAGTCAGGAACTTGACTTTTTCAAATACATACAACACATGGTTCCTGATACATGCAAATTTGGTTTATTAGAACGAATACTTAGTTGTATCTACATTGGTTTTTTCCATAACTATATAGTACTGCTAGCACTTTAAAGTGATGATATAGTGCTAGTATTTTAAAATATAAATGTTTCTTGTTTTTTGTAATTATATAGTGTACTTTAAAGTGTTAATGTTTGTATTTTATCACTTTAAAGTGCATTATAAATATATAAATTTGGCTATATTAACCTCAAATACTACAACATCATTTAAACACATATTCACGAGTATAAATGAAAAAAAGGTTCACCCAAATACTTTTATTAACACAACATAAAACTATTTTATCCTCAAGTTCACCCTCAAATGCTAATTCCTAGGCTGAAAGACATACGTTGAACTCTGCTCTTTCTCTTCCGGAACTTTCTTGGTTCTAAACATGTGTATGTATATAAACATCAATAATCCCTTTACTTATAACTCTTGTGTCGTCTCTCCTATATCTACAGACACAAAATGACACGATTTGGATATGAATGACACGATAGATTCGATTCAACACTGACCAAAACACTAAGGAAATGAAAAATGAAAATTATATGTCAGATATCTGCAGACAAAGATCTAGAACAAATGCACTTGACATTATAATCATAGTGTTACCTAAAAGATACCAGGCATTAACTAAGTGGATTCTAATGAAACATGTAGAAGAAGACTAAGTTAATTTATCAGGTCCAGATTTGATTTCTTTCAAGTGATATCATATATCGATCCATACTTGTCAAATATTTACTCCATATTTACTTTTCAGATATTTACTTCAAATTAAATTCAAATTTCTTATAAAAAATTTGGGGATAAAAAACAAAATTGTACCATCTAGAGTCGTAGTCGAGTGGCACCATTGGTCTTGTTGGCGGCCCTGAAATTTTACATGCAAAAACGAGAATAATTATGTATGCCCTAAAAATCAGATCGACCTAAATAAAAAAGATGAGAACCCTAAATAAAAAGGGGGAAGTTGGGGAAAATAAAAAATGAGAAAAAAAAATGAGAGATGCGGCCTAACATGAAGAAGAAGAAGAGAAAGGGAAACGAGATAGAATGATAACCTAACACGAACAAGAAGAAGAAGAAGAAAGAACCTGCGGGAGAGAAAGTGAATAGAGAGAACCTGTGTAGATCGATGAGAGTAGAGAAAGAGAGAGAGGGGTCGGCTAGACTAGATGAGCATCGAGAGAGAGAGAGAGGTTCTCCTCATGCTTTTAGGGGGGAAAGTCCCGCGGAAACGAAAAAATAGGCGCGGCCTATTTTGTTTTGGGAATTTAAGGCATCTATTGTGTGCCATCTTTTGGTATAGTCAGCAATGGCGTTCAATGCACGCCATAAATAGGTCTAATTGTTATATAATACATCATTTTACGGCATTCACAAGAATGTATGTCGTGAGTTAACTATTTACGGCATACTTTATATGCACGTCTTAAATTCAATGTCGTAAAAAGTCACTTTTCTTGTAGTGATAGGAAGGTGGATGAATGGTTTCTTCACTCCCAAAGAAGTGGACAGCCCCTCTCAAACATGTTTGCTTCTTGAAATAAGCTTCTGTTTATAACAACTTATTGGCCTAAAATTGGGGATAAAAAACAAAATTGTACCATCTAGAGTCGTAGTCGAGTGGCACCATTGGTCTTGTTGGCGGCCCTGAAATTTTACATACAAAAACGAGAATAATTATGTATGCCCTAAAAATCAGATCGACCTAAATAAAAAAGATGAGAACCCTAAATAAAAAGGGGGAAGTTGGGGAAAATAAAAAATGAGAAAAAAAATGAGAGATGCGGCCTAACATGAAGAAGAAGAAGAGAAAGGGAAACGAGATAGAATGATAACCTAACACGAACAAGAAGAAGAAGAAGAAAGAACCTGCGGGAGAGAAAGTGAATAGAGAGAACCTGTGTAGATCGATGAGAGTAGAGAAAGAGAGAGAGGGGTCGGCTAGACTAGATGAGCATCGAGAGAGAGAGAGAGGTTCTCCTCATGCTTTTAGGGGGGAAAGTCCCGCGGAAACGAAAAAAATAGGCGCGGCCTATTTTGTTTTGGGAATTTAAGGCATCTATTGTGTGCCATCTTTTGGTATAGTCAGCAATGGCGTTCAATGCACGCCATAAATAGGTCTAATTGTTATATAATACATCATTTTACGGCATTCACAAGAATGTATGTCGTGAGTTAACTATTTACGGCATACTTTATATGCACGTCTTAAATTCAATGTCGTAAAAAGTCACTTTTCTTGTAGTGATAGGAAGGTGGATGAATGGTTTCTTCACTCCCAAAGAAGTGGACAGCCCCTCTCAAACATGTTTGCTTCTTGAAATAAGCTTCTGTTTATAACAACTTATTGGCCTAAAATTGACCCTAGGACACTTGGGTTAGGGTTAGGTAGGTCCCTTACAAGTTAGGTTTGAGTTGGGGTTCATTTGGTTGATTTATTTAGGCTAGAACTCAACATATAGGCCACTTAAACTATGTGGACTGATCTAAAATATAAGTTGGTGTCCTCTAAGTTTAGGAACCAAATAAGTTGGTATAGGCCCTCTAGGATTTACCTAATTAAGTTCTATATATATATATATATATATAAGGATTGAGTTGGTGCACCATTTTGCACCATTTGCCTCTTATTCCTGGCTATTTCGATGCATCGATGAACTTTTATAGCTCGTTAAACCCATTTTTTTCTACGTAAATGTCCTAATGAATTGTGCATGTTTAAAGAGTAGTGTGTAGGGGTCTAGTTGAGTTGGACACAAGCTACATGAATGCTCTAGTCTTAGTATAGATTATAATTATCCTATGGGTGGAAGGGTTCGGGTCGTAATTGCGTCTACAATTTCGACTGTAACAGATATAGGTAATTAACCTATTTTGGACTATGGTTTTATACGTGAATGTTGAGCCAGAAAAATAAAGCACAAGGAGACATGTTTGAGGAGAACATAAATAGTACAAGTTTAGAGGAGCTTGACTAGGTCACGAATATATATTTTGTTAGGAAAAATTAGCTAGTGTTGTGCTAGTAAACTCAAAGCTACGAGAATGGATATAAAATACATATATACAAATATATAATCAAAATAACTATTTTTTAATTAAATTTAATAACTAAAACCCTAATAAATTTTGGTGGGGTTTACAATCTACCCACCTTTGAAAATTTCGTCCTCGAAAATGAGATGTTATAATCGTCAACAGCAAGAATACATAAACAATAAATAAATTACATATTCTTTTGGCAATCTGAATCACAATCACACCCATTCCATATAAAGATAAATAAACTTTCACGAATCACAACCTCATGTTCCCAAATCGACTCGCCTGTGCATAATGCTTCCATGCGACACAACTAAAAAAATAGTGTAACCTCTCCAAATTTACTTTTTCCAATCCAAAATCACATGTTTTATATGTTAGGCTAGGCCCGTCAGGGAACTCTATGTTCTTTAAGCCTCCTGTCCCTAGCCACTAAAGGTAACGACACTCTAGTCCTCTCTTCAATAGATGACTACACCTACAAATTTGCTATCATGCCTTTCTTTCGAGTGAATTAAAATCTCAATACTTACTTCTTGTAATTATCTAATATTTTCTTCTGAGCTATAAATTACGACATAGGCTTACAGCTTGATGTATCGGTTACTACTACCTCCGCCTTGGCCACTACTTCCAACGTGCGCTAACTTATAATCAATAACAATTTTTCTTAATTTATCTTAAATCAATGGTTCTCCTTGTACACCACGCTCAACTTATTTTCTCAATTTACACAATCATTCCATGGTTTGTTAGGACTTTCAATTTTTTGTGCAATTATTCATACTACTATCCTTCAAGTAGTTCCCTTGAAACATTTCTTCATCAAAGGTTTCTAAAATTTCTTACTCATTCGACTTGTCAATAAAATATTTTTCAACAATTGGTCCTCAATAATCACATATAATAAGATTATCCTAATAAATCATGCCTTACGTTCCGTAATAATTTGCTTTGTCCAAATTCTTTTGTCATTCTAATAGTAACTACTCATTCGTATCTAATTTGAAAATCAAGATCACTTAATGTATATAAAAAAAATTCAACATGCCATTCCTTAAATACTTATTTTTCGTTGTCATCTGTGTTTGTTTACCATTTCCTCAACCTTCTTGGATGTCTTAAGTCTAAGGTACTAGTGAATCCTCTTGGTCTTTGTCTAGGATTAGTCTTCACATATTTCTCACCAATCACTTATTGTCTTCATATCTTGTATACAACTTTTGATCCTCAACCTCCATAGTTTTGAACCAACTCCTATCACACATAAATACTTTTACTATATCATATTTATTATTGTTCCCTTTTCTAATCACCTAATATTTAAAAAACTCAAGTTACTCCTTGGAAGTAGGATATATCCCATGTACTCAAAAATAATTCTTTTTTTCCCCTGGTCTTTAGATTGTCAAACATTTATTCTGTATCCTTGGAAAGTTCTATCTTCTTATATTATCCTTCATTCCATGTAATTTTAATATTTTTTTACCTTGATAATTCTTTCAGTCTATCTTAAAATCAATCCTTAAGCTATAATAATCACATCTGCAAAACTTAAAACTTATCCCAAAATGATCCTTTATAACTAACAATCCAATACCCCTAATATACCAACAATTTCATTAGAGACTTATCATTACTACCTGGCCTACCTTTTCTAATAAATAAATGCCATAATATACAATAACGTCTGGAGTTAACTACAACCTTAAGTTATAACTAACCGAGAAGCCTAATTGTTTATACTCTAAGGCAAACCACACATTTACTCCGATATTTTCTAAAGAATATTGACGACTCAAATAATTCAACCATAACCCCAACTAGCAATCTTTCTATCACGAACTATCATGAACTAAAATTCCACATTGGGTTAATACTATTTCTTTTTCTGGTATCTAATTGCGTATGTCCTAAAAGTTGAATCCTTTATTCATTTTAGTCATATCTCAATCGATAACAAAAGAAAATCAAATCTCTAATTTCCAAAGTAATAAAACAAGTATTCTTATTATGGCATCAAGTTCATCCTTCTGATCCGCAAGTATTCTAGTTATTATTTTCTTCTCAAAGTTATTCTCCTTCCTATGTACCTGCTTGTAGGATGACTATCCTTTAGCATGAATCCTGAATATCTACTACCACAATATCTATCTCCTTTAAGAAACTACTTATCTGAATTTCTTGATCCCCTCAACTAATTTTTCCATGTATTGCATCTCATTATATTCCATAAAACTATATTTTTCGATTTGTTTCTTCCTGGTTTTTTTCTCCAAGTCATCACAATATTAAAAAGGATATCCTCCAGGCGTTTACTCAAAATACGATTATCATATATCCTTTCGTGAAAAATGTTAGTATCATATTCTTTACCGTATGTCGTAATCATTCAATAGTATTTGAAATGCTGAAATCAAATGATTCTTTCTAACTTCCAAAATAACTTACAACCTCTAGACCTAGGCTCATGTTGCTATGATCAACCCCTACACTAGGCCTTATTCCATCAATCCTTTCTAACCCTATATCTAGATGAACAGGGAATCTAACTCTTCCTACTGCCATGAACAATTTTCTTTCATACGATTCAATAAATTATGCCTTCTTGTCTTGTCGAGGATGTGCCTCTAAAGAAAATACCACACACGAGGGTTCATCTCTCCAAAATAGGGAAGGACGAGAAACAACGATAATGAGTTCAAGAAGGGTATGATTTGATATACAAATTTGAGTTTGAAGGACGTATTAGAAATCAAAAGATGATTCAATAGCAGTTGTGGATAGAATTCCTAACAAAATTATTGTATCACTGGCTTGCTCGATATAGTAATGTAACCGAAACGATAAATCGGACATGCATGGGCCACCATTAAAATATGTCACGCCCCAGTTCCAAAATACCTAGGAACTTGGAGGAGACGATGCCAGCTAATACGTTTTGGAATATGTTCTCTAATTTAATGGTCATACCCAGACGTACTACGCTATAAAAATATACGAAGCATATGCTATGTCAACTAGTCTCAATCCACATATAAGTAAATAGGGTAAGAATGGACATCATGAACTATAGTCGGCCGCCCTATGATACACATATTCGAGCAAACTCGAAGAAGAGTGAGCTTGCAAAACTAGACTATAATAGTAGGTAACACGCAATAGAAGGATAATAGATTAACAAGTAAAGATAAACTTCTAGCTACAATATACCTGAATATTTGGCGTCCCATCATCATCTTCAGCAAGTCACCATATATATCAACTAACTCTCCAATCTGGCAGGGAACTAGGTCCTCAAAAGGACGTAACAAGATACCAAATGCATGCCATAAAGTAAATATTGTATAAACATAGAGGTGAACTAACCATCTATGTGAATGCACTTGAGGATAACTTTGGAACATATAGGTAGGATAAGCTCAATAGTAATCTCTAGCATAGCCCTTGGCTAGATACCATATATACACTAACATATATCATCAATCGACATAGCATAGCGTTAGCGGCCATCGCCTGATATATCGACAACATATATATCCAACAATAATGCATACAACGTTATTGAACCACTATAAACATGTAATCATAACACCCTAGTTTTATCTGGATACTACGACAGACCAATTTGGCTATCCCATACGCCTACTAATGATCCTCCCCGCCCAAATACCAATGGACCGGTTGTGACTACAACCTGAACATCTCATAACTATATGACAAGTCAAATCTAAGCTAGAACTCTCTAAACTATTTATTACACCGTCACAAGTACTCTTTGCATCGATAGCTAGTCAACTACATAAGCTCGTGTCCATCATGAACTCACCCTCACTCACAGTGTCGTGTAATAATACGTGTCAAGGCTTGGGACATAAAAATAACTCCACAACTTTAGGTGGGTCCACTATAACTAAGTCAACACAACTCACATCGATGCCTTCGTCGACTGCACCCGAGGCATTCTCAGACACAACTTTTACACTATTTCTAACACAGATATATATAGAATTATTTATGAATAGTTTAATACAATAAAAACAAGGCAAGGTATACTTGCCTGGATCTCCAAAAAAAAGAGCTGCGATCCAGATCCCTGACCAGTAGTCGAAGTGTCCCGGGAGCCGATAATAATTATTATGAACTTAATTAATAATCTAAAGTTATCATTTATCTATAACATACAATTACTAACTATAAATACAATATGACACTAGACTATCATATTAACGAGGAAAAAACTAGATTGTAACAAAGGTTTATAACTAAATAATTAGAAACATAGGTAAGTCACTATCCTTCTAGTCTCTAAAAGTACATATACTCTAAATATTCATATAAAATAAGTTCTAAGCATCCCTAAGATTATTCTTTTTACGTAAATTTCTATAAGTTAGTCATAAGAGGTTTTCTTGCATTGGTGTGGCATAGAATTTATACCCAAAGGTCTTCTAGTGTTAATTTCTTATCTTTTTTTCTTAATTATAGAGACTACCTTCAAAATTATAACCTAATAATTTATTACAACATTCTTACCCATGATTTCTAAGTGGCATTTTTTTAACTTTGGTTGTATAATTAGACATTTTCTAATACGTGATCCAACTAAAATAAATAACCAAAGCTATGGTCTAGACTTAAAATAAAATTATAAAAATCTAATAATGACAATTAAAATCAAAACGTAGGTTGTCTTTCAAATAATTATTTAATTCATATTTATCCAAAAATAATGCCACAACTTTACTATGCCCAAATATAGGTTTTCTAGGTCGGGTCGGACACCGTTTTAAATCAATACTTGTATCAACCTAATATATATAAAAAGAAGAGAATATTATATATATTTTAGCCATAAATTTAAGGTTATTTTCAAGGTTATAATGATGGTAATAATACATATAACTTTCGGGTCCAATTCTACAATGAAACTAGGCCTTCCAGGCTCAATTTGTACATTTCGGTGTCACAAAAATGTACATAGTTTACCTATTATTTATGACAGAAAATAATTAGTAAATAAATACGTTTTTAATCATAAAATCAAGCCTAAGAAATGTACAACAACCTAGGTATTAATCTAGGGGCATACTACTTGAAATTTCAACATAAACTACACAAGTTTTCCATTCAACATGTCAAAATACACAATTTAAATTTTAGAAAATATAGGCTGTGTATGGGGTCTATAAAACTAGTTTAACATGTGTTAATACATGATTTAGAAACATAAATATATGATTTAATATATTTCCAAGTTGTACAAAAATTTTGGTATAGAAAACATGCAAATTTTGCTCACAATCAACCGATATATGACATGTAACAATTTCATTTCAGAATTACGTAATCGCATAAATATCATGTTAAACCTAGATTTTATTAAATGATTATGGTTTTTACCTATGCCATGACATGTTGATAGGTTCCTAGAACGAAGTTATAAGTTTCAGAATTGAAAAGGGGCGCGTACTTACTTGCAAAACGATGGGAATACAATCAATCCAATTGGAACTCGAATCAGTCCGCTTGGTTTGTGAAGGGGTTTCGGAGAAAAAATCGTCAAGTTCTTGGATTAAAACTCTCCTCCTGGCAAGCCCACACCTTAGGCTACCTCCCCGACTTGCTTCTCGATGTCCTTCTCTACTCGAAGGATCGTCGGGAAGGCTTTGAAGTCGAAAAACACAACAAATGTACTACTAAATTTTCTGCCAACTTGTGGATTATTTTGGGACAGAATTCTAAGTGAAAATGGATGGTAAAATGATAGGGGATGTTAGTCTGGGCTATAGGGGAGGTTGTAAGGAAGTGGCCATAAGAATAGGAAGGTGGATGGATGGTTTCTTAACTCCCAAAGAAGTGGACAGCCCCTCTCAAACATGTGCTGCTGTTTATAGCAGCTTATTGGCCTAAAATTGACCCTAGGACACTTGGGTCAGGGTTAGGTATGTCCCTTACAAGTTAGGTTTGAGTTGGGGTTCGTTTGGTTGATTTATTTGGGCTAGAACTCAACATATAGGCCACTTAAACTTTGTGGACTGATCTAACATATAAGTTGGTGTCCTCTAAGTTTAGGAACCCAATAAGTTGGTATAGGCCCTCTAGGATTTACCTAATTAAGTCCTATATATATAAGGATTGAGTTGGTGCACCATTTGCCTCTCATTCCTGGCTATTTCGATGCATCGATGAACTTTTATAGCTCGTTAAACCCATTTTTTTCTACGTAAATGTCATAATGAATTGTGCATGTTTAAAGAGTGTGTAGGGGTCTACTTGAGTTGGACACAAGCTACATGAATGCTCTAGTCTTAGTATAGATTATAATTATCCTATGGGTGGAAGGGTTCGGGTCGTAATTGCGTCTACAATTTTGATTGTAACAGATATAGCTAATTAACCTATTTTGGACTATGGTTTTATACGTGAATGTTGAGCCAAAAAAATAAAGCACAAGGAGACATGTTTGAGGAGAACATAAATAGTACAAGTTTAGAGGAGCTTGACTAGGTCACGAATATTAATTTTGTTAGGGAAAACTAGCTAGTGTTGTGCTAGTAAACTCAAAGCTACAAGAATGGATATAAAATACATATATAAAAATATATAATCAAAATAACTATTTATTAATTAAATTTAATAACAAAAACCCTAATAAATTTTGGTGGGGTATACAATCTACCCACCTTTGAAAATTTTATCCTCGAAATTAAGATGTTATAATCGTCAACAGCAAGAATACATAAACAATAAATAAATAACATAACCTTTTGGAAATCTGAATGACAATCACACCCATTTCGTACAAAGATAAATAAAACTTCTGCAAATCACAACCTCATGTTCCCAAATCGACTCGGCTGTGCATAATGCTTCCATACGACACGAACTAAAGAAATAGTGTAACCTCTCCAAATTTACTTTTTCCAATCCAAAATCACATATTTTATATGTTAGGCTGGGCCTGTCAGGGAACTCTAGGTTCTCTAAGCCTCTTGACCCTAGCAACGAAAGGTAACGACGCTCTAGTCCTCTCTTCCATAGATGACTACACCCACAAATTAGCTATCATGCCTTTCTTTCTAGTGAATTAAAATCTCAATACTTACTTCTTATAATTATCTAATATTTCCTTCTGAGCTATAAATTACGCCATAGGCTTACAGCTCGATGCATCAGTTACTACTACCTCCGCCTTGGCCACTACTTCCTATTTACGCTAACTTATACTCAGTAACATTTTTCTTAATTTATCTTAAACCAATGGTTCTGCTTATACACCACGCTCAACTTATTTTCTCAATTTACACAATCATTCCATGGTTTGTTAGGACTTTCAAATTTTTGTGCAATTATTCATACTACTATCCTTCAAGCAGTTCCCTTGAAACATTTCTTCATCAAAGGTTTCTAAAATTTCTTACTCATTCGTCTTGTCAATAATTTTTTTTTCAACAATTGGTCCTCAATCATCTCATATAATCAGATTATCCTAATAAATCATGCTTTACGTTCCTCAATAATTTGCTTTGTCCAAATTCTTTTTTCATTCTAATAGTAACTTCTCATTCGTATCTAATTTGAAAATCAAGATCACTTAATGTATAAAAAAAATCAACTTGCCATTCCTTAAATACTTACTTTTCGTTGTCATCTGTATTTGTTTACCATTTCCTCAACCTTCTTGGATGTCTTAAGTCCAAGGTACCAGTGAATCCTCTTAGTCTTTGTCTAGGATTAGTCTTCACATATTTCTCACCAATCACTTATTGTCTTCATATCTTGTATACAACTTCTGATCCTCAACCTCCATAGTTTTGAACCAACTCCTTTCACACATAAATACTTTTACTATATCATATTTATTATTGTTCCCTTTTCTAATCACCTAATATTTAAAAAAACTCAAGTTACTCCTTGGAAGTAGGATATATCCTATGTACTCAAAAATAATTTTTTTCCCTGGTCTTTAGATTGTCAAACATTTATTCTGTATCCTTGGAAAGTTCTATCTTCTTATATTATCCTTCATTCCATATAATTTCAATATTTCTTTACCTTGATAATTCTTTCAGTCTATCTTAAAATCAATCCTTAAGCTATAATCATCACATATGCAAAACTTAAAACTTATCCCAAAACGATCCTTTATAACTAGCAATCCAATACCCCTAATATACCAACAATTTCATTAGAGACTTATCATTACTACCTGGCCTACCTTTTCTAATAAATAAATGCAATAATATACAACAACGGCTGGAGTTAACTACAACCTCAAGTTATAACTAACCGAGAAGCCTAATATTGTTTATAATCTAAGGCAAACCACACATTTACTCATATATTTTCTAAAGAATATTGACAACTCAAATAACTCAACCATAACCCGAACTAGCAATCTTTCTATCACGAACTATCATGAACTAAAATTCCACATTGGGTTATTACTATTTCTTTTTTCTGGTATCTAATTGCGTATGTCCTAAGTGTTGAATCCTTTAATCATTTTAGTCATATCTCAATCGATAACAAAAGAAAATCAACTCTCTAATTTCTAAAGTAATAAAACAAGTATTCTTATTATGGCATCAAGTTCATCCTTCTGATCCGCAAGTATTCTAGTTATTATTTTCTTCTCAAAGTTATTCTCCTTCCTATGTACCTACTTGTAGGATGACTATCCTTTAGCATGAATCCTGAATATCTACTACCACAATATCTATATCCTTTAAGAAACCACTTATCTGAATTTCTTGATCCCCTCAACTAATTTTTCCATGTATTGCATCTCATTATATTCCATAAAACTGTATTTTTCGATTTGTTTCTACCTGCTATTTTTCTCCAAGTCATCACAATATTAAAAAGGATATCCTCCAGGCATTTACTCAAAATACGATTACCATATATCCTTCCGTGAAAAATGTTAGTATCATATTCTTTACCATATGTCGTAATCATAGAATAGTATTTGAAATGCTAAAATCAAATGATTCTTTCTAACTTCCAAAATAACTTACAACCTCTAGTCCTAGGCTCATGTTGATATGATCAACCCCTACACTAGGCCTTATTCCATCAATCCTTTCTAACCCTATGTAATCACACAAATATCATGTTAAACCTAGATTTTATTAAATGATTATGGTTTCTACCTATGTCATGACATGTCGATAGGTTCCTGGAACGAATTTATAAGTTTCAGAATTGAAAAGGGGCGCGTACTTACTTGCAAAACGATGGGAATACAATCAATCCAATTGGAACTCGAATCAGTCCGCTTGGTTTGTGAAGGGGTTTCGGGGAAGAATTCGTCAAGTTCTTGGATTAAAACTCTCCTCCTGGCAAGCCCACACCTTAGGCTATCTCCCTGACTTGCTTCTCGATGTACTTCTCTACTCGAAGGATCGTCCGGAAGGCTTCGAAGTCGAAAAACACAATGAATGGACTACTAAAACTTTTGCCAACTTGTGGACTATTTTGGGACTGAAGTCTAAGTGAAAATGGATGGTAAAATGAGAGGGGAAGTTAGTCTGGGCTGTAGGGGAGGTTGTAAGGAAGTGGCCATAAGAATAGGAAGGTGGATGGATGGTTTCTTAACTCCCAAAGAAGTGGACAGCCCCTCTCAAACATGTTTGCTTCTTGATGAAATAAGCTGCTGTTTATAGCAGATTAGTGGCCTAAAATTGACCCTAGGACACTTGGGTTAGGGTTAGGTAGGTCCCTTACAAGTTAGGTTTGAGTTGGGGTTCATTTGGTTGATTTATTTGGGCTAGAACTCAACATATAGGCCACTTAAACTATGTGGACTGATATAAAATATAAGCTGTCATCCTCTAAGTTTAGGAACCCAATAAGTTGGTATAGACCCTCTAGGATCTACCTAATTAAGTCCCATATATATAAGGATTGAGTTGGTGCACCATTTGCCTCTCGTTCTGGGCTATTTCGATGCACGATGAACTTTTATAGCTAGTTACCCCCATTTTTTTTCTACGTAAATATCCTAATGATTTGTGCATGTTTAAAGAGTGTGTAGGGGTCCAGTTGAGTTGGGCACATGCTGCATGAATGCTCTAGGCTTAGTATAGATCATAATGATCCTATGGGTCGAAGGATTTGGGTCACAATTGTGTGTCCAATTTCGATTGTAACTTATATAGGTAATTGACCTCTTTTTAACTATGGTTTTATATGTGAATGTTGTGCCATAAAAATAAAGCACAAGGAGATGTGTTTGAGGAGAACATAAATAGTACAAGTTTAGAGGAGCTCGACTAGGTCATGAATATTAATTTTGTCCGGAGAAACTAGCTAGTGTTGTGCTAGTAAACTCAAAGCTACGAGAATTGGTATAAAATACCTATATAAAAATACGTAATCAAAATTACTATTTATTAATTAAATTTAATAACTAAAACCCTCATAAATTTTGGTGGACTTTACAGAATCCTCGTGGTGAACATATTTTTCCCTTGTTATCACATTATGAAGAGGAGTGCACAGACCCCGTAAGCCATAGATGTAGATATGACTGTAGAAGCATGAAAATAGCAACATCTACAAAAGCGCAACATCTACAAAAGTGCCGACAAACACAAAAATTGTTGCATGCCTCAAGACTTCAAAAACAGGAAGCATAGAAGACACAAATGCATAAAGGAGATTCTTTATTTTATTTAGTCATGATTGCATGAGTCTATTATAGATTTTTTATGATTACATATAAATTTATCTACTCAGCATACAAAACCGCAATACAACGTATAAAAGTGCAGTAATTGATCTGCGCAGCAGACAAAAGCGCAGGACACCAAACGCGCAGCACATAGAGGTGCTAAAGCGAATCACTTCCTCGTCACAGCGAATTACTTCCTTGTCAACGAGTGAGTGTCCTTCTTATCTCAGCCAACCTGTGGCTCTTCTAGTATAATGAAGGGTCGACAATCGACCCAAACCTTGTAGCCAATATCTCGATATTTCGAAGCAGAACACAGTCAAGATGTTGTTCAGGTTCGAATCCATCATGCCAAACGCTCAAGTGCATCTCCAAACTCTGAAGTTGTTCTACACCAAGGCTACGACTTCTTTGAACGAAGAGATCTACAACCAACAATTAACTTATGTGAGGCCTACGGTCGTCTGAAGCTAAGTCAGGATTGAACATGATAGTGGAATGCCAAGAGAATAAACAACGGCTCCACAAAAAGCTTTCATTTATAGGCTGTGTGTGGTCTAACCCACACGCTATATGGCAACAAGTCAAAGGCTCTTAGTTAATTAGGATGAACCTCGTAATCATCATAATGAATCTTATTTATGAGAGTTATGACTAAGTCTTTAGTCATCTCTCGAGCTCCGTAAAGCGGCAAGAATTAATGAGTGTGTTGACTCAGTACACCCTCAAAAGCACAGTGCTCCAGATGTCTTAAAAGTGCAGTGGTTTAGCGCTCCAAAAGTTCAATGGTTCAGCGCTCCAAAAGTGCAGCACTTTAAAAGACCCAAAGTACAACGCCCAGAATGAAACACATGTACGGGTCCACCACTTCAGCATTTAATTACACATTTGAACAAAGTGTCAGAAGACAACTATTGAAAGCTATCAAAACATCAGTTGTTAGGCGTCAGTTGTCAGTCAAAAGCACAACTTCCAACACAACTTTAAAGGCGTGGCCACTTTGACGCCCTAAAATGTGCAACCTCAATGACATCCAGAAGCGCAGCCTCAATGACTTCCAGAAGTGCAACCTCAATGACGTCCAGAAGTGAAGCCATAGTGATATCCAAGAGCACAGCCTCGAAATGCTCAGGAGCGTAGCCTCCTCGGCATACAACCCCCTCGGAGCATGGCATTTTTTCCATATAGCTAGTGTGGCAGCTGTATCTCTTTAGATACAACCAAATCCATTTATGCTTTAACAGAAAGAGATGTAATTATCAAGTATGGCAATCATATCTCTTTAGATACAGTCAAATCCATTTTGTTTCAACAGAAGGAGATCTTTGAATAGTGTGCATACGACACTTGTCATCGACTCAGTCATGTTGATGAAGGGGTGCTAACCATCCAAGATCTCAGCAATAAGAGCATCCCAACAACTGCTACATGTCAGCTCAGCAGCAACCTCCACAGTACAGTTATAACTGATTCCCCAGTATTTTTGTGTGTGCAGTGCTCCTACGCGCCAAACACTCCTACTCATATTGTATATGTGCCCGCCTATAAATAAAAAAACTCTTCCTTTATTCAGGATCTTCGACTGCTTCTTGATTGGCAAACGCAAATCACCACTCACAGGCATTCAGAGAGTCAGAGCAAGGGCGTCTCTTCGTCAGATTGTCAACAGAGTAAAAAAACCACTACCGTGTTTGATCTCCATCTTCACACTTTTTTATAATCAACTGTACTTAGATCTTCTGTTCAGGAATCTCTTGTACTTCTTTGAGTTTGTAATACAAAATTTCTTCAACTTTTTGTTCATGGAAAATAAAATGGCGACTCTACTGGGGACTTCCTTCTCCTCCGACGAGATAGTAGTGATGCAATCTGACAATAACCTGTTGTGATCTTCTCAAAAGATGCTGGTCGTATGCTTCGATCAGCAAGATTTCAAAGATCTCCTCTCTGAAGGCAACTCGAGTCCTTTGAAGCGACTAGTAAAGCCTAAGAAGACTTGACGTACCTGGGTGCCCAAGGCTGCTGCACTAAATGGCACGACTGAAAGGGATGCGCTCCAAGATCCGCAGAATTCAGGTGTACTGAACACGCCTTCATCTACTACTACTGTAATTTTTCAGTCAACCACGGTTACTGGGAAGCTCAGCAAAGGTTGCCACTCTCAGGCTGCATACCGGATGAAGACGTAGCCGAAAAAGAAAGGCACAGCTCCCCCCCACACACAAGAAGATGGATGCACAAGAAGGAACCTCTGTCTTCAATAGAATTGCCTACCCCCTCGGTAAGGCCAAATTGGACTCTAAGTATTATGCACCTTCTAAGGCTAGTATAAGGAAATCCAAAGTAGCATGCGCCCTATACGAACAACGTGCTACGCCGACAGCTAGCCGAAAGCCTGTGCTAACAGTAATGCACGTAGCTAATGGCAAGTTGTACAGAACTAGTTTGAATGCTTCGATACCTTAAACGACACAGTTTTCGAAGTCCCCCTGTCAACTGGGCTCTTACATGCAGGAACAAAGCCAGAGGGCACATATTATGGAGACAGACTCATACAAGCAGTGTGACTGTGAGCGTGAAGTGGGTCTGTCTCACAAGCAACCCTCTTCTCATGACCTAACCATGCCTTATGCGTAGAAATTGAGTCGAGGAGCACATTCCTCACATCTTCACTCATGCGCGTAGTGTGGTTGCACGCACAAAGTGAGCGTAGATGTGAATACTTCTTCCTATGACTTGTATGATGTGATTTCTCACAAGCGTAAGGTAGGAGAGGATTCTGTTACACATAATGTTCCCACCTTAGGGCACACTTGTGCTAGCATATTCATCAATTATTGCTGTAACCAAGTAGCGGTACCTCCACCAAGAAGGCAGTCGGTATTTCAACGACTCGGCAAGAGGATGCCGATTGAAGATGATGATGAAGTTCTAATTGCCCCATACAATGGTACATGGAATTCTCTCTCTCTCTCTCTCTCTCTCAAGAAGACTCCCAATAATCCTCTCATCTCGGCTGGTGGGTCAAAATTCAAAAGTTGACCTTGTCATGCTCCCGAACCAGAATACTAGAGAGCGAGGGACAGACACGGCCAGCTACGTACATTGAAGTGCAACCCATCTCGCAATACGGTTACGGCTGTCTAGATGCATTAGGGTTTATTTACAAGCCAACAGTCTCTTATGGTAAAAAAATAAGCCTAGTATCTCAATCTCAAGCAAGCAAATAATTGTTACAAGATGTTAGATCATCAGACATACAAAGTAAGGCGTCCCAAATATTATATATTCTGATGATCATGAAGTTAGCATACAAAATAGAGACTATCAAGAGTTAAGTCATACATGATCAATCCTAGAATTTGTCAATCATGTTACAGCCCTTAGGCAAACATAAATAAGTTTCAACACGAGCTAACACTTGCTGGGCGGCTAAATGCCTCAAAAGAATAACTTACAGTAGAGTGGTAGAGCAAAAGAAGAAACCCACTCGTTGTCAGGGTTACGCTTGGTGTTCACCATCTGGCTGGAAGGTAGGTAGATCCTTGGGTTCTACTCCGAAATCTGGCCATACAAAACCAGCTGGGTCAGACCCAAAAAAGAGCAAGTACCACAAGGGGCCTCCACTTAGGAACTAAAACCAGTATATAATAAAAGAAGAATTGATAAAAGGACATAGATAAATAACATGAAAGACTGAGTTAACATAAAACATTAGCTTGTAGTAGGAGAAACAAGAGGTGGAATATAGTTCTTATGTTAATCATAAAATAATTCATTCAAGTACGGCCAATCAAGTCCTACGGCTTGCTATTGTTAGCTAACTAGGGTTATCACAAGCTTAGTTACTAACAAGATGCAATGAGATGTTCCCGTAGTCACAAGCCCTACAGACTATCCAGGTTATCCAGGCGAGGTTACTGTAAACCCCCTATTTCTATAAATTTTTATTTTATTTTTAATTGATTTTCTATGGTATTTTTATTTAGTTAAAGAGATACTTAACAATTATATATTTTTTTTTATATAAAAACTAGTAAAAAAATTCTACTACTGTATATAGGTAAAAGGTAAAACTTTCATTATAAGTAATTAAAAATATTCCAGAAATATTTTAGGACTTTTAGAAACTTCTTATGTCTTATTATAACTTTTAATATAAGTATATAAGTAATTACATTTAAACTTTTACATAAATTGATTTTTTGACTCTTTTTTATATGTAATGGGACATAAATATTTTTAGAAATTTATTAAATAATTTAGATAGTTGTTAGAGAGAGAATGTTGTATCCTTCTTATTATAAAAAAATTTGTGGCAAACATATGCATATCCATATATATATATATATATATATATATATATATATATATATATATATATATATATTATATATATATATATATATATATATATATATATATATATATATATATATATATATATAAATATATATAAATATATATAAAATATATATATATATATATATTTTTTTTTATATATATATATATATATATTTTATATATATATATATATATATATATATATATATAAATATATATATATAAATATATATAATATATATATATATATATATATATATATATATATATATATATATATATATATATATATATTTTTTTTTTTTTTTTTTTTTTTATTTTTTTTTTTACAGTAGCAACCCAGCCAACGATTCCCAGCCCAACCTTTCCATGTTAACCCAACACATGCGTACATTCATATATATGTGCACAAAGGAACGGGAAAAAATACAAACCCTAAACCCCATGTGCCCAGCGGACCTCCAGCCTTGGTACACCATCTGTACTGCCGGCGTAACACTTTCGTTCGCCGGAGCACCGCCCCGGCACCATAACCGAGAAGAAACAGAGCATCCCTGTTCTCGAAACCCTTCCAGGTACCTATGTTCTTCGTTATTTTTTGCCCATTATACTAGATCAAATTTCAATCTACAAATTGGTATAGATTGCCTATATGACCATCTTTGAACCCCTTCAAAGGGATTCAAGTATACCTTGCTAGTTTGAGCAGAGACTCGATACGAAGTTGAGGAAAATCTGTACTAAAAAACAGAACTATATGACTGTCCAGACCCAACATTGGAAGGCCGATTTCGGCCAAACATGTGACTAATTTAGAAAACCACTTGAACATCCCTGTTTGCAACATATACAATAGTAAATACCTTTTTATAGACCTAGATTTCATTAAGTAGGGACAAAGTTATTCGCTCTCGAAAATCAAGAAAAAATTGTTTTAAAAACTACATAATATTGGAAAATGTCACCGATACGGCGTGCGCCCCAAAAACTGGGCGACGTGGTCACAAACCATACACATCAAAAGACGCGTATGGATTTTTTCGACATGTGGGAACTGACGGAACTCGATTTTGCTGCGTGTGCGCGACCAAATCAGTACGTATCCGTCAAGATACCCTCATATCGATCTTTTGCAAACCTGGCCATAACTTCGTGTACGTTCGTCCTATCGAAACAAAACTTATGCCAGCAGGACCATATCAAAATTCTGGTCCTGTGTGCCAAGTTTGGTCCAATTCTGAGAAGGTCGACCGGAATACCTATTTGGCGGGCTTGTGACCCGATCGAACGGGCAAAATTGTAAATGCCCCATCAGAATCAAACTTTGAACATACGGTTGGGTCCGTCTCTTCAAACCAGATCCGTAGACATGTAGTTTGATGACTTTAGAGACCATAGACATTGGCACGTATTTTGGTGCAAAATGGGTCCAACGGTGGACATCGTTTTGACCCAAAATTACGATTTTGCCCCTGTTCCAGAATTGGACTTTTGGACAGGCGTTTCCTAGATATGTCTTTGACACTGGGAATGTTCTTGATGTTTGTTTCAGCATCCAGAGCCATTCATAGATTTTGAGATTTATTGTTAACGTGATTGATAGCTTGGAGCTGCTATACCCGCACTTCCAAGCAAGATACCTTGCCACCTTACTCTGTGATTTACATTATCTTATTTTTAATTATTTATTTTCAACATCTTTATCTGTTAATAGTATTATATCATTGTGCGTCCAAGTCACACTTGGGTGCAAGCGACTGTATCATACTTTGTTTATTTTATTTTCTTGCATTGACTTAGACTAGTGACCACCCATTTGTGATGAGGTATTGGTATATCTCATACGGCCTTGACATAGGCCTTATCATGTGTTATGAGTCATATGTAGGACGCATACTCGTGTAGTCAGTCGGTTACCGATACATATGAGGCGTGCGACGATTCGGAGTAACTGCCAATAGAATCGCACGCTAGTAGACTTGGCAGTTACTAGAGGTTCCGTTGAGTCATGGATGTGACCCTACTAGGCATTGGGTGGGGAGAACAGTTCCTTAACGTATGGGCCATGTATGCACTTTTCTATTCCAGATCCTGCTGGCCTCTGACATTCGAGGAATGTTATACTTTGAGGTCCCTGGTATCCTGGTGGGACCATACCTGAGTTTTTTGTACCTATAACTAGAGTGCCAATGCGTTGAAGGTTTGTTCTTAACTGCATTATCACAGTAGGACGGTTAGAAACCCTATTGCATGCATCCCTTTATTTTCTATTATATATCACCGAATACATGGCATGGTGTTTTCTTGTATCTTGTTACGTCCCTCTGAGGGCCTGGTTATCTGTACATGTGTGTGCTTTATGACTTTTTGAAGGTGTTCTAGCCAAGGCCGTGATCCTCTCTATTCCTTCGAAGATGATTGCTCTTGGTTCATCTTGCCATCTTTATCATTCATTTTTTTGTATATTTTCTCTTATTTAAATTAGTTGGTAGTAGATTTGTCTGCGCCCAAGTACTTGTACAAATGATAATTTCATAGTTGATTTATATTATGATTCTCTTATTTGGTGGATGAGATTTAGTTGTCTTGGTTAATTGCATTTCACAGCTTATGTATATATATGATGTTTTCATATATTGGAGTATACTTCGTACATATGCAGCTGGCATGGATACGTACTTAATCCTAAGTATTATTGGACTGGGACGTTACAGTTACAAGAGTTATCAAGAATCAAGAGAATTATTAAGTGACTTAGAGTGCAACACATGACAGTGTACAGGAAATACGCCCTACTCGTCGGTAGGCTACAAGTCCGCAGGTGTGGCCGAGATAACGGGATCACCTGTAACTGGAAAAATCTCTATATGAACTACTTGATCAATCTAGTTGTTAACCTAGTCAGATTCAGTACGAATCCCTGACCGTGCTAACCAGGAATCTATGTCCTTGACATGATGCAAGACAGGACAGGTATCTTGTACAGGAACAATGAAGAAAATCAACCACGGTATCAAGACAATGGTTACACTAGCAAGACAAGAATAGTTGTCGCAACAACAATCAAGATTATACATGTCATGTAAGATTTACTTGTCATGTCAAGAGTACTTTTTAAGAGTGCGCCTCGACGGGCCGCTATCACGAATATCAAGACGGGTTCATGATATCATGTCCAAGTCAAGTTCAATACTAGCAAGTCATGAACATGCTCAAACTCTATCGTGCTCAATATTAACAAGTTATCATGCTGGGTCATCGCAAGTTAGGCCAAGTACAAGATGCATGCAAGGTCAAGACATTACACTAAGAACTACATGAACAAGCATGGAGATATGAGAAAAGGGGTATCATGGCAAAATGACACTGGACAAATGACGATGGGCCAAATGATGCTAGGTGGTACTGGGCCAAGAGAGCTAGGTGGCACGCAGCAAGTGGCGCTGAGCCAAGTGGTATGCGATCGAAGAGCGTGGCACTATATAGCGTGGAACGCTAGGTGGCGCTCGGCCAGAAGCATGGGGTGGCAAGTGGCGCTAGATCAAGTGGCGCCAGGGATAGTACGACGCCAGGTAGTATGCACTCGCTAGGATTGCACGGCGATATGGGGCGTGCACTCCGAGATAGCAGGACGCCAAAGGCGTACGCGTGCACTGGGATGGCATGGCGCTAAAGAGGTGCACCTGCAACCGAGATGGCATGACGCTAAAGAGCGTCGGCTAAAGGGCACGACGCTAAAGAGCGCACACACAACCGAGATGGCACGGCACCAACAAGCACACATGCACTGCTCATCTTCTCCACAGCACCGAAAGTGCTTAGTTGAACCCATGAACTAAAAATGCATAACTTACTCAAAACAAGTCGGAATCAAGACTTTCATGGGTCTAAATTTTATAAAATCAAAGTTCCCACAACATAGAACCAATAGATCTCAAAAGTAACAAAGTTAAAGAAATCAAAACCAAGAAAAAATCGAGAAAACTATAAACTTAGATCTACAAGAATCCATCCACGAAAACCAAAAATATCAAGTTCTAAAGAGGTTTAAATCATGCAAGGAAGAGAATGGACCAATAAAACTTGAGATCCATCATAAAGCAAGTTGCACTTGCCTAGGGCTTCTATATAGGTGGAGAGGAGTAATGAAGGAGATGGAGAAATAAATAAAAAGTAAATAAGGAGAGAGAGAGAGGAGTTGGTATATATACCAAGCCAACTCATCTCAATCCAACCCCAAACCAAACCAAGCCAAGTTAACATGCCATGATGAACCAAGGCGAACCAAACCAAGTCAAGATTAAACCAAGACTAGGCTAAGCAAGATAAGTCAAAACATGGGTCACCTGACAAGTGTCAGAAATCCATACACGTTTACTAAAAATACGTATAATAGAAAGCGGGAGTGACAACTCTACTCACCTTAAAAGAATTGTGTTCTCAAAATTTAATCAAGAGGCTAGAGGTGTTGGGACAAGCTACACTAACTACAAGCAATCTACGACTAGCAGTTAATCAAGCAATCATTCATACAAACAAGGTATTAAAAGCATACGGCATAAGGAAGACATTATACCTTATGAGTCAAACATGTGTGGATATCGCGATCGGATATCATCCTCATATTCCTATGTTGACTCACCCAAAGAGTGATGACCCCAAGCAACACGGACAAAACTAATAGTCTTGTTCTTGAGTACCTTCTCTCTTTCGTCCAATATGGATACGTATCTTTCCTCATAACAAAGGTTTGTACCAACAACCAATTCTGAATGATCAAGGATATGGCTCGGATCCGGGATATACCATCGCAATTGGGATACATGAAATATGTTATATACCTCACGTAATAATAGCGAAAGAGCGAGACGATAGGACACATCACCTACTCTCTTGAGAATATCAAACGGTCCTATATACCTAGGACTAAGCTTTTCCCATACGCCGAATCCAATGATGCCATAGGTAGGCAAGATCCTAAGGATTACGTAGTCGCTGATAGAAAACTCAAGAGGACGCCGATTAGAATCAGCCCAATGGCACTGACGATCTTGTGCAACTCGAAGATGATCTCTAACTTGTCTGACCACCTCGATAGTCTGAGTAACCATTTCTGGACCAAGCATCTGCCTCTCTCCTATATCATCCCAAGCTAAAGGTGATCTGCATTTTTTACCATACAGTGCCTCAAATGGTGTTATCGAGATACTGGCTTGGAAACTGTTATTATAGGAGAACTCCACTAGATGTAGGTGATCTTTCCATGAACTACCAAAGTCAAGGGTACAGGATCGTAATATATCTTCAAGAGTTTGAATTGTGTGCTCTGACTTACCATCTGTCTGTGAATGATAAGCTGAACTAAACTTGAGACGAGTTTCCAAACTCTCTTGAAGACTTTGCCAAAAGTGCGATATAAACTTTGAATCTCTGTCGATACAATACTGACTGACACTCCATGAAATCTGACTATTTATCTGAGATACATCTCTGCTAGCTGATCCGTTGACTGACCAATTCTGAAAGGAAAAAAATGAGCTACCTTGATAAGTCGGTCAACTATAATCTATATAACATCTCTTCCAGCTGGGGATTTAGGTAACCCAGTTATAAAATCTATGGTAGTGTGCTCTCATTTCTATTCTGGAATTGATAAAGGTTGAAGAAGTCTAGCTGGCCTTTGATGTTCAGCTTTAACTTGTTCGAAAACTAAACAACGAGAGACAAACCTGGCTATCTCCTTCTTCATGCAATTCTACCAGAAATGCTGACGGATATCACGATAAATCTTCGTGCTACGAGGATGAATTGAATACTGTGAACTGTGAGCTTCTTCCATGATCTCTTGCCTGATGTCACCACTGGGTACACAAGGACGCCTTCCATGTCGAAGCGTGCCATCTTTATAAATACATAACTCTGCTCTTCGTTCTGCCTAACATTCTGTCCTAAGCCGTTGAAGCTTAGAATCCGTTGACTATGCTATCTTGATGCTCTCCACAATGCTGAAATAAACTTGTATATTGGCCATAAATGCTGCATTGGTAGGGAGAACTATCTCTATACCCATCTTCTGAAGATCTGCTAATAACTCTGGTTGTGCTGTTCGAAAATAAGCTCATGCTCTTCTACTCAATGCATCTGCAACTATATTGGCCTTCCCAGGATGATACTGTAGGTTGACGTCATAATCTACCATTAGCACTAGCTACCTTCTCTGACGCATGTTGAGATCCTTCTGGGTAAACACATACTTAAGACTCTTATAGTCAGTGAAAATCTCTACCCGATCTCCATACAAGTAATGCCTCCAAAGCTTAAGTGTAAAAACCATCCTGCTAACTCCAAGTCATAGGTTGGATAATTTCTCTCATGATCACGAATCTGACATGCTTCATAAACTACTACCTTGCCTTGCTGTATTAAGACGCATCACAATCCTCTGCCTGAAGCGTCATAATAAACTGAGAATCCTCTAGTCCCATCTGGAAGCGTGAGAATGGGTGTCATCATCAATCCTTGCTTTAACTTCTCGAATGAACCTCTGTGACGGTGTTGGGTACTCGCCATGTCTCTATAGCTACTATCTTCTGGGGGTCCATTTCCACTCCACCTCTAGTGATGATGTGACTTAAGTACGAAATTCGATCAAGCCAAGATTCGCACTTACTGAACTTTGTATACAACAAGTGCTCTTTGAGAATCTGAAGGGCCACTCGGAGATGCTACTCATGCTCCACTTCACTCTTGCTATAGACCCAGATACCATCTATAAATACTATCACAAACTGATCCAAATAAGGCATGAATATGCGATTCATGAGATCCATGAATACTGCTAGCGCATTGGTCGTCCCGAATGGCATAACGAGAAACTCCTAATGCCTATATCTAGATCTGAATGTCGTCTTCGGGATGTCTTGCTTTCTGACTCTGATCTGATGGTACCCCGCCGCAAGTCAATCTTCGAGAATACTGCTGCTCTACTGAGTTGATCGACTAAGTCATCTATCCATGGTAGAAGATATCTGTTCTTCATTGTTATATAATTCAAGGTACGATAATCAACACATAATCTTATACCATCCTTCTTCTTCACAAGAAGCATCGGGGCTTCCCAAGGTGATCCACTAGCACGAATGAATCCCTTCGTTCTGAGTTCTTCAATTATCTTATACATGATCTCCAATTCTGATGGTGCTATTCTGTAAACTCTCTTTGATACTGGTGCCGTCCCTGGAATCAAATCAATAATGAACTCTATTTCTCTCTCTAGTGGCATGCCTGGAAGCTCTTCAGAAAATACGTTAGGAAATTCTTTTACTGCCCTGGGAAACTAAACTGCTTCTGCTACTGCCATCCACAAGACTGGTGGAGAAGGTTCTACTTCGCCTCTAGAAAATGAAAACTCTTTTTCGTTAGGAAAACAAAAGATAATCCTGCCAATATAGCAGTCTATTCTTGCATATTGATCCTTCAACCAATCTATTCCTAGGACCACATCATAGTCTGCCATCAGAAATTCTATCAATCTTGCGGGAAACTTGTAGGTCCTAAAAATCAAGTTGCACCCATCAAAGAAGCAAAGAAAATCAAATTGTGCATCCTTCAGATGAACTGCACAGGAGACAGATTGCGCAACAACTCAACTGCGCAAGCTGAACTGTGCACACATCCAAGCGTGCAAGCTGACGTGGCAACGTCATCATTATCTGACAGAAAATCAGATCTTCTGACAGCTGACAGCCCGAAGAATGAGAAAACTGTTCGTTTTTCGTGCAGTACAGTGCTCGACGACAGCTGTACATGCAGCACAAGCTACCAGCCCAATCGAAGCACAATCTGCCAAATTTCTTGCAGCGTAATTCAATTTCAGCGCAGTTCATGTGGCGCACTCCATCAAGATAACTGATAATTTATACGTGTCCTACATGCCATCAATTGCTCACTACGTAGCAACCGTCTGTACACGACCAAGCGTATTTCAATCAAACAATGCCACGCATCTTATACAGTTGGTCCACGATCGAGTAACTGCCTGCACAGTTCGTTGCTTGCGCAGTCCAATGTCTGCACAATCCATCCCGCGCAATTTAGAATAACTAAAAATTAGTTATTTCCAGAACTCTATAAATAGACTTTCAAGTCTTCATTATCAAGACCAGATCAAAAATAATCAGATCATCACCAGAGATCAGGAGTTTCTGCCAAATTGCTGTTGTATTCTTCAGAGGCTACCGTCTTCAAAGTTCACATCGTCCAAGGGATAAAGCGATCGTCTTCAGATCGGATTCCTATAGTTGTACTTTTCCAGAATTTTTGTAATCTTTTTACAAAGTTTGTGAAATAAAAAAAATACTTTTATTTTTGCAAACAAAATGGCGACTCTGCTGGGGACGACTTTCTCCTCCGACGAGGAAGTGACAACTCAATGTGACGTTGCGTCTATCGAAAAGACGCAGAAGACGCTGGTTGTAAAGGTCAACCAGACGGCCTACGAGGTGATGATCAATTCCGGGACTACTCGTCGTACTGCGACTTCTGCCAAGAGCAAAGTTTGTTCAGTGTGGACTTCAAAGTCCTCTGCACAACCCTCTGCGCAGCCTGCTAAGACTGCTGTGCAGTCTGCTGTCTCTGCTTCCAAGACTGTTGTACAGTCTGCTGCTACTGCCCATGCACAGTATGCTGCTTCCCTTGCCAGTACACAAACCACTTCCTATTCTGCTCTGTCAAAGTGCAAGACTCCTCTTCTCCTGGCGCAGTTGGCTGCAACTCTGCCTGCGCAGTCCACCACTCCAGCAACCAGAATGCAACTCAAGCACTCTGAAGTCAAGACTCCTGCTACGCAATCTGCTGTGACTGTGGCCAAAAGGCCATCTGTCAGAGTTCCTCATGCGCAACCAGCCAATGCGCCAACAGCTACTCCAACCCCTGCGCAAACTGTGCCAGCGCAGTCTAAGAGGGACAGCCCTTTGGCTAATCTCTCTTCTTCTCACAGCAAGGGAAAAAACTCTGCTCTTCTTCCCAAGCACCCTGTTGCTCCAGCATAATCCACTAGGGGTAGTCTGTTGACTATTCCTCCTCATCCTCAGAACAAAAAAAAAGGCCTGTTAGTCTTTTCTCAAACTTCCTCGTCCCACGACTTAGAAGACAACAGAGGGAAACGCTCTTTAGCAAACCCTTCCTTACAAAACAAAGGAAAAGGCCCTTTGGTCTTTTCTCAGTCTTCCTCGATTTTTACCGTAGAAGATCAATCTAAACGTGCCTCGGTACCAGTCAGTACAAGGACTCTCTCAAACAAGGGTTCTTCTTCCCTACTTGCCAAAGGGAAGTGTATTGATCAAAGAGGTATTCTGCCTACTCCGGTAGCAGAATTCCAAGATCTTCCAACTCTCAAGATATCCCGTTCAAAATAGGGAAAGTTGCTGGTGTCTCAGACAGAAACTCCTGGGGGTGAATTTGCTGATCTAAGAACGTATCTCAATAGACCAACTTCGGCGAAACGCAAACAGCCAATGTCGAAGTTCAACCAGCATCAGAGGCAAACTTCCAAGGTGAAAAATCCTGACATCTATGCTAATGAAGTGAGTACTTCCCTGTACACTCAATGGACAAAACATCTGAAGAACCGGAATCATGTTCCAAATGTTGTCAAAGAACATTTCCCTCAGACTTCTTCTCGTCCCGTTATTGATCCCGATCTCCGAGAACACCTCAAACAAAAATGGGACAACATCTCAACATCTCCAGTGCAACCACTTGGACACTATTATAATCACAAGGTTGTCATCAAGTGTTGCTGTCAGACAACAAAACAATCTGTCTTCGATCGTTTGAATTTTGCAACGTCTGAACCAATGTCAGAAGATGAAGACGAAGTGTTGTACGCTTCCGTTAACATGACTTCTCGAGACACTAGGGGTAGAAAGTGCTCCAAGCACGGCAAGCCTCGTAAGCCCAGCCAGCGATATTTAGATCTACTCCAAGAATCTTCTGAAGGAGTATTTCGACATCCCGAAGTCGAGACACAATCGATCAAAGGAATCTTCAAGATCCTTCTGGTTATCTCCCTCTTTCTCATTCAGGAGATGATTCTTTCTCTGACTATGATGCATACAGCGAAAGTTTTGAACAGACAGTGTCCTCCACTGTACTTAGAGAAGTGACAACTTATGTTGTCACTGAAGACCCAGACGCTTCTAGCTCAGCAAGTCAAGAACAACGAATAGCTGCGCTAGAAGACAAGTTGAAGACCATGGCTGAAATGGTTGCAAGTATGCATTCTGTCATCGTGGCCCAACATACAGTACCACCGACTGTACCTGCTGTAAATCCTGAGATCATAGCATCGTCGGTGCCTGTCAATGCAGGGCTGGAGGTAGCATCTCCTCAAGTACCTCCTGTACAGATTCAACCTACACCCAGTCAGTCAGGTGCTGGGGGTAGTGCTTACCACCCTGTTCCTTCCCCTAATACTTTTATTCAGCCCGCTCCTTCATCATCATTGGAGGATGCTAATGAAGCTGTCAAACTCCTGTGCACTCAATTCGAGGCCTTCAAAAGGAAGGATAATTTGCAGAGGTTGGGGATTAAACAACCCTACCCAGTTGAATGGAAGGAAGTCCCATTTCCTCTAAAGTATAAGATTGCAACAATCTCCCAGTTTGATGGCAGCACTTCTTCCAGTCAGTTCATTAACCACTTTGAGGTAATGACTGTCCAACTTCAGCCAAATGACGCTCTTCTTACCATGGTATTTGTCGGCTGTTTAGCTGGTGTGGCATACGATTGGTACATGAGCTTGCCCGATGGCTGTATCACTTCTTTCTCGGGTCTAAAATAAATCTTCTTGGAACGATTCTATGAGGGGATCAACGACATGACCATGTCAGCCCGCAATAAAATCAAACAAAGACATAATGAAACCGCTGAGAGTTTCATTAAAATGTTCTGCCGAGAAGCTTTAAAAATGCCTCCTGGAACTCCGGCTGCTGTCACCATAGACACTTGCAAGGCAAATCTTTTGCCTATCATCAGCATATGGACGGGGTCAACTCAGTTCCAAGACTGGCCATCCTTTATTGTCAATGCTAAAGCAGCTAAAGTTAGTACTATAAATTCAAACAGCTAGGGGTACACATGTCTAACCCCGACCGAGACGAACATCAGACATCAGGTGGTGGTAATCGCCAAAATAATTGTAAGGAAAAAGAAACTTTGAACATCAACTTTAAGAACAAAGAATCTCTGGCGGTCAATGTAGCTCCACCTACGTCTACTTCTACTCCTTCTGCACCTCCACCAAGGGAACCTCGTCCGAAAGTAGAGTACTCATTTGACGAGAATGACACCATGACCATCTTTGATTCCTTGATCAAAAGTAATAAGCTCCAACACCCAGACCCGAAGAAGCCTGATGAGGTCGGTAAGACTGATCATCCCAAATACTGCGTCTATCACAGGTTCATTGGACATCCCACTCGAGCATGTTATGTGCTCAAAGGCAAAATTCAGGAGCTAGTCAATGCTGGCGTTGTCACACTGCAGCAAGACGAGAAGACGGTTACAGCAAATATGGTCTCAGTTCAGTTCGGTGACTTCCCTCTGCAGATGGTACAACATGGTGTCATCCCTATCCCCAAAGCTACTCTTGAGATCGAGAATCTTCCTCCTCCACGAAGTGAAGGTCTCGTCCCCTTGTCTCTTGACAATGGCAAGATTATGTGGATTCACCCTAATCTTGCTTCGGAGTTCAAAGTTCTCTCTTCCTCCAAGAAGAAAGAACGCTCCAAGGACAAAACAAAAATCTGCAATATGGTTTCTTTTGACCCCATAGTTGACGAGGAAATCCTGTTGGGTACCAGATCAAGGAAAGCCTATCTACGGGAACTTCTCGAGACTCAAGAAAATCCTGCTTCTTCTTCTGAGTCTGCTCCAGTACAACCTGCTTCCACTGAGGATATCCCTACTGCATCCTCACCGGGTTGTAGAACCCAATCATCCCAGGCCGACAGCAGCCAACAAAGGCAAACAACAAGTCCGCTTCGACAAACCTTTGAAGAAGTTATCTCCTTCTGGACTTGAAAAGCCTTATAACTTTGATATTTTGGTCCAACTAGACAATACACCGGCCAGGCTGTCAATCTTTGAGCTCTTACGCCTCTCAAAGAGACTCGAGAAACTCTGAGTGAAGCTCTAATGCAGGTAGAATCCTGTCTAGCCCTCTAAAGAAGCCGAAAGCAGAGCCAGTCTCTTGTCTCCATTGTCACAGTGTATTGGAGTTAATTCCAAACATTACCTTCACACAGGATGATATGCTGATGGAAGACATTCGGCATGACCGTCCTCTATACTATACAGGATATATCGACTCGATGAAAGTTGATTGTATTCTGATAGATCCAGGGTCTATCCTTAGCATTATGCCGAAGACGATGTTAGATGAACTGAAGATCCCAGTGCATAGTCTTTCCAGTACAATCACCACCATCCTTGGGTTCAACTAGGGAAGGAGTAAACCTCGGGGCAAGATTCGCCTAAAACTCCAAATAGGCAATCTTTGCACAAAGGTGACCTTCTACATCATAGACAACCATGGTTGTTCTTACAATGCTCTGTTGGGGAGACCATTCCTGTATGAACATAAAATTGTTCCTTCGACTCTCCATCAATGTTTCAAATATGTCGATGACAATAGAGAGGTTCAAAAGGAGGTTGCTGATCTCTATCCTTTCAAAGGTGTCGAAGCATACCGCAACGATGCTCGTATATACAAGGATGAGTTTATGAAAGTAGTACTGGCTCTGGATACTGAAAAAGAATAAGAAACAGTGCATAATGACACTCTCATCATACCTGTCAAAGGGCGTGTTTCTCGTCCTCAATCCTCCAAACCACTGGCTATTCACTTGCCAGTCCAGAAGCAACCAACTGATGGTGGTCAGGATCAAAGGGAGCTCACCTCTTCTGAGCCACTTATTATCGACTTACGTCGTAACAAGGAAAAAAGGCAACTCACCTCTTCTGAGCCACTTGTTATTGATTTATCTCATAACAAGGATAATAGGGAGCTCACCTCTTCTGAGCCGCTTATTATCGATCTCCGTCGTAACAAGGCCAATCCTCCTCCACGTTCTTCTTCTCCCCCTCTTATAATCAATCTGACTAAGCCTGCTAAGGCTAAAGGTCCTGTTGTAAATACAGATGTACAAATTAATGAAAATGCATCTCCTTTCCAGTATACTGATGTTATTTATCATGCGAAGTGTTATTTGGACATATTAGATAGCTTTCAGTTATTTACAATGGGAGTTGTACAATCTCTTCAAACAGAAGTCTTACTCGAACACCCAGATGATTCATACTTTGTTGTCCCTTCTTGAAAGAGAGGCGAGAGTCCGATACTTTTTAGTAAGGGACCAGAACAAAAATTTAGCTATAAGGATGATAGCAAAAGTAATGATACGGGGCATCTTCAGCTTCGTCGTTACAGTCTACAATCAAAAGACATCATCCGAAAGATGGGTTATGACTTCAAGAATGGCCTCAACTAAGGTAAGGATAGAAGAACTCCTATCCGTACGGCTGTTCCGAAAGCAAAATCAGAGATGTATTACAGCAGGACCAAAAGGGGTCTCGGATATGCTTCACCTCCGGTGTTATTCCCAGCCGTCTCCGAATCCGATAGTGAAGAGCGCTCTAACTCTTCTAATTCCAGATCATGGGATTCTAATACCAGCATCGGTCAAGTTCATCGATTGATCATATCTTCTAACATGGTCTCCGTTGGACTTCCAGAAGGCTATGACGAGGATATTGAAGAAAATCCTGAAATAGATCCTTGGGCTCAACGAATGGATACCCAATGTGAACTCCGATTCGAACAAAGGGAACCTCCTACCGAAGATCAATTGGTTCAAATTGATGTAGGAGAGAGCGGGTCACCTCGTCCAATATTCATCAACAAGAACCTCCCAGAGGCAGATAAGCAAGAATTAATTCTTCTTATTCAAGAATACATTGATGTCTTTGCCTGGAGCTATAAAGACATGCCAGGACTAGATCCCAAAGTTGCTACTCACAAATTGAATATCCTGCCTAATACAAAATCGGTCAAACAGCAACAACGGCAATTCAAGCCAGAAATGATGGACGCAATCGATGATGAAGTCGAAAAGATCATCGCTTGTAACTTTATCCGAGAAGAACAACATCCTGATTGGGTAGCCAATGTCGTCCCAGTTCTAAAAAAAATCAGAAAAGTTCGAGTCTGCATCGACTTTTCGGATCTTAATGAAGCCTGTCCAAAAGATGAATTTCCTCTCCCTATCACGGACGTCATGATTGACAACACTTGTGGGTTCGACCGAATATCTTTCATCGATGGATTCTCCAGATACAAACAGATTCGGATGAATCCTGAAGATGAAAAACATACTTCTTTCCGTACTCCTCACGGAGTCTACTGCTATACTGTAATGCTATTTGGTCTCAAGAACGCTGGTTCAACTTACCAACGAGCCGTAAGTACCATCTTTCGAGATCATCTGCACAAGACTGTCGAATGCTACGTTGATGATATTGCTGTCAAAAGTCGTCTAAAGGAAGATCACATCCAAGACTTGAGAACCATCTTCAATCTGATGCGCCAACATTAACTCAAAATGAATCCCACCAAGTCATTCTTGGGTGTCTCTAGTGGCAAAATTTTCGGCTTCGTCATTACCTCTAAAGGTATACACGTGGATCCCGAGAAGATCAAAGCCATTCAAGAGATGCGTCATCCATGCAACCTAAAAAAGCTACGAGGATTCCAAGGTCGACTTGCGTACATCAGGAGGTTTATTTCGAATCTGTCTGGACGCTGTAGATCATTTACTCAACTAATAAAGAAAAGTGTATCTTTCATTTGGACCGAAGAATGTCAACGAGCATTTGACGACATAAAGCGATATCTCATGAACCCACCAGTCTTGGTGCCACCGATCTCAGGCATACCATTCTTAATATATGTCCGTGCTATGGATCATTCATTGGGTGCTTTACTTGCCCAAAAGAACAAAGAAGGTCACGAACAGGCCATCTACTATCTCAGTCGTACTATGATTGGTGCTGAACACCGTTATAGTCAGGTCAAAAAAGAATGCCTAGCTCTTATGTTTGCTGTTCAAAAGACGAGGCATTACATCATTGGCCAAACTATTCATGTCATATCCTGAGTTAATCCTCTTCGGGTACTGATGAAGAAGCCTAGCACACTCAATTCTCGACTGGCTACATGGGCCATTCTGCTAGTCCAATATGACATGGTATATGTTCCATAAAAGTCTGTCAAAGGTCAAGCACTGGCGGATTTTTTAGCAGCTCATTCTGTTCCAGAGACATCCAAACTTTATGATGAAATTCCAGACGAGACATTGGAATCAAATATGATCTCCGAAGAATTTCCCACTTGGCGTCTATTCTTTGGCGGTGCATCCAGGATTGGACCTAATGGTGCCATAGTCGCAGGAGTTGGAGTTGTCCTTGTTTCTCCAGACGGGTCAACTATCCAAAGAGCCTACTCCCTAGATGAACCTTGCTCCAACAACGTGGCAGAATATAATGCTCTATTCATTGGCCTTCAATTAGCTAAACAACTGGACGTCGAATATCTTGAAGTTTATGGTGACTCCAAGCTGGTTGTTAACCAGGTTAGAGGAACCTATTAAGTTCGCCATCAAGATCTAGTGCCTTACTATGAAGCGGCAATCAACATGGCTATATCATTCAAAGTCTTCTTCATCGAATATGTCCGACGAGCTTGCAATACTGAAGCAGACGTTTTAGCTAATCTTGCAGCAGTCCTAGCCATCCCTATCAAAAGACAGCAAGTGGTGGTTATCTCTAATCGGGAATTATTCTGCATCGAAAACAATCATAATATTGAGTTCAGTAATCTTACTGAAGTCAATGTTATCAGTGAAGATTGGAGAACTCCTTTCATCGACTTCGTAGTTTATGAATATTTCTTGAAGATCCCAAGGAAGCTACGAGTATTCGTTGGCGGTCTCTGCGATTCTACTATAATCAGACCACCAAATCTTTTTATCGACGGACTTATGACGGTCTTCTCTTACGTTGTCTTGCTGGTGATGAAGCGAAGCAAGTATTGCGTGAAGCTCACGACGGTGTTTGCAGAGCACATCAACCCGGTCCTAAGCTACAGGATCGTATCCGACGCATGGGTTACTACTGGTCCTCTATGGTATCTGATGCCATCGAATATGCAAGCAAATGTCGAGCTTGTCAAATCCATACAGATTTTATTCATCAACCATCAGAATTCCTTCATCCGACTGCTGCTTCCTGGCCTTTTGAAGCTTGGGGCATGGATGTTATAGGTCCCATCAATCCTCCTTCCTCTAGACGACATCGGTTCATATTGGCAATAATCGACTACTTCTCTAAATGGGCCGAAGCTATACCTTTGGCTGAAGTCAAGACCAGTAGTATCATCAACTTCATTAAGCATCATGTCATCTATAGATTTGGTGTACCTCGACGAATCATTCATGACAATAGACCTCAGTTCATCAGCCAAAAGTTCATAAGGTTCTGTGATGATCACCGGATTGACAATGTCGCTTCGATAGCGTACAATCCTGCTGCCAATGGCTTGGCTGAAGCTTTCAACAAGACTATCATCAAGCTCCTCAAGAAGTTTGTGTCTACTAACAAACAAAACTGGAGTGAAAATCTTGGAGAATGTCTCTGGGCCTATCGTACTACGGTCCGCAACCCTACAGGCTGTACACCCTTCTCTTTGGTGTACGGCTGTGAAGCAGTTCTATCCCTGGAACTTCAAATTCCATTTTTAAGGATTGCCATTGCCAACGAGCTCACTACAGAGAACAACGACTTTCTTCGACTCCAAGAATTAGAAGCGCTCGATGAGAAGCGGCTATTGGCTCAACAGCATATTGAGCTATACCAAGCCCGCATCTCGAAGACCTTCAATCGCAAAGTCAAAGTCAGAGCCTTTCAGAAAGGAGAGCTCGTTCTAACCGTTAGACGTCCTATGACTATGACTCACCTGAGCAAGGGCAAGTTCGATGCGAAGTGGGAAGGGCCTTATATCGTGAGCAAAGTCTTCTCAAATGGAGCCTATCAACTCACAGAATTGGATGGTGGAGTTGCAATGATGCCCATCAATGGCAAGTTCCTCAAAAAGTATTATGTATAAATGTAAAAGACATTACTTGTAATCATCAGACAAGTTCATAAATAAAAGTTCATTTTATTTCATCATGAATGATAGTACATAATATCATAGAAGGTCATTATCATCCTTCTCAAAATTGGGACGAGGACCACTACCGTCCTTCTCAAAAATATGATCGACAAAAGAGTTGAGAACATCCTTGCTCGAACCTACCAGGAACTTGTAAGCAGCCATCCTCATGGCCTCTTCTTCCTCCGTCTTCCTTGGTTCAAGAAGGAAGTCTAAAATATCCCTTGGCGGCTTGGGTATAGACGAACCTTTGCCTACCCCTGTCTGCTTTTGCTGGACTGGTTCGACTGGATGTTCTTCAGTAACCGCTTCAACCTTCGGGGCAATCTCAGCCTTCTTGGATGCATCTCTAGACGACATCTTTATGTTGGAAAGTGAAAGTGATCATTCCATCTAATTTTTTGTTTTATTTATAGACAGAGATTCGTGAGACAATGAAGCATCACGTTCATTACATTCATCCGACGGTTCGCCCGTTCATTACATTCATCCGACGGTTCGTCCGTTCATCACACTGTTCACCCGTTCATCCATTCATTCGACGGTTCGCCCGTTCATTACATTCGCTTGACGGTTCGCCCGTTTATTACACTCACTAGACGGTTCGTCCGTTCATTTCATCTATCCGACGATTTATTCGTTCATCCATTCATCCGACGGTTCGCCCGTTCATTACATTCGCTTGACGGTTCGCCCGTTTATTACACTCATTTGATGGTTCGTCCGTTCATTTCATCTATCAGACGGTTCATCCGTTCATTACATTCATCTGACGTTTTGCCCGTTCATTACATTCGCTTGACGGTTCGCTCGTTCATTTCATCTATTTGATGGTTCGCCTGTTTATTTCATTCATTTAACGGTCCATCCGTTCATCCTGACGATTCATTTCGTTCACACATTTTGATGAATTGTCCATTTCATTCATATCAGCAACTTGTCATCTTTGATTAAGTTGTCTACTGAAATAATGATATTCAATAAATTATATTCTGCCATATCCGTATTACCTCTGAGTAGATATAATTGAATATAATTATTTTCTAAAATCAAGAAATATATCATGTTTTGCACCTCTGAAAATATTTTCTATTGCTGTTGTTTATATCTGAATAAGATATGCAATAAATAATAGAGCCACAAAGAAAATGTCTTTTTATTGATCAAAATTGAAAAACATTACAAAATTACATGTCATAAAAAAATTAAAGATACAAAAAGTCTTTCTCATTCCGCTGGCGGGGTCATCAAGCTAGTCATCTGCTGCTTTAAAGATTGCAGTCGCTCCTCACGAGAGTCCATCACTCGCCTCCTAGCTTCCTCCATTCCAGACTTATCTTCGAAAGTCGGCATGGTTACTAGTCTACGAGAGATTTCAGCCTGATGAGTTGTGACATATTCATCTCTTTCCAGGGTCAGGGCGTCCAATTGCTGAATTGTAGCTTGATGTTGTGTGGCCTCATCCTCCAGAGCAAGCTGAACAAGTCTTAACTCTTCTTGAAGACGGGCAGATTCGGCTTTTAGTTCAGCAACTTTCTTCTCATTCTCCTCGACAGCAGATGCTATGATCTCTATTTGAGAGTTATATTATGAAGATTTGGCAGTAAAAGTGTCAAAGATAATCTGGAGATCAACCTTCGCAACTGCAACCTCTTGTGACATCCTCTCAAATTCGGCATGTACCAAAGGCTCCATCTCCCCTCGATTCAGATCTTTGTAGATCTTAACCCACTCCTCTAGCTCATCCAGGATGTGCTCAAGGTAAGCAGCTTGCGCTTCATCGCCTTGATTCCGGATGGCAGCTATCAAATAGGAGGCGGGACCCCTAACAGTTGTGAAACCAACCTCTTCTTTATCCATTACCCTTTCTATTAAAGGTCCTAGAGAACTGAAGAAAAGGTTGGTAAAGGAACCGATGATGAATTTGTTAGTGGCAACAGCACCAGGAGTAGCAGCTATTCCCATAGACGTCGAGGCAGCAGGTGCCTGTGCAGATGGACGTCCAGTTTCTTGCATATGGGTGGAGGTCTCTCTAGATAATGGAGCCATGGTAGAGCTAGTAACCCCTCCCAAGTGTTCTTCTGTAAAATTTAACAAACGCAATCAGTTGACTGTCATTAGCAACTATCAAAAAGGATCAAAAGTGAGGGCAACCTTACCATTGCTAGGTCCAGGGACAAGTCTGTCATCTGTTGGCACAGGTTCCAATCTAGCAGAAGTAGCCTCAGACATTACTACCTGGCTACTACCTGCCTCAGAGCCGCCCAAAATATGTCGGCTGCCACTAGCTATCGCCGTTATTGGCACTATATCAGTGCATGTGGGAGGAACTGGGGAAGATTCAAGTTCTGCATGGATAAAAATGTAGATGTCAGCTATTTAATCTATGAAAAGAAGGTTGATAATATCATTTAATACCTTTGGGATCAGCAGTAGTAGTTTTCTCATGTTCTACTTCTTTACCTGTATTCTTTTCTGGAGATACATGCACATCAATATCCTCTTCTGGATTCAATGTGTCATCAACAGCTTCTGGGGATACATGGACATCAATGTCCTCCTCTGGATTCAATGTATCATCAAAAGCTTCTGCTGATGAAACTTCATCATTGGTACTCTCCTCTCGGGCTCCAATATCAGTTGCTGCGATCGGATCCACATCATCCTGGAGGCCGAAGTCGCAGTCGTTCAGAGCATCGATCATTAATCGATCCTTTTCATCATGAAGTGTTCTTGGTGTAGCCGAAAGCTAGGTAGTCTCCACTGTAAGTGTAGGAGATCGCACCACTTCATCCTTTTTTTCCACGACTTCCTCCATGGTCTCTATAGCCTCATCCCTCCTTTCTGGGCTGAAAGCTTTAGGTTCAGGGACGGATGTAGGAGATGACATTGTACCTCCAGCAATAGCACTAGCCACGACCGATGACATAGGTCGAGGAGTGACTACCTTCTTTCTCCGGAAGACTATTTTCTTTCTATGTAGAGGTCTCTCTGGACTCTCTACATCTATAACATTGTCCGGTCTTTGGATAGAGGTCGGGGTCGCCGCCTCTTCTCTTTGAATTGACTCGGCCTGGTACCGAGATTGTGATCGGGTCATGACCCTTTCTGATGAATCCAAGACTAGCTTCTTCTTTGCAACCGGAGAAGAAGATTCCTCTATTCTTCTCTTTCTCTCCTTGGCTGGAGATCTGACAACCTTTAAAGAGATGCGCAATGGCTCGTTGATTTCTTCTGGGAAGTTGGCCTCCCTAGAAGCTTCCAACGGTACATCGGCCGGTTCACGCTCTTCATCGTTGACAGGAGCCGACACAACAGTTGCTCATTTCTTCAATCTGGTTGCTGTCGTAAAACTGTCCGCGAGAATAAAGTTCTCGACAAAGGTATTAGCGGATGTATAGAAAAGTGAATATGTGTACAACATTCGCGGGCCATGGTTGCTCTTCATCCGTATCGAGAACATTGTTCTTATGTCTCGAGCATTATAATAAGCCCATGCCCGGACTCCATCAATCAGATAGCCTTTTCCTTGTAGGCACGTGATTGTGTTGCCTATATGAAACTGGTCGTAGCCGAATTGACGGGCAAAGCGGCTGGGAAGATATGGCTCCAAGTAACATTCATCTTCAAATCTGTAGACCAGGTGCGACGGTCTGATTGTCTTCAGCCAATCAAATACTGCACGACCCAAAGGCTGCCTCCCAAGATCAACCAGATTTGTAGACATATGTTCATAGCCAGTTGGAGGGGGAACACAGTAGAAATTCCACCCCTTCTCGAGATTCAGAGCATGTCTGCAATCTCTTAGACTGGTGTATATCCATTTACTCTTGGAGAATCTCCGCAAGAAGCTTCCGCTGACCGCCCTCATATCGGGGCTCATCAATGAAGGATAGTGCAGAAGCAACCATCCGAACAAATAAGTATAGGGAAGCTCCAGCCGAGGGAAGTTCCCTTTCTCGCCTTTCCCCTTGAGCATTGAATCTACAAACAGGCGGAGACCAGCGTTCACTCGGCAGGTCATTGCCGACAAAAGATCCATCCGATAGCCAATGTCTAAACGGACGGCAGCAAAGAGCACGCCGCGATGGAAGCGATCTATGGTGCTCGCTCCAGGGACGATGAATCGTCGGAGCCAGTAGGTGATGAAACCCACCAGCTGGGCTTCCTTTGACATGGGCCTATAGCCCATTCTCATAAAACTTTCAATAATATCTCCTGTCTTGAAAGGAGGGTATTGAAGTTCATCATCAACCTTGATGTCCATCTCCTTGTTCTCCTCTATCAATCCTATCACCTCACTATGGCTGAGTGGTCTGAAGAAGTTAGGGTTGCACTTATCGTGCTCCTTAGTCTTCTTCTCCATAATGTGGTTGAGGAAGAGATAGGGCAACCACTTTGTCGAGTAGCAAGTGCCAGAGGAACCACTCTTGTAATACATGGAGCAGATCTTATAGTGGCACAACAGTTCTTCAAAAATGGCCACCATATCAGTATTCTCCCGACGAAGCCGGTCCAGCTCGTCATTGGTTGGAACAAATTCTTCATAGGGGAATTCCTCCATTGGCAAGCTCGAGATATACTTCATCTCATGAAGAGCTGGTCCAATCTCTCCACAGGGCATCATGAAAGTCCATGTCCTAAAGTTGTACCTCTCCACCAATACGAGAAACAGATGAGGGTTGAGGTGGAATCTGTATACGGTAGAATATACTGCCTGGTACAGCTCAATCTCCTTGAGCTTCTCTTCGAACTGAGCCAATATCCAATTGGCTATGCAGTTCCATCTTTTGTTATCTGGATTTACCAGACCTGTCAATCGGATGTCTTAATCCGGATATCTTCCCTCAACCTTTGCAAATTTATTCACAAAGATCGGTGTTCTAACTGGCAGCAGCAGGAAGGAGTTCTCTGGTGTAATACAGTCGAGCTTCAATCCTCTGAACAAGGAGCTGTGACGCTCAGAGGAGCTATAGAACATGTCCTTGTTATTGGGTCCTTTCTTCACACAAATGTTTCCTGTTCTGGCTTGCTGGAGAGAAGTAATATCCCAGTCCATCTTCCTGGGATAACTCGCATGAGCATAGCGAGATAGGGGGAGGCACCTACAAATGTCTGGTAACAGTATCCTTTTCTCGCCTCTCTGAAAGAGTCTTTGTTCAACTCGAGGCCTTGGCTGAGAACTCTTATCAAGAGCCTCACCAAATAGAAACAGAGGCTTCTTATGAGTAACGGCGTCAGCAGTTTACAAAGGCTGTCCGTTCATCAGACTTAGCAATATCTCATTGTCCTGTGCTGTTAGAATGGCCTGTCGGGAAGATGGCAGGGCATACTGAGAAAATATTACATGGGACAGATCCTCCTTAAATTCGGGTTCAGCCAGAGTCCCTGTAAAGACTTCATATTCTGGGACTTCCCTGAGATTAACTGCATCAAACAAAGAGACAGAATTCAGTACATGTAAAATCAAAGATTCTGTTCAAAAGATTAGCAAATTGTGCAAGCATCAGATTGCGCTATGTGCATGGTATCAGATTGCACTAATATAGTATACATGGGAAAAATATCTAGTTGCGCCAAAACATCTACTTGCGTAAGTCATCAGATTGTGCTGAGCAACTTGCGCAAAGCATTAGTTTGCGCTGGACAGACTTGCACAAATCGGTAGATTGCGCTGAACATTTGCCAGCGCTTTCCACCGATTGTGCAAGAAAATAGTTTTCATAAAAATAAAAACTATTGTGTGTGTGCAACCAAAACCTTAAATAGGGTGGCGCAATACAACCGAATCTCTAAAAAGAGAAAGGTTTGAAGGTTCGACAATGTCAAAGAACCCTAAAAAGTGTTTTTTGATCGAGTCCATCGACTACCTTACAGCACAGGGTGACCGACTTCGTGACAAGAAATCCGAGGCAGAGCCCAAGTCAAAGACTCAGTGGGGGCTTTGCCCTTCTCGACGGCTGAACGTTTGGGGGCCATTGATGTCGACGGAGGAGAAGGAGAAGAGTCAAAGATGGCACATGAGCTTTTTCTCTCTCGAACAAATAGAAACAAGTAAAGAATGACAGAAAGAAGAATGAGAACTATTTATAGTTTTTTCAAAAGTAACAGTCAACTCAGATTGTGCCGAGAAATTAGGAGCTGATTCCTCCAAATGCGCAGTCAAGGCATCACTTGCGCAACTTGATTTTAAAGTCGAAATTCAAAGTATTTCAAAACTTTGAATATTTTCAAATTTCGAAAACTTTGAAGGGGGTCTTATAGGTCCTAAAAATTAAGTTGCACCCATCAAAGAAGCAAAGAAAATTAAATTGTACATCCTTCAGATGAACTGCGCAGGAGACAGATTGCGCAACAACTCAACTGCGCAAGATGAACTGCGCACACATCTAAGCGCGCAAGCTGACGTGGCAACGTCATCATTATCTGACAGAAAATCAGATCTGCTGATAGCTGACAGCCCGAAGAACGAGGAAACTGTTCGTTTCTCGTGCAGCACAGCGCTCGAGGACAGCTGTACATGCAGCGCAAGCTAGCAGCCCAATCGAAGCGCAATCTGCCAAATTCCTTGCAGCGTAATTCAATTTCAGCACAGTCTAAAGCCAGCGCAGTTCATGTGGCACACTCCATCAAGACAACTGACAATTTACACGTGGCCTACATGCCATCAATTGCTCACTACGTGGCAACCGTCTGTATACAACCAAGTACATTTCAATCAAATAATGCCACGTGTCTCATACAGTTGGTCCACGATCGAGTAACTACCTGCGCTGTTCGTTGCTTGCGCAATCCAATATCTGCACAAATCTATCCTGCACAATTCAGAATAACTAAAAATTAGTTATTTCCAGAACTCTATAAATATAGTTTCAAGTCTTTATTATCAAGACCAGATCAAAAATAATCAGATCATCACCAGAGATCAGGAGTTTCTGCCAAATTGCTGCTGTATTCTTCAGAGGCTACCATCTTCAAAGTTTATATCGTCCAAGGGATAAAGCGATCGTCTTCAGATCGGATTCCTATAGTTGTACTTTCCCAAAATTCTTGTAATCTTCTTCCAAAGTTTGTGAAATAAAGAAACACTTTTGTTTTTGCAAACAAAACTGTCTACCGCTAACTATGATTTGACACGAGGAAAAGATTCTATCTACTCCCACAAGACCACTACCGGTAAGTATATTGAGTCATACTGATAATGACTCTGGCTTCATTCCTATCCGTAATGTGAATCATATAGACATAAATGAATATGATGCACCCGAATAAAATAATACTGATGCTGGAAAAGAGTTGACGAGAATGGTACCTGCCACCACCTCACCTGATGCTAATTCTTCTGCTACGTTCTAAGCCATAGCTGGACCCTGTCCTCTCGATGTCGGTCCCCTCTGCTGGTGACTCTCTATCTGTTCAGAATATGGGCTTGGGTCTGAACATACTATTGTGGCCTCTACTGCTGGAAGGCCTGGGACTGAGGCGGCTATAGCCTCGGAGGCCGGTACTGTTGCTGCTGCTGCTGCACCGGTGCTGTACGGAAGATTGCTTCTGCTTCTGCTGCGAGGATATGTCGGAGTCGAGTGCTAAACCGATGAAACTGTGGTCGTCCTTCTAGTAAATCCAATTGTCAAGGCCCTAGCTTCCGGTGCTGGTGTTGATGACTAAGATAATTGTCCATGAGGCCTCTTCCGTCCTCCAGTTTGATCTACTATCCTCTGGAAGGTATATTCATGTCGCCTTACTGCTAGTAAAACTGCATCAAATGTCTAGTGCTCAAACTGCTCTACCGCTAGAATGATCTCTAGGTGGAGTCCCTGCTGGAATTGCTACGTTCGGTCCAATTCGGTCGACACCAAGGTGGGAGCAAATCGACTAAACCTAGAAAACTCGGTCGTATATCCATCGACCTTCCTTTCCATCTGCTTGGGATTGCTAAACCTAGTCTGCAGATCATACTGAGCTACTGCATCAAAGTACTTCGTCTGAAATTTGTCACTAAATATCGCCCACAAGATAGGCGTTACCAAACCAACTGCTAGCATCGCCCACCAGCTGCGTGCTAAGTCCAATAACTGCAGGCGCACAGTGGCCACCTTTTCTTCCTCGGGAATCCTAGCTGCCTCCAGAATGACCTCTATATCGTGAAGCCATGCGTTCACAGCAATAGCATCTTCACTGCCGTCAAAGAAAGAAGGGTTTAGGCACTTGAAGCTGTTATCCGCATTGTTCCCTTGATAACCGACTCTACGCATAGCATCTTGTACTGTCTGCTGTACGACATCACCTCGATGACCTTACGATGCAAGCAAGTCCTGGATGAGTCCCATCAGGGTTCCATTGTCAGGCTCTGCAGGCAGGACTGGCTGAACTGGTGGCTCTTAATCTTCAGATGGCATAACTCGGGATGCTGCCCCAGAGTGCTGGGTTTGGTCCCTAGGTTGCTGTTGGTTCACTTGATGTTGCTGGTTCACTGGAGGTGCTCCACATGGCTTATCAGTAAGCATAGGAACAATGCCACTGAAGAAATAACATGGAAAACAATAAGGAAGGACCAAGATAGATCAAGGATATAAGCATTTATCTGGTCAAGAATTAGGATGATTAGAAAGCACGAGTAGAGATCAAGGGCGAATGCTGATTGAGACATCTATTTAGTAAAACCTTCACACATCTTGAATTAGAAGACTTGCATGGGCCACCACTTAAACCGTGTTAAACCCCAGGACCAGAATACTGGAGAACGTGAGACAGACATAGCCAGCTACGTATATTGAAGGGTTTATCTATAAGCCAACAGTCTCTTATAGTCAAGAACAAGCCTAGTGTCTCAATCTCAAGCAAGCAAATAATTGTTACAAGATGTTAGATCGTCAGACATAAAAAGTAAGGTGTCCCAAACATTATATATTTCGATGATCATAAATCTAGTCATACAAAATGCAAGACTAGCAATAGTTAAGTCATACATGATCAACCCTAGGATTTATCAATCATGTTACAGCCCTTAGGCAGACAGAATTAAGTTTCAACACGAGCTAACACTTGTTCGGCGGCTAAACGCCTTAAAAGAATAATTTACAATAGAGTGGCAGAGCAAAAGAAGAAATCCATTCGGTGCCAGGGTTACGCCGAGTGTTCACCATCTGGCTGAAAGGCAGGTAGATCCTCGGGTGCTGCTCCAAAATCTGGTCATACAAAACCAGCTGGGTCAGACCCTAGAAAGAGCAAGTGCCACAAGGGGGACTCCACTTAGGAACTAAAACCAGCATATAATAAAAGAAGAACTGATAAAAGAATAGATAAATAACATAAAAGACTGAGTTAACATAAAACATTAGCTTGCAGTAGGAGAAACAAGAGGTGGAAAATAGTTTCCATGTTAATCATAAAACAATTCATTCAAGCACGGCCAATCAAGTCCTACGGCTTGCTATTGTTAGCTAACTAGGATTATCACGAACTTAGTTACTAACAAGATGCAATGAGATGTTCCCGCAGTCACAAGCCCGACAGACTATCTAGGTTATCCAGACGAGGTTATATGAGTTATCAAGAATCAAGAAAATTATTAAGTGACTTAGAGTGCAACACATGACAGTATGCTCGAAATGTGCCCTACTCGTCGGTAGGCTACAAGTCTACACGTGTAGCCAGGATAACGGGATCGCCTGTAACTGAAAAAATCTCTATATGAACTACCTGATCAATCTAGTTGTTAACCTAGTCAAATTCAGTACGAATCCCTGACCGTGGTAACCAGGAATCCATGTCCTAGACATGACGTAAGATAGGACAGGTAGCTTGTACCGGCACAATCAAGAAAATCAATCACGGTGTCAAGACAAGGGTTACACTAGCAAAACAAAAATAGTTTTCGCAAAAGCAATCAAGATTATACATGTCATGTAAGGTTTAATTATCATGTCAAGAGTGTGCCTTGATGGGCCACTATCACGAATATCAAGACGGGTTTACGCTATCATATCCAAGTCAAGTTTAATACTAGCAAGTCATAAACATGCTCAAACTCTATCGTGCTTAATATTAACAAGTTATCATGCTGGGTAGCCGCAAGTTTGTCCAAGTACAATATGCATGCAAGGTCAAGACATTATACTAAGAACTATATGAACAAGCATGGAGTTGTGGGACAAGGGGTATCATGGCAAGAATGGCACTGTAAAAATGGCGATAGGCCAAGAGAGCTAGGTGGCGCGTGGCAAGTAGCTCTGGGCCAAGTGGCTGCCGACTGAAGAGCGCGACGCTAGGTGGCGCTCGGCCAGAAGCGCGGGGTTGCAAGTGGCGCCAGGGATAGCACAGCGCCAGGTGGTATGCGCTTTCTAGGATGGCACGACGCCAAGCGGCACGTGCTCCGAGATAGCACGACGCCAAAGGGGTGTATGCGTACTGGGATGGCACGGCGTTAAAGAGGTGCACGCACACTGGGATGGCACGGCGCTAAAAGGTGCCGGCTAAAGGGAGTGGCGCTAAAGAGCACACGTGCAACCAAAATGGCACAGAACCAAAGGGCGCACGTGCACTGCTCATCTTCTCCAACAGCACCAAAAGTGCTTAGTTGAACCCATGAACTAAAAATGGCATAACTCACTCAAAACAAGTCGAAATCAAGACTTTCAAGGATCTAAATTGTATAAAATCAAATTTTCCACAACATAGAACCAATAGATCTCGGAAATAACAAAGTTAAAGAGGTCAAGTCCAAGAAAAAACTGAGAAAACTATAAACTTAGATCTAGAAGAATCCATCCACGAAAACAAAAAATGTCAAGTTCTAAAGAGGCTTAAAATCATGCAAAGAAGAGAATGGAACAATAAATCTTGAGATCCATCATGAAGCAAGTTCCACTTGCCTAGGGCTTCTATATAGGTGTAGAGGAGTAATAAAGAAGATGGAGAAATAAATAAAAAGTAAATAAAGAGAAAGAGAGGAGTTGGTATAACACCAAGCCACCTCATCTCAATCCGACCCCAAGCCAAGCCAAACCAAGCCAAGTTAATATGCCATGATGAACCAAGGCGAACCAAACCAAGTCAAGATTAAACCGGGACTAGGCTATACAAGACAAGTCAAATATGGGTCACCTGATAAATGTCATAAATCTATACACGTATACTAAAAATATGTATAACGAAAAATGGGAGTGACAAACCTCAAGGCAACAAGATGGCAGGGGTGTGTTCCAACACACTCGTGCCAAGCCCAAGTCCTCGTCACAAGGGAGTGTCGTTCCTACAATAGCACAAGCTGGGGGTAGCCAACCCCCTAAAATCCACGACAATCTACCGTTCCAACCACACGAAAGTTTGTACGGAACTGACATAGACGTTTCTGGAAGTGCAAGCTATCAACAAGCTAGGGTTAGTAACTACTTCGAATCAGAGGATGACCACAACTTGTCGGTCTTCCCTCGGGAAGGTGAAACTCAAGGATCTGAGCCAGAAAACGAAAGATCCATCGTGCCTTCTATTTCTCCTCATATAATGCCGATTTATATGACAGAAGGCGATAATACAGGAAGCAGCAATGGTTCGAATCACCTGCATCGTATAGACGCTCTAGAAACCTGCCTTACCATATTGACTGAAACCATGCAAGTCTTGACCTCAGTGGTTCTTGAGCTCAAGGACAAGTTGATACCCAATACCACAACTCCAGCAAATCAAGGCCCAGGAATAAATGGGGAGTCCAATGCACCTTCTAATGCACCTCCCCATGCACCACCTCCTATTATGAACCATGTACTACCATGGTCATCTGGTCCGCCAATATTGGAAGATTTACAGCTGGCTCTCAAAGAGTTGTACACTCGCTTTGACGCCAAAGACAAACGAGTGTCACTCCAGAAGCTGGGGATCCGACAATCATATCCTCCAGAATATAATAATATGGTATACCCTCCCAAGTACAAACCACAGACGTTAACACCATTAGATGGGAAAGAATCCTCCGTCGATACCTGACATACTTTGCCTTCGAGACGGGGCACTTGCCGAAAGATGATGCCCTACTTACAAGTCTATTCGCTGGGTCATTGCAGGCGGTAGCATATGAGTGGTTCTGTAGTCTCCCTGACAACTGCATATGGCCTTTCGATGATTTGAAGCGACTCTTCCTCTCGCAGTTTTATAAGGATAGAATGGATATAATGATGTCCTCTCTCATGGATATTATCTAGAAAAAAAGGATCATGTCCGTGCCTATATTGAGCGCTTCGGCCAAGCGACCTTGAGGCTTCCACCTAGTGTGCCCGAGCCGGTGCTTATTGACTCATGTCGTAAGAACATGCTTTATGCAATCAAACTTTGGCACAACACCCCATGCACGGAGTAAAATTACCGGTGTTGATAGTACCGAAAGGAATTTTCGAGATGCACGATTGCTAGGGATGAACTTCCCTACAATCGAGGACAAAAGGAAGCACCGTCTAGCAATAACCCTGTTTATATTAACAAGGACGAAAAGGGGAAGCAAGCCCTGACCATCAATATTTCCAAGGATTCAGCATCTATGAACCAGAAGCCGACAGAAGTCCCAAAACTAAAGAAAAACTATTCCTTCAACAATAAAGATGTGTTGGAGCTATTCAATGTGCTAATGATGGGCGAGAAACTACAACTCCTGCCTACCAAGCATCCTGACGAAGTGGGTAAAGTGGATAATCCTAAGTACTTTCACTATTATCAGTACATCCACCACTCAACACGTGACTGCTACATGTTGAAGAAGCAGATCCAAAGGCTCATTGATGCCAAAGTCCTCTCATTCGACTACAAGGACAAGTTGGTCACTACCAACATGGTGAATCTCTAGTTTGGTAGCTTTTCGAAGATCGAAGCCCAAGACGGTGTCATTCTGATCCCTAAGACGACAATGAAAGATGTCAATCTTCCACCAGCCCGTGACAATGCTAAAGGCCTGATCCCACTTGCGATGCCGCGACGCAAAATTTTGTGGGTACATCCTGATATTGCCCAGACATGATGTTGCCTATAATGCACTCTATCAAAAGAAAGAAATCTAAGTCATGTCAAATGGTGTCTACCTCGACCGATGAAGTCTTTGTTGGCATTCGCTCTGGCCAAACTTTCCAGCAAGAAGACAGTAGGGCGCCAGAGGAAGAAGTACCTCTACCTGCTATGGCCACCACACCTGATACTTCGAAAGCAGGTCCATCTCAAACTACTGTACAAGACAAGCATAAGCAGAAGAAGGTTCGTTTTGATAAACCTCTGAGGAATGACTCAGCCGTAGGGCCTTTCAAGCCCTATAACTTTGATATATTGGCCCAACTTACCAATACTCCTGCTAGGCTATCGCTTTTTGAGCTCCTTCGTCTCTCTAAAGAGACTCGTGATGCCCTCAGCGAGGCATTACTCAATGGTGATGCCTTTCTCAGCCAAGTCCAGCCGCCTAAGGAGGATTTGGGTACTTTCCCACATTGTTAGAATGTGGCCGAAAATATTTTGAACATCACCTTCACTCAACAAGAATTGTTGCTGACGAATAACCAACACAATTGGCCACTGTACTATACAGGGTACATTGGTGCCATCAAGGTCGATTGTATCCACATCTACCATAGCGCTTCCCTAAGTATAATTCCCCAAAGCTTGCTCCAGACTTTGGGGATACCGATGCACCGAATGACAGCATCTAACACTACAATTAGCGATTTCAATACCGGAAAGAGCCATCCATTGGGCAAGATTCGTCTGAATTGCCAGATAGGTGACCTCTAGACAGATGTCACTTTTTATGCCATTGATGCAGATATATCTTATAACATCTTATTAATGTCCATAGATCTACGAATACATGGTCGTGCCTTTCACCCTCTACCAATGTATGGGCCAGCGATGGGGCCATCAGGATTGAGATTGCTGACATTGATCCCTTTCGAGGACTTGAGGCATGCTGCACTGATGCTGACTTATATAAATAAGTCCTTTGGGACGATGATGCCAATGATGCGGACAATAAAGCAAAAACTGCAATGGTAACTAAAGAACCGTTGAGGTTTCAATTGAAAGGGAAGCCTCGCCGAATGTCAGCTACACTCGGGGCCAAATTCCACAAAAAGGCCCCTGTCTCCACTCAAGAACCTATCTGGGTTAAGTTGCCCTAAAAGGCCCCCGAAGCAGCTCTAAAGTCCCGAGATCCTCCGGCTTTAGCTCCTTAGTCGTCAAACTCAAGCGGAAGCCTTCGCCACCTTCTTCCATGGCTACTCTGGTCCTTACGGATGAAGAACTAGAGGATTATATATCTGCCAATACTGAGACACCTTCCCTAGATGATGTAATCCCTCGGGATAAAATTCCTTATATCATTAATAGAAAGTTATCTTTGAATTCACTTGTGCATAATAGAATGCTATGTATATCTTAGATAATGCTTTGGGTATGTTACGAACTCAAGTAACAACCGCTAATGTAATAATCTAAATCGTTCCGTCTCGAGATGCTTAATTCATGGTCCAGTAAGAAAGAAAGACGAGGAACCCATCATCTTCGGTCGGGTAGAACGTCCCCAAAGATCTGCTCTCGCTGAATGAAAACCCGATAACGACAAGATATAGATCTACCGTTACACTGACCAAGCCAAATGCCTCATTCAAAAGATAGGATATGACTTGACAAGTGGCAAAGGTCTGAACTATGGCAAGGGCCGACGCCTTCCCTTATGACTTAAGGAAAGACTCAAAACTACTACCAACGTACTCGTCGGGGGTTGGGTTATGTGACGCCCACAACAACTCCGAAGAGTTCAAAACCTGAGGTCATAGTGCACTCTCACTCCTCCGATTCCTCAGCCTGGGACTGCTATACCAGTAACGGCCAGGCCTTCAAGAAGATATTATCAGTCAATATGGTCTCTACAAACCTCCCAGTCGAGGAGGAAGACCAAACGCTGTAATTCTTCGAAGAAGAACCCTGGCCTCAACGTCTGTGATCTCAATGGGAATGGTGATTCGAACTGCAAAAAATTTCCACCGAAGATGAGGTCGTGCAACGCTAAACCTGTTAAGCAGCAACAGCGTCGCTTTCGTCCTAACATCATAGATTCTATCGAGAAAGAATTAGATAAACTCATATATAGTAGGTTTATTCACAAGGAGTAACATCCAGATTGGGTGGCCAATATCATTCTCGTTACCAAAAAGAATAGGAAAATCTGAGTCTGCATCGACTTCAGAGATCTCAACGTTGCCTGTCCGAAACATGAGTTTTTCCTTCCGATCACCGACGTGATGATCGACAACACATGTGGTTTCGAACGTATGTCCTTCATGGATGGGTTTTCGGGCTGCAACTAGATCAAAATATTCCCTGACGATAAAAAGCATACCGTATTCCGAACCCCAAAAGGAATCTACTATTACATAGTAATGCCTTTCGGTTTAAAGAACGCTGGGGCGACATACCAGCGGGCTGTGAGCACCATATTCTACAAATACCACCAAAAAATGGTGGAATGTTATGTTAATGACATTACAGTCAAAAGTCGAAGGAAGACTAACCATTTGGAGGACTTGAGGACGGTGTTCGACTTAATACGGACACATCGGCTAAAGATGAACCCAACCAAATCTTTTCTAGGGGTTTTTCACAGCCAAGGGTATTCACATCGACCCTGAAAAGACCAAGGCTATCCTGTACATGGCTTCCCTGAAGAATTTTTATGAGCTTCGAGGCCTACAAGGACACTTGGCATACATCCGAAGGTTCATAGCAAATCTTTCTGGACGATGGCAACCCTTCACTAAGCTGATGAAGAAGGGGGTTTCCTATTTCTGGAACAAGGAATGCCAATAAGCATTCGATGACATCAAGAAATATCTTACTAATCACTACTATAAAAAGACCTATTAATGACGCTCGACAAGGAGTTTTAATGACGGCTGATACATAAGCGTTATCAAAATTTGAGAAACACCTTTTAACATGACGGTTTGGACTATTTATAGGCTTTTCATAACATTTACTAAATAAAGCATTATTAATAATTAAAAATGGTGACAAACTTGTAATAAACTTTTTGTAATATATCCTATCATCCCCCACGATCATAAGAAATCTCCTTCTCTTTCCCCGCTCCCCTTCTGCCCCTCTTCCCTCCTCTCGCCAAACCCTAAAATTTTCCTCTCTCTTTTAATCTTCTCCTCCTCCTCCTCCTCCTCCTCCTTTTAATCTCCCCTACGAACCCTAACCCCTCCTTCCCACGAACCCTAACCCCCTCCCACGAACCCTAACCCTAGCCCAAAACTAGCCCCCTTACCGGATGGGCGAGGAAGAAGAAGGAGAACGGAAGGGAAGCGGCCAATGACCTGCACATGTTCGCCTGGAGCTCGAGTGCCTCGCTCCATCCGAAGGAGGGATTCCGGTGTTTGCTGACCGACGCTCACCAGGGAGAGTCGACACGCGGGACGCTCTGGAGGCGGCGTCGATAGATCTCTTCAAGGTGTGACTTGACGCTAAGGGGCGAAGCAGAGGAGCCCAAACTGCCCGTCGAGGATGCACGAGCAAACGGTCGGCACGGATCTGTGGTGCCGAAGCACGTCGGCTGCAGGCCCGACGTCTTGATCATGAAACTAGTAAGGATTTACCACTTTATCTTTTTCTCTTAGTTGCTCATAAAATTGTGTGCTACATTTGGTTCTAGAGGAACAATTCTATTTCAAACATAGTAGGTTCCTACTCATGAATTATTTTGATTCCTTGCAGCCTACAATCTCTGGTGAGATTCAGTCACCAACGGGAGTCACCACTGTTGAATTTATTGATCCTCGGGAGCCTGTGATGGTTTGTATTTTATCTGATGCTACTTTGCAATGAGCTAATTCATCATAGTTAGAAAATTTTGTATTTTTATGCAGCTACTCTTCTAACTTCCTTATTTGAGCTTCTCTAATTTGGTTTATCAAAAACATGCCCAATCTTGCCTTTTGAAGATGTTCCCCTGTTTGAAGCTTTTGCATCTGCTTCGATGTATGGCTCTTAATCTATTGAGGATGACGATGATGTTTCGGTTTTAATTGTGTAATAGATAAATAGTGGCTTATTTTTAAACAAAGGGGGAAAAATTGTACTCTTTTGTTCGAGTTTTGCCAGTGTGGTTGTCGGACTGCGTGGAACTCTCTTGCATATTGCGTTTGTTCAGGTACATAATACTAGTACAGTACAACAGTTCATTTGCAAGCAATATTTCTTTGATTACGCTAATCCTTTTTTTATGATATTCGAATGTTGTTGTTGCTTGTTATAAACTATGTATTTTGTTAATATGCCTCTCTTTTTTAATTTGCAGGTCCTCTTCTCCTTTTAAAGTTTAAAAAATGTGTACAAGTCCTTTGTTTCTTGCAATTTTTATATTATATTACAAAGTATATTGAACCTTGTTTTTATCTTTTTCAGGGTTTTGCTACATGTTCTTTTGACAGTTTTTATGTGGCCAAGTTTTGATTTAGACAATTTTGGTAGTTGTAAATGTATATATGTATTTGGATATTCTATTTTGAGAATATAATGAAGATGTTGATATGTACTCTATTTTGCGAAATGTAATAATGATGGTGATATATAATGTTAAGTTTTTGGAATGTAATATATATTGTGCAGTATAGAGCATTATAAATATGCTAATTTGAATAGTATAAAGTGTTATAAATGTGCTGCATTGAGCCTATACATATTATCTATTCTAACGTTTTAAAATTGTTCTAAATTGTGCACTATATATTAACTATTCATAACGCTTTTATAGAAACTATTCATGATAGTTTTTTTATGCCGCTTTTAAAAAACATTTATAACACCCATTTTCATAACGGTTGCTTTGAAAAAAAGCGTCATAGTTTGTCATTAATGACGCTTTTTAGCCGTCATTAAAAGATTTTTTTATTGTAGTGAATCCTCTAGTTCTTGTAGCCGCGGTCGAGGGAAAGCCTTTTCTACTATACATCCGAGCTATGGACCATTCTTTCGGAGCTCTGCTAGCCCAGAAAAGCAATGAAGGCCACAAGCAAGCGATTTACTATCTGATTAGGACCATGATTGATGTCGAACATATGTATAATCTTGTTGAGAAAGAATGTCTCGCTCTAGTCTTTGTCATCTAAAAGACGCACAACTATATAGCTGGGTAGACGATCCGCGTCATCTCTAGGATCAACTTCCTCAGGGTTCTTATGACAAAGTCGGGAGCATTAAACTCACGGTTAGCCACATGGGCAATCTTACTGTCGCTTTATGACATAGTGTTCGTACTACAAATGGCGATCAAGGGTCAAGCCTTGGCCGATTTCTTAGCAGCACATCATGTGTCGAAAATGTCAAAACTGTATGATGGCATTCCTAACGAGGTCTTGGAGTCCAGCACGGTCGCAGAAGATCCCGTATGGCAAATGTTCTTCAATGGTACCTTAAGAACAGGCCCCAAAGGCGAGGTTATTATAGTAGTAGGTATAGTCCTTGTCACTCCCGAAGGTTTAGTCATTCAACGTGCATATTCTCTTATAGAATCATGCACCAATAACGTTGTTGAGTACAATACACTTATCATCGGACTCCAACTCGCCAAACAGTTGGAGGTTGACTACCTTGAGGCCTATGGCGACTCGAAGCTGATAATAAGTCAGGTGAGAGGTCAATATGAGGTCTGACATGAGGTCCTCATTCCTACCATCAGGTGGCAGTCGACATCATCTCTACTTTTATAGTGTTCTTTATAGAGCATGTACATCAATTGCAGAATCTGGAAGCGAATGCCTTTGCTGGTCGCACCGCTTCCTTAGCAGCTCCTGTCGGGACTCAGCACTCCGTCACCATCATAGGACAAGAATTGGTATGCCCAAAAAAACTTATGCACATGTCTAAGCTACTTTGTATATGCGGACACCAATGTTGATGTTCGGGACTGGCGATTCCCGTTCATAGACTTTACGGTCTATGGAATCCTACCCGAGGATTCGAAAGAAGTCATCTCTATTTAAAGATGCTCACTCCGATTCTACTATAACACATCTACAAAAAATTTGTATCTTCGTTCATACGACGGAGTCCGCTTTCGGTGTTTGTCTAATGCCGAAGCACAAGAAGCACTCCGAGAGGCACATAATGGTACTTACAGAGGTCACCAGAACGGTCCTAAATTGCAGGACTGACTACGGCATATGGGTTACTATTGGCCCACCATGATGGTGGATGTTATGGATTATGCTAAGAAATGCTGAGCATGTCAACTACATCCATCAAACCTCTGAATTCCTATACCCCACTATGACCTCTTGGCCATTCGAAGCATGGGGCATGGATATCATTGGACCGATTAGCTCTCCATCCTCCAAAGGACATCGGTTTATTCTCGCCATTATCGACTACTTTTTTAAGTAGACGGAGGCGATACCGCTGGCAGAGGTAAAAACCTCGAACGTGATTAGCTTCGTTAAGCATCAAGTCATCTTCCGCTTCGGGGTTCCTCGAAGGATTATCCATGATAACGGCCCCCAGTTTGTGAGCCATGCCTTCCACCAGTTTTATGACAAAAAATGGGTACAGAATGTAGCATCGATGACCTACAATCCTGCAGCGAATAGGCTAGCCGAAGCATTTAACAAAATAATTGTTAAGTTGCTTAAGAAGGTCGTGTCATCTAATAAATGTGACTGGAATGAGAAGCTAGGCAAATGTTTATGGGCTTACCGTATGACTGTTCGCACACTCACTGGCAATATGCCCTTTTCCCTCGTCCACGGGAGTGAGACGATACTTCCCCTGGATATCCAGATTCTATCTCTTCGAGTGGCTATCATAAACCAGTTGACGGACGAGGACAATCAACGTTACCGACTACAGGAGCTGGAAGCGTTGGATGAAAAATGTCTACTAGCTCAGCAACGCATCGAGCTATATCAAGTATAGATTTCTGGAGCCTTCAACAAAAAGGTCTAGGAAAGGACATTTCAAGTTGGGGATCTTGTCCTATCGGTTCAAAGGCCAATGGTCATGACTCACAAGTCACCTGGCAAGTTTGAACCCAAATGGGACGTTACATTCGTCATAGAGACGGTTTACTCTAACGGCTCTTACCGGCTTGCTAAACCTAATGGAGATCTGCTGATGATGCCGATCAACGACAAATTTCTAAAAAAAATTATGTCTAGGTTCGAGCGTGTATTTCTAAAAAGTGATTATGTTCATATCACATCTGAATCACTTCCCACAAATACATTTTGCTATATTTGTTCAAACCTCTGAGCAAATTATTCCTATGTTAGCTACCCTTGTGCCGCTATCAAACCCAACATAAAAACATCCATGTTTCTATAGCCACTGAATTATTTTTATGAACCAACAAAAGTTGAACCTTTCATGTTTGTACCACCTCTGAGAGAATCAAACTTGTTATCAAGAATATTTGCCACGCCCGTACTACCTCTGAGCAAACATTTCCATAATTTCCCAGCAGAGTTACCTCCATCCTGTCACGTTAAAAATTACCTCTGATAGGACTATCACTACTACAAAAGTTCATCACAAATGGACAAATGAAGAAGCAAAATCAAGACTTTTATTTCTTTCATGAGGAATAAAGTTCTACTAATAGCAAAATAAGGCCTCTCCGACGAGGAAAACAAAAAGAGAAAATAACAAAACAGTTGTCTAAGTTAGAAGGCGCGACAGGTCACCGATCCTATTCTTCAAGAAAGAAATCTAGGGGCCGACAGATTTTTTTTGCCCGGCGTTCTGCTTCTTGACATCTGGCTTCCTCTTCTCTAAGCTGGGACATGCCTCGGTAAGCAATCCCCAGCTCTGCCCGATGAGCGCCGATACTCTCCTTCTTGTGAGCCAAAGGCTCGGATTGTTGCCGAAGGGATCTATGTTGGTTCTTTGACTTCTCAAATTCGCCCTCTACGGTCGCCAATTTTTCCTCCAAAAGTCAAATCTATTCAAGGAGGCCTTCACACTGCTCCTCCAGGGTTTCTGTCACGCCCTAAAACCAGAATACTGGAGGGCGAGGGCAGACATGGTTTAAGTGGTAGCCCATGCAGGTCTTGTAAATCAAGATATGTGAGGGTTTACCGAATAGATGTCTCAATCAGTATTCATCCTTAATCTCTGCTCATATCTTCTGAATCCCTGGATTCTTGTCCTGATCATATGCTTGTATCGTTGATCTGTCCTGGTCCTTTCTTATTGTTCTCTATGTCATCTTCTTCAGCGGCATTGTTCATGGTCCTGCCGACTAGCAAGGCGGAGCACCTCCCGCGGACCAGCAGCAACCTGGAGATCAATCCCAGCATTCCAGAGTAGCCTCCAGAGTCGTGCCTTCTGGCGGAGAGCCACCAGTTCAGCCAGTTCAGCCTGTAGAACCTGATGATGGTACTTTGGTAGGACTCGTCAGGACCTTGATAGCTTCTCAAGATCGTCGTAGGGACGCCTTGCAACAGGCAGTGACGGATGCTTTGACCTGGGGTGGTCATCAGGATAACAGCACGGCCAACAGCTTCAAGCGCTTGAACCCTCCCTTCTTTGACGGAAGTGAAGATGCTATCGCCGCAGATGCTTGGCTTCAGGACACAGAGGTGATTCTAGAAGCAGCCCGGACCCCAGAGAGTGAGAAGGTGGCAGTGGTGTGCCTACAGCTATTGGATCTTGCCCGTAGTTGGTGGACGGCACAGGCCGTTGGATTAGCAGCACCCATTCTATGGGCAGTATTTAGAGAGAGATTCCAGACCAAGTATTTCGATGCTGTAGCTCGGTACGACCTGCAGATGAGGTTTACCAATCTGAAGCAAGGAGGCAGGACGGTCGACGGATATGCGGCCGAGTTTTCCAGACTCAGTCGGTTTGCTCCCACTTTGGTGGCAACCGAGTATGATAGAGCCCAGCGGTTCCAGCAGGGACTTCATCTGGAGATCTTGTTGGCAGTAGAGCAGTTTGAGCATTAGACTTTTGATGCAGTCTTGAGAACAGCTAGAAGCCATGAGTATACCTCCCAGAGGATCGTGGATAGGGTCGGAGGTCGGAAGAGATCTCACGGCCAGATGAATCAGTCTTCAGCACCATCCCCGGCAGCCAGGGCTTTGACTATTGGAGCTCCGAGGCGAGCGGCCTCAGTAACGTCGGTTCGAGCATTCAACCCCGACGCACCCTCAGCAGCAGAAGCAGAAGCAATCTTCCGCAGTGGGTTGTTCTTATTGTGGGAAGCCAGGCCATGTGGTGGCAGAATGTCGCAGGGCACAGGGATTGTGTCTGGCTTGTGGAGCACCAGACCATAGGGTTGGATCTTGCCCGAACGGGGGTGGTTCATCATCATCCAACCTTTCTAGTTCTTCGGTGAGAGGGCCAGCAACGGTCCAACAGCAGCAGTATCCCTTGACAAGGCCTTTGCCGCCTCAGTCCCAGGCATTTCAGCAGCAGAGCCCCCAGCAGTATGCGTAAGCCCAGGCCTTGAGTCAGAATAGGCAGCGAGGAATTCAGCAGAGGGGACCAGCACCCCGAGGGCATGGTTAGGCCATGATGATGACCGTGGAGGAAGGATTAGCACCAGGAGAGGTAGTGGCAGGTACTATTCTCGTCAACTCCTTTCCAGCTTCAGCTTTATTTGATTCTGGTGCATCGCATTCATTTATGTCTGCACGATTCGCGACACGGATAGGATTGGAGCCCGAGTCATTATCAGTAAGGCTTAATATACTTACTGGTAACGAACTTGTGGGAGTAGATAGAGTATTTTCCTCGTGTCGGATCGTAGATAGCGGTAGGGAGTTCCCCGCTAGATTGATAGAGTTCCCGATGGCCGATTATGATGTAGTCTTAGGGATGGATTGGTTGAGGAACCAGTATGCTAGGATAGACTGCCACATTGGTAGGGTTGTTTTTAGTATTCCAGGAGAGCCGGAGTTTTCTTTCTCTCGAGGCGAGGTTGAACCTTCTCCTCCGATATTGCGGATGGCAGTAGCAGCAGTTCAGTTGCCCAGGATAGTAGAGGAGTTTCCAGATGTTTTCTCAGAAGAACTTCCAGGTATGCCTCCGGAGCGGGAGATCGAGTTCACTATAGACTTGATTCCTGGGACAGCCCCAGTGTCAGAGAGAGTCTACAGGATGGTGTCGTCAGAGTTGGAGATATTGTACAAGATGATTGAAGAACTCAGAACCAAGGGATTCATTCGTGCTAGTAGGTCGCCTTGGGGAGCCCCGATGCTTCTTGTGAAAAAGAAGGATGGTACGTCTAGGTTATGTGTTGATTATCGTACCTTGAACTCAGTGACAATCAAGAACAGATACCCTCTTCCGAGGATTGATGACTTGTTTGATCAACTCAAGGGGGCTTCAGTATTCTCGAAGATTGATTTGCGCTCAGGTTTTCATCAGATCAGAGTCAGAGAGCAGGACATCCCGAAGACAGCTTTTAGATCGAGATATGGGCATTGGGAATTCCTTGTTATGCCTTTTGGAGCAACCAATGCGCCGGCAGTATTCATGGACCTCATGAATCGCATCTTCATGCCTTACTTGGATCAGTTTGTGATTGTGTTCTTGGATGACATTCTGGTCTACAGCAAGAGTGAGGCGGAGCATGAGCAGCATCTCCGTATAGTTCTTCAGATCCTCAGAGAGCACCAGTTATATGCCAAGTTCAGTAAATACGAGTTCTGGCTCGATCGCATTTCGTACTTGGGTCATATCATCACTCGAGGAGGAGTAGAAGTGGATCCCCAGAAGATTGTGGCTATTGAGTCATGGCCAGTGCCCAGCATAGTTGCAGAGGTTCGTAGTTTTCTTGGATTGGTCGGCTACTACCGGCAGTTTGTTTCGGATTTTGCTCGAATTTCATCGCCATTGACGCAGTTAACCCGCGAAGATGCGCAGTTTGCTTGGACAACAGAGTGTCAGAGTTCTTTTGAGCAGTTGAAGCGAGGCCTGATAACAGCTCCTATTCTCACGCTTCCAGATGGGACCGGAGGATTCTCAGTGTACTATGATGCTTCAGGCAGAGGTTTAGGATGTGTTCTGATGCAGCATGGGAAGGTAATAGCTTATGCGTCATGACAACTTTGTGATCATGAGAGGAATTACCCAACCCATGACTTGGAGCTGGCAGCAGTGGTATTTGCACTTAAGTTATGGAGGCACTACTTGTATGGAGACAGGGTGGGGATTTTCACCGACCACAAGAGCCTGAAGTATGTTTTCACCCAGAAGGATCTTAACATGCGTCAGATGAGGTGGCTGGAGCTTCTTGTGAATTATGATGTCGACCTGCAGTATCATCCTAGGAAGGCCAATGTTGTTGCGGATGCATTGAGCAGGAGAGCGGGAGTTTATTTTCTAACAGCGCAACCAGAGCTGTTAGCAGATCTTCAGAAGATGGGTATTGAAGTTGTTCTCCTTTCCAGTGTGGCCTTGATGGCCAGTATGCAAGTTCAGTCCACTATAGTCGAGAGAATCCGAATGGCGCAGTCGACAGATTCCAAGCTTCAGCGACTCAGAGCAGAGTGTGAGGCAGGACGAAGACCAGAGTTATGCATTCATGAGGATGGTACACTTCGACATGGTAAGCGTCTTTGTGTATCCAGCAGAGATATCCGGCAGGTGATCATGTCAGAAGCGCACAGTTCGCAGTATTCCATCCATCCCGGCAGTACGAAGATGTACCGTGATATCCGGCAGCATTTCTGGTGGAATGGTATGAAGCGGAAGATAGCTCGGTTTGTCTCTCGGTGTTTGGTTTGTCAACAAGTTAAAGCAGAACATCAGAGACCGGCTGGACTTCTTCAGTCCTTGCCTATTCCTGAGTAGAAGTGGGAGCATGTGACCATGGATTTTGTGACTGGATTACCTAGATCTCCAGCTGGTAGAGATGCTATCTAGGTTATAGTTGACAGGCTCACGAAAGTGGCTCACTTTCTTCCATTCAGAGTTGGTCAGTCGACAGCTCAGTTGGCAGAGATGTACCTCTGGCAGATCGTCAGATTGTACGGTGTGCCAGTCAGTATCACCTCGGACCGAGATTCAAGATTTACGTTGCACTTTTGGCGTAGCTTACAAGAGAGTTTGGGGACTCATCTCCAGTTTAGTTCAGCATATCACCCGCAGACAGATGGCCAGTCGGAGTGCACGATCCAGACTCTTGAAGACATGTTGCGGTCTTGCACACTTGACTTCGATGGTTTATGGAAAGATCACTTGCACCTGGTGGAATTCTCGTACAACAACAGTTTCCAGGCCAGTATCCAGATGGCACCGTTCGAGGCACTGTATGGTAGGAAGTACAGATCCCCGCTAGCCTGGGATGATATTGGAGAGAGACAGATGCTCGGTCCAGAAATGATTGCCCAGACAGTTGAAGTGGTCAGGCGAGTCAGAGATCATCTTCGAGTTGCCCAAGATCGCCAGCGCCATTGGGCCGTTTCTCATCGGCGCCCTCTCGAGTTTTCGGTCGACGATCATATATTCCTGAGGATTTCGCCTAACCGTGGCGTCATTCGTTTCGGCGTACGGGGCAAGCTTAGTCCTAGGTATATAGGACCGTTTGACATTCTGGAGCGAGTAGGAGATGTATCCTATCGTCTCGCTCTTCTACCGTCGCTAAGCGAGGTGCATGACGTGTTCCATGTATCCCAATTACGACGGTATATCCCGGACCCGAGCTACATCCTGGATCATTCGGAATTGGTTGTTGCTACCAACCTTTCGTATGAGGAGAGGCCCGTGTCTATATTGGACCGGAGAGAGAAGATCCTCAAAAACAAGACTATCAAGTTAGTCCGAGTTGCTTGGGGTCATCACTCTTTGGGGGAGTCAACGTGGGAGCGTGAGGATGATATCCGATCGCGATATCTCGACTTGTTTGACTCGTGAGGTATAATGTCTTTCTTATGCCTCATGCCTTCGATTCCTTGCTTGAATGAGTGATTTTCTGCCTAGTTATAGCTTGCATGTGATTAATGTAGCTTGTCATTGCTCCCCTACCCTCTTGATTAAATTCTGAGGACAAAATTCTTTTAAGGTGGGTAGAGTTGTAATGCCTGTGGTTCGTATTACGTATTCTTGGAATACGTGTACGTATTTTATTCTTGTATTGCATGATTTCCTGGCTTGGCATTTCCTTCTGGACTTAGTTTATTCCTGGTTCGGGTTGGTTGGTTCGGCTTGGCTTTGTTTTGATTGGGTTCATGATGAACCCAAGGTGAACCCCTACCTACCACCACTATTTGTATTTATTAGCCCTCTTCATTCTCTCTCTTCATTATTCACCTTCTTCTTCCTCATTTACTCCCTTCACCTACCAAAGAGAGAAGAGAGAGGTCTAGGCAAGTGCACCTTGCCACCACTTGAGAACCACTTTTTATTTGTCCATTAGCTAGAATAGGCCATGGTGATCAACATTAGAACTTGACATTTTATGATTTGGAGTTTCCATTGTTCTAGATCTAAGTTTCTTCTATTTTTGGTTTTGTATGGTTTTGATCTATTTAAGTTGTATTTTTATGGGTTTTGATGTTCTTATGTTGGAGAGGATTGAATTTCACCCAAGATAGAACTTTGCAAAGTTGGATTTGGACTTATTTTGACCAAGTTATGGACTTTTGAAGCTTTGGGTTCAACCATGGAGTTCCTGCTGATTTGGAGAAGACAGTGAGCAGTGCACGAGCTTTTTACCTTGTGCCACTGAGTTGCGCACGCTCTTTAGCGCAGCATAGTCCCCATACGCTGCCTTTTGGGAGCGTATGACTCGCATACGCTCGCTTGCTTGACAAGGAGTCGTATGGACCCCATACGCTACCTTTTGGAAGCGTATGACTCGTATACGCTCGCTTGCTTGACAAGGAGTCGTATGGACCCCATACGCTGCCTTTTGGGAGCGTATGACTTGCATACGCTCGCTTGCTTGACAAGGAGTCGTATGGACCCCATACGCTGCCTTTTGGAAGCGTATGACTCGCATACGCTCGCTTTCTTGACAAGGAGTCGTATGGACCCCATACGCTGCCTTTTGGGAGCGTATGACTTCCACACGCTCGCTTGCTTGACAAGAAGTCGTATGGACCCCATACGCTGCCTTTTGGGAGCGTATGACTCGCATACGCTCGCTTGCTTGACAAGGAGTCGTATGGACCCCATACGCTGCCTTTTGGAAGCGTATGACCTGAGCGTGGCTTGACCTGAGCGTGGCTTGACCTGAGCGTGGCTTGACCTGAGCGTAGGTTGGCCTGAGCGTAGGTTGGCTTGAGCGTAGGCTGGCCTGAGCGTATGACTTTTGCACTGAGCGTATGGCCTTTGGCTGACTTGGTCTCATGTCAGCGTGTCAGATTTGGTTTTATTTTCCCTAAGCTTGGCTCTTCTATAGCCCTGTCTATTGACATTTTATTAGATATTTAACGTCCATTTTATATCCTTACTCCTTTTGTCCTGAACTTGATAATTACAAATTTACTTGATATGTTTGGAATTGATAATTGAACATGACCTGATAGTGGCCCGTCGTGGCGCGCTCCTGACTAGTACACTTGACCTGATAACCTGACATGTTATATCTTGATAAGCTGTTGCGATGGCTACTTGACATAATATGACCTGTATAATAACCTGGACACCGTGGGCGATTGTGCTTGTATAAATATCTAATAAAATGTCAATAGACAGTGCTATAGAAGAGCCAAGCTTAGGGAAAATAAAACCAAATCTGACACGCTGACATGAGACCAAGTCAGCCAAAGGCCATACGCTCAGTACAAAAGTCATACGCTCAGGCCAGCCTACGCTCAAGCCAACCTACGCTCAGGCCAGCCTACGCTCAGGTCAAGCCACGCTCAGGTCAAGCCACGCTCAGGTCAAGCCACGCTCAGGTCATACGCTTCCAAAAGGCAGCGTATGGGGTCCATACGACTCCTTGTCAAGCAAGCGAGCGTATGCGAGTCATACGCTCCCAAAAGGCAGCTTATGGGGTCCATACGACTCCTTGTCAAGCAAGCGAGCGTATGCAAGTCATATGCTCCCAAAAGGCAGCATATGGGGTCCATACGACTCCTTGTCAAGCAAGCGAGCGTATGCGAGTCATACGCTTCTAAAAGGCAGCGTATGGGGTCCATACGACTCCTTGTCAAGCAAGCGAGCGTATGCGAGTCATACGCTCCCAAAAGGCAACGTATGGGGTCCATACGACTCCTTGTCAAGCAAGCGAGCGTATGCGAGTCATACGCTTCCAAAAGGCAGCGTATGGGGTCCATACGACTCCTTGTCAAGCAAGCGAGCGTATGCGAGTCATACGCTCCCAAAAGGCAGCGTATGGGGACTGCGCTGTGCTAAAGAGCGCGCGTAACTCAGTGGCACAAGCTAAAAAGCTCGTGTACTGCTCACTGTCTTCTCCAAATCAGCAGGAACTCCATGGTTGAACCCAAAGCTTCAAAAGTCCATAACTTGGTCAAAATAAGTCCAAATCCAACTTTGCAAAGTTCTATCTTGGGTGAAATTCAATCCTCTCCAACATAAGAACATCAAAACCCATAAAAATACAACTTAAATAGATCAAAACCGTGCAAAACCAAAAATAGAAGAAACTTAGATCTAGAACAATGGAAACTCCAAATCACAAAATGTCAAGTTCTAGTGTTGATCACCATGGCCTATTCTAGCTAATAGACAAATAAAAAGTGGTTCTCAAGTGGTGGCAAGGTGCACTTGCCTAGACCTCTCTCTTCTCTCTTTGGTAGGTGAAGGGAGTAAATGAGGAAGAAGAAGGTGAATAATGAAGAGAGAGAATGAAGAAGGCTAATAAATACAAATGGTGGTGGTAGGTAGGGGCTCACCTTGGGTTCATCATGAACCCAATCAAAACCAAGCCAAGCCGAACCAACCAACCCGAACCAGGAATAAACCAAGCCCAGAAGGAAATGCCAAGCCAGGAAATCATGCAATATAAGAATAAAATACGTACACGTATTCCAAGAATACGTAATACGAACCACAGGCATTACAGTTTCTTGGAGGCAAACTTGGACCTCCTCAGCCGTGACCACCTCTCCGACCTGCGCCTCGCTTTCAGTAATTCGACGCACGACAACTTCCCACTCCAATTCATATTGAAAGAGCTCAGCAACCATCTTCTCTAGCTCTGTGTCCACTATGGCGAAAGATTATGCTCAAGTCCTTGAAGCTCTAGAAAATTAGCTTCCAACTCTGCCATGGAGGCCTATAGGGCATCAGCTTTTACTTCATACCCAGGATAATCCTGCAGTGCGACCAACTGGACAATTATCGTAGACTGAGCCAGCGCAAATATTTTGTTGTGCTATAAGACATTCGCTTAAAAGTGTTGTAAATCGTGTCAAAGATTTGGTTGGTGTAATAGTCATTATCGGCTATAGCCATTGGGGTCATCGGAGGTGCCACGGTGGAAGGCCCTGGGACAGGAGTTTAAGCAACAACAGTCGTAGTCACTACAGGACTAGAGTTTGTTGTCGGGGCAGAAGCAACCATAGTCGAGGCAGAGACAGCCGGTAGAACATCAATATTTAGTCCAGGTGTTGTTTGATTCAGCTCTCACTCTACCGTTTCAGTGGTAGCCCAGTGAGTGGCTCCCCATAGAACATATGTTGGGTTGAGCCCTCCTGGAGTGGAAGGCTCCCCCACCATAGGGCCAACCTCTATTCCTTCAGCCGATAAAAGTGACTCAACCACCTCGACAGAAGCTTTCTCTGTCACATCCGGTTCTTCAACAACTTCTCGAGCTAACTCGTCAGCATGGTTTTCAACGGCTTCTTCAGTCGACTCTTCCACAGATTTCTGGACCGATTCATGGGTCTACTCCTGGGCCGCATCCTCGACAGATTCGTCAGCCAATCCTTCAACAGCCTCCTTGGCCAACTCTTTAACAGCCTCCTCGGCCAACTCTTCAACAGCTTCCTTGGCGAATTCATGAGCTTGACCCCCGGCATCTTCCTGGGTTGGTTCACCAACCACCCCACTTCCTTTGTCGGGCTGATCTTTAATGGTCTCCTCGGCTACTTCATGGGGGAGGTTCTGTAGGGGTATCTCGGACGACATCGTACCCAGATACCTTATCCATTTCAGGCACAGATTTGCTGGTCTCATCTCCAACCACTGCAGGACCAACCCCAGGGATCATGACAGGTTCAGTTGCCATAGCTTCCACGGGTGGCCCTTCTAGACACGCTGCAAACAGAACCGAAAAGTCTTGATGTTCATAGTCAAAAGTGGCAATTGGAGACAGCAGAAGCGCCTCCTCTGGTTTGACTACCTCTACGGCATCTGTCGATGGGATCCCTCCTGAGGCACTAGCCTTCTCAGCCCTTATAGTAGTAGGCACCTCCACCGTCGTAGGGCCCTCAGCAGGGGCAGTTCCTCCTACCCTTCCCGAAAGAGGGCCTTTAGTTGGTACAACTACCGAACGTAGTAGTGCCCGAGGGGGCACTCTAGTAGCTAGTGCCTCGGGAAGCTCCCCGAGGACTTCGAATTCACAATCGGTCATATCCTTCTTTGACCGTCTTGACTTCTTCTTCGCCTGTTACATTGACAAAACAACGATAAGCAGATGTCTCAAAATCTAAAAAGATAAAAAACACATACTATATACATGTGAAGAAGAGTCAGTGGACGGAGATTTCTTTCGTTCTGCACGTGGGGATGGCCGTTGTTCAGATCTTGTCTGCTTGTGAGCAGTTCGCTTGAATCTCTTCGAGGGTGGAGAACTCACCTCCGTCGGCGCCAGGCATTTTAAAGGGGGAACTAAGGGCGCCGCATCCTCCCTCTATTCTCGGGAGGCACTAGATCCTTCCAAGATCCTGCCCTCCGATGATGCAAGATCCCAAAGATGTGTAAGGACGGCTTGAGAGGCCTCCATCTTCGTCCAAACAATGAAGCTCCGCTCCCGATCATAGCCCGAAGAAAATTATTCGCCGAACAGAAAAACATCACGCCAGAGTACAGGATATAGGTCGTAGGACGGATTACGAGGATCTTAAAGCTTGCCCCGATAAACCCGACATTGTAATACTACCATGTACGGGCCCCATCAAGCAAACTTCCCAGTATAGCCCAAGCAGGGGCTCGGGTTATCTATTATCATTTGGCTATAGCCGAACTGCCTCGCAAATTGACTTGGCAGGTAAGGCTCCAGGAGTACCTGATTCTGGTTCCGATATACCAGATGGGATGGCCGGATGGACTGCATCCAACGAAAAGCACTACAAGTCAGATCGCTCATCGGTCCATCTTGGTCTTCCAGCTCATCTTCTGCATAATAGTCTGAGTAGGTGGGTGGAGTCCTATAGAAGTTGTAGATATCCAAGTGCCCCAGCACCCATCTGCAAATAGGGATGCCTTGATGGAGCCACTTCATCCGACGGGAGCTGCGTAGGGTGGGGTCCCCTTCCTTATAACCATCTTCTATGCCAGGGGTTATCAAACCTGGGCGGTGCAAGGCTAACCAATCTATCAAGTAATGATACGGGAGCTTGACCCGAGAAAATTCATCGTCCCCCTATCCTACTCTATTATACTTTTTGAGAGCTTCCACAAGCCTCACAGAGTGTTACAAACCATGCCAGAAAGCAAGGCCAGCTTATGCCCAAATACCAGCTTTACAGCCAGTATGATAAGGTTTTGACTCACTCGTCCTATAGAACCAGAGCCACCGCACACCAAGTGTGGCCATATCATCAAGAAGGCAGCCAACACCGCCTTTGGACTCATGGCGGTCAAGTTCCTATAGAAGAAGTTATGAACTATGGTGGTGGGTTTTCCCTCAGCATCCACTGAAGAGGCTGACTACCTTGCCTCAGCCATGAGGTCGTCCACCTCAGTGAAGGTATACTCCACACGAGTAAAAAAAAATGAGCCTGCTTTGGTCCCGCTGGATACTTTGTGAAGATGTAGTTTCTCCAAGCAGAAACGTGAGAATAAGTCCTCTAGAAATCCTGACATAAGCACACCTGGTGATGACAAAGAAGTTCTTTGTACACATCCATCATCTCAGGATACTTTGCCTCCAGACATATAAACTCCTTGTTAGAAGGAATATACTCTTCGTATGGCAGTTCGCTCCAGGGAAGCTTTGAGATCGCAAACAATTCATGAAGAGCCAACCCCATCTCGCCCGCTGGGATATAGAAGGTCCTGGTATAGTAATTGTACAACTCCAGCAGTGCCAAAAACAAATCTGGTTGATCTCTATATTGTGTTCAGTGGCCCTCACGGTGCAATATAAGCTGGTTGCTTTTAGCTCCGCCTTGAACTCACCCAATATCCACAAGATCAAGTTATGCCACTTGTTCTCAAGATGGATCCAACTCTCGACCCAAAAAGTTCCTTTGGGATACGAGGTATCCGTCGCTAGAAGCCAGTTGGCAAAAAGAGAAGCTCCAAATGGATGTACGGATGGAGTAAAAGTGCTGAGCATATGGCCGGGATGCAGTACCCGCAAAGTATACGACGGACCAACGCGGACACACCTGAAGAGTCCCTCTTTCTGGAATGAGTGTCCAGCTTAAAATAGCCCATCAATAGACCCCCCTAAGACGGGGTTAAATCCCATTCCACGAGCCACTTTTTGGTGAAGCCAAAGAAGACCGAAAGCGGGAGCTGTCGATCGGTCACTAGAACATACAAACTGAGGTTGTAGTTACCAAAGTACCAATACTCTTTAATCTTCAAGAGATTTGTCTCCATCAAGACCGACTTGTCACCGAAGAGGAACTGAGGTTTCAGCATCTTACCTCTTGCATCACCTGTGACTGCCAGCTTGCCTCAATCCATCATGCGACGGAAGTAGACAAAGTGTTGTTCGTGTATCTTAGTCAATCTTAGTTTTGGTTGGCCTCGGACGATCAACTTCCTGGCAAGGTTAATTACCTCCTTGTCATAATTCACGCCTAGGGAGCAGATCGACATGTCAAAGAGGATCTAGTCGAAAAGGGGGATCGTCATAGAAACTGCATATAAGACAAATAAAGTCAGAAAAATATACTAGAAAGAGACGCGCAGACACTATCTTTATAGCCTTGCGCATCAGCAAGCAAGCATCAGCGCAGGCACTATCTTTATTGCCCTATGCATCAGCAAGAAAGCATCAGTGCATGCATTATCTTTATAGCCCTGCGCATCAGGAAGCAAGTATCAATGCAGGTACTATCTTTATAGCCCTACGCATCAGTACGCAAGCATCATCGTAGATACTATTCAGTGACTCTATGCATGAGCTAAAGCATCAACGCATCTTCTAGATGCTTCTTCAAAAAGTAGCATCTATGCGCATCAGTAAGAGAAGCGTCAGCGCATATTCCAGACGCAACTTCAAAAAAGTAGCGCCCATGCGCATTAGCCAATAGGGTATCGATGCCCAATCCAAAGCGTTGCTCATAAAGTGAACACTTGTGCATCGACACCCCCTTTTGGACATCTCTGTTACGAAGACCTACTCGCAACAGCCGGTCGTATATCTTCGTGCATGCCAGCATCAACGATCGGAAAGTTGTCAACATCGACAGCCTCGGTCATCGCCCGCTTCCCTTTAGCCTTGCTAGTGCTCACAGAAGTTTTAGGGGCTCTCGAAGCTTTGGGGGACATGAAGAGAAAGCTAGGGTTTTCTGACTGGGGAAGATGGAAGTCTCTCGCTCAGAAGAAAACGAATAGAGTAAAAGTTCTTTTTCTTCTGAAGTACCCCTACTTATAGGGCAAAGCGAGATGACAGCAGATAAAGCCAAATGATGCTTCAAATTTGAAGAAACGTTTCGAATTGAGTGCAAAAATGGAACAAAATCATTTTTTGATCTCTTTCTAAAAATGAGGAGTCATTATCATTTAAATGAAATGACGGCTCAAAGCATTAAGTACTGACGGTTACTAAACTCTCATAATGATGATGACAACCTGTCAATAACATGCTGCGCACCCCCTATGCCACATATCAGTTTCATGCTTCTTTTCAAAGTGTTCCAAACTTTATCTAAAGTTTGAAAATATTGAAAGGGGTCTAGTAGAAGCATGAAAAGTGCAGCATCTACAAAAGTGCAGCATCTAAAAAAGCGCAGGCAATCTCAAAAATTGTTGCACGGATCAAGACTTCAGAAACATAAAGCACATGAGACAGAAATACATAAATGAGATTCTTTATTTTATTTAGTCATTATTGCATGAGTCTATTACAGATTCTTCATGATTACATATAAAGTTTACTCAGCATACAAAACCGCAGCACAACATATAAAAGCGCAGTGATTGGTCTGAGCAGCAGACAAAAGTGTAGGACACCAAACGCGCAACACACAGAGGCGTAGGAGCGAATCACTTCCTCGTCAGAGGGAATCACTTTCTTGTCAATGAGCGAGTGTCCACCTCATCTCAGCCAACCTGTGGATTTTCCAATATAACAAAGGGTCGGCAATCAACCCAAACCCTATAGCCAATATCTCGATATTGTGAAATAGAACACAGTCAAGATGTTGTTCAGGTTCGAATCCATCATGCCATATGCTCAATTGTATATAGAAACTCTGAAGTTGTTCTACACCAAGGCTAAGACTTCTTTGAACGAAGAGATCTACAACCAACAGTCGACTTATGTGAAACCTACGGCAGTCCGAAGCTAAGTCAGGATTCAGCATGATAGTGGAATGCCAAGAGAATGAACAATGGCTCCACAAAAAGCTCTCATTTATAGGCTGTGTGTCGTCTAACCCACACGCCATATGGCAGCGAGTCAAAGACTCCGAGTTAATTAGGATGAACCTTGTAATCGTCATAATGAATCTCATTTATGAGAGTTATGAGTAAGTCTTCAGTCGTCTCTCGTGCCCCATAAAGCGACAGGAATTAATGAGTTTGTTGACTCAGGGCAACCTTAAAAGAATAGCACTTTAGAAGCCTTAAAAGCACAGTGGTTCAGCGCTTCAAAAGCCCAAAATTGCAGCGCCCAGAATGAAACACATATAGGAGGCCACCACTTCAGCATTTAATGGCACATTTGAACAAAGTGTCAGAAGACGACTATTGACAGCTATCAAAGCATCAGATGTCAGGCGTCAGTTGTCAGTCAAAAGCACGGCTTCCAATGCAACTTTAAAAGCATAGCCACCTTGATGCCCTAAAAAGCATAGCCTCAATGATGTCCAGAAGTGAAACCTCAATGACGTCTAGAAGTGCAGCCATAGTGATGTCCAAAAGCACAGCCTCAAAATGTTCAGGAGCGCAGCCTCTTCGGTGCGCAGCCCCTCAAAGTATGGCACTTTTGCCACATAGCCAGTATGGCAACCGTATCTCTTTAGATACAATCAAATTCATTTCTGCTTTAACAAAAAGAGATCTACGTGGCCAGTATGGCAGTCGTATCTCTTCAGATACAATCATATCCATTCTATTTCAACAGAAAGAGATCTTTGAGCAGTGTGCACACGACATGTGTTATTGACTCAGTCATGTTGATGAACGGGTGCTAACCACCCAAGATCTCAGCAACAATAAAATCCCAACAACTACTATGTGTCATCTGAAAAGTAGCCCCCACAGTACAGTTATAATAGATTCTCTAGTATTTTCGTGTGTACAGCGCTACTGCACGCCAAACACCCCTGCGTACATCGTATATGTGTCCGCCTATAATTAGAAGAACTTTTTCTTTATTCAGGATTTGACTGCTTCTTGACCTGCAAACCCAGATCACCACTCACAGGTATTCGAAGAGTTAGAGCAAGGCCATCTCGTCGTTAGATCATCAATAGAGTAAAGGAACCACTACAGAGTTCGATCTCCATCGTCACTCTTGTACTTCTTTGAGTTTGTAATACAAAAGTTTTCAACTTTTTGTTCATGGCAAACAATGACCTTATTTAGAACTATTTACATAGATATGATCTACATTATACCTAAAAAGCTTTATACTCTAGTTGCATATAATGGTTAGGAAATGATATTAGAGAATTAATTAAGATTAGATTTTTTTCTTTGTAGTAGATACTACTACTCATAAAACATGTAGGGCTATGAGCATGGCTTTAGTAAATATGCCTAAGGATAACCTAGGGGACCACCCTTATCCGACTAGGCAGCATAATTTATGTAGGCTAGACAAGAGACAAATAGTTAGAGGCAAGGATAGTATTTACTATGGCCGTAATACAATACTAAAATCTGCTCCATTAGCGACGTTCGTATAACATTGCTAAATTTTGCACATTAGCGACATTTAAGTGAAACATCGCTAATAGTCGCTACTAGCGACAAAAAAGCGACGTGAAAACGAGTATATTAGTTACATGAGCTAGTCGTCGCGAAACGTCACTATGACGTCGCTAATAGCGACTAATTTAGTGACATTAAAATGAACGTCACTAAATTCTAATTAAATTCCCCCACAACGATTAATTTTCCCCTATTTTACTCTCTCACTCTCTCTCCTTCCCCCCTCCGGCGCTCTCACTCTCTCCGGCGCTCTTACTCTCTCTGGTGACTCTCACTCTCTCCGGCGACTCTCCTCCCTCTCTGGTAAGTGACTCCTCCCTCTCTTTTTCTCTATTTTGGTTGTTGGTGGTTGGGGGGTGTGGGTGGCTCGGGGGGAGGGGCAGGGGGGTACGGGTGGTTGGGGGTAAGGAATGGTCCGATAGGGGGTTAGTGGCAGTGGGATGCAGGTGGTTGGGTGGTGAGTGGGGGGTGGCTGGAGGGGGTAGGGCAGGGGGGTGAGGGAGACTGGGGGTAAGGAGGGGGGCTGGGGGAGGGGAGGGTTAGGGTTCGGGTTAGGGGTGGATGTTTGTGGGGGGGAGGGGCGGGGGGGGGTGAAGGTGGCTGGGGGTAGGGAGGGGGGCTTGCGGGAGGGGAGGGTTAGGGTTAGGGTTAGGGGTGGTTGGTGGGGGAGGAGAGCAGGGGGGTGGGGGAGGGGTTAAGAATAGGGTTCAGGTTAGGGTTAGGGATGGTGTAGGGGGGAGGGGTGCGGGGGGTTTGGTCAGGGGCACCGATAGTGCCGAAAAATCTGATAATTTAGTAATAATTATTATTTTTCCGACACCTAAAAATCTGATACTCTGATTCAAATACACCGATAGTGCTGATATTTGAAACAAGTAGTTTTGTTGGTTGGTTAATTGGTAACATTTTATTCATAAAATGGGTTGGATTGGTATTATTCTAGATACGCAATCCAACACATTTCCCTCGGCAATGATGATACTGTAGAAACATAAAAAATATGAAGTTCATGCAGATTACAAATTGCTGCATAGATACATCGAGCCAAACAGGCCCACATGAAGGACAACCGCATAACTGCTCAAAATTGCATGCGGCCCATCGATAAACAACTGTAGAAGGAAAATATGCGACCAAGGAGGAGCAGTTCGACTGATAAAGCTGACAAGTACTGGTAAAAACATGACGGTTCTGACACTTTGACAAGAAAGATAAGACGTGAGATGTCGCCCAAAAGTAGGGTTCGTATGCCTCCATGCGACCAAAGGAGCATCATCCAAGGCGTATGAACCTCATGCGGCCCAGCTTATGCGGCCCCAAAGTTTCCAAACTCCGTGTAACTGTGATCTGGGCCGCATGAGTCTCATGCGACCCCACAAGATCAAGGACTGAGAACACCATACACAAGAGGACACGTGGCAATCTGACAGATTCTTTAACCACCCAAATTTGCTGCAACAAAATCCCAACAAACTAATAGATGGTAGCCCGATAACGAATCTTTGCGTGCCTACCAGCCACGTGGCAGCAAACCGACCATACGGCTCAAAATCCATCCTATTATAAATAGCAGGGTGCCACTCCCTGCAAAGGATAGCAACCTTCAAGAGGAAAGTAATATCTTCACGAGCTAGAGACTGCATCAGATAATCCATGGAGTAAGGCAGAGTTTATAGCACTTTCCCGAGCCTCCTCCGTCATCCCCCGAAATCAAAACTAAATATTTGTACTTAGATTATTTTCTAGGCTCTTCTTTGTACAAGCGAGTTTGTAATCAATCCCAGTGTTTTGTAATACCTGTTGTTGATTTTTATGGCAAATACGATTGCGACTCTGCTGGGGACATCCTTCTCTTCCGATGAAAAGTTGGTGATGCAATCTGATGCGTCCAAGCTTGGCTCTATACAGCAGATGCTTGTGGTCCGCTTCGACCAACAAGCCTTCGAAGAATTGCTCTCTGAAGGGAGCGTCAGTCCCTCTCAGAAGTGAGCCAACCCGAAGAGGACTCGCAAGGCGTCGATGCACAAAACTGTTGCCCCCGACTAAGTTCTCGAAGAAGCTCCTTCTGCAGCCCAAAATGGTTACCAGAACTCTCATGTGGCTTTGTTTTCGACCGCAGAGAACCCCACTGTCCCCAAATCCAGCAGAGAAAAATACTACGATGTCGAGTTTTTAGGGGCACAAGGGAACTCCATGCGGACAAAGAGGAGGCCGCAAAGAGGAGACGGGCAGTTTGTCCATGCAACATCTAACTCTGGCCGCAGGCAGACAACTCATGCGACAGCCAACTCTCACCGCAGGAAGATGATTCATGCGGCAACCAGCTCTAGCCGCAAGAAGATGGGCCGTGTAACGACCAAACCTGCCCACGGACAGGACATCTCATGCAGCCCTATCAGAAGCTCTGTGTTCGACCGCCTCTCATGCAGGCCCGACGCCCTACGACCCATTAAAGAGGTAGGATGTATCAGTTTGGACTCTTTTTACTATGCATCTTCAGGCACGAAGTCAAAAAGGTCTTGGGCAGTGTGGGCTCAACCAGCCCAGTCAACTGTTTAACTTGCTGACTGTCAGTGGGCCCCGTTAACTGTTACACGGGCTCCTGATGGAGAGTCTCCCTCTAAAGATCCAGAGCAAGTATTTTTACTAGCCACGGATCAGGAAGCAAATATGATGCCTAAGCACCCGTGCGCTCGGGATTTTCGAGTTCACAAGTTTGGTGCAAAGGCAGAGCAGCTTCCTACCGACTTACGTGACGTGTTTACTCACAAACGCAAGACGACAACGTCAGCATACAATAAGTCCCTCTCGGGGCGTCGTTGCACTCAAGTTATCATCAACTGCTGTTGCAACAAATCAGCAGTACCTGAAGATCGACAGTCAGTTTTCTAGCGACTGCAGCAGCCAGCACCTGTCCGACAGGTGTAAATTCCAGGGGACGAAGAGTTTTCTTTCGCCTCCTGTAACTCAACTTAAAAAGTTCCTCTTGGCAAAGAAGGAAAGAAGACAGGCTCTTCCAGCCCGGCCATCTCGGTCAGTATTGCAAGAAGACCCTCATCTGGGGGGTTTCAATCAACCACAGGGGGTGTCTATTTAGGCACTCGATCCAAGAAGAAGCTTCCGGCAATCGAGGGTGCACCTTCAGCCACCTTAAGAGTAGATGAAGCTGGGGGTAGCATCCTCCTCAATGTATGCAACAACCCGGTGTACCAAGAGCACACGCAGGGGATAGAGATCCCCCAGACCTCTACAACAGAACCAGATTTCCCTGAGGGCCACCTTCCTCACCAAGATGATGCGGCTTCCTGCACAGGGGGTAGCACCCCTACCGAGTCTAACGAATATAATATTCTGACATTTTCTGACTATTTCTCTATACAAAGGTACGACACCGAGAGTACCTCTGCCACAATCCCGTCCACCTCTACCTACGTAAGGAAAGTCTTTATGACTGACGACGATCATGAAGCACTTTCCGACCGACAACGGCTAGAGGTGCTCGAAGCTATGCTCTTGTCCTTAGTAAAGTCGGTGGACGAGATCAAAGCCGTCTTGCCAGCTCAACCAACAAGGATACCTGGATAAACATGCTTGGGACCCGCAGTCAACGCGGACTCCAACACGACCGCCCCTCCTTTGGGTGATAATCCTGTCGTACCATCCGTTCCTTCAGTTGCAGATGAAACCAAAGAGGCTAGGAGGGAATGTTTACAAAAACAAAAGTGTTCTTTATTTCACAAACTTTGTAAGAAGATTACAATTGAATTCTGGAAAAGTACAACTATAGGAATTCGATCTGAAGACGATCGCTTTATCCCTTGGACGATGTGAACTTTGAAGACGGTAGCCTCTGAAGAATACAGCAGCACTTTGGCAAGAACTCCTGATCTCTGCTGATGATCTGATGTGGTCTGATATGATCTCTGATTCTTTATCTGATCTGGGCTTGATAATAAAGGACTTGAAACTCTATTTATAGAGTTCTGGAAAATAACTAATTAGTAGTTATTTCTGGATTGCGCAGGATGGATTGCGCAGGCACTGGACTGCACAGGCAGCGAACTGTGCTGGCAGTTACTCGATCGTGGACCAACTGTATGAGACGCGTGGCATTGTTTGATTGAAATGCGCTTGGTCGTGTACAGACGGTTGCCACGTGGTGAGCAATTGATGGCATGTATGCCACATACAGAATGTCAGTTATCTTGATGTATTGCACCACTTGAACTGTGCTAGCATCAGACTGTGCTTCCAATAGGTTGTGCTAAGACTCGGATTGCGCTGAGGTTGAGCTGTCAGACTGTGCTGGCTTTTGGCAGCTGGACCGGGCTAGACCGCTGTCATGGCGGTGTGGCACAAGAAACGAACAGTTTCTTCGTTCTTTGGGCTATCAGTTGTCAGAAGATCTGATTTTGTGTCAGGTAATGATGACGTTACCACGTCAGCTTGCACACTTGGATGGGTGCGTAGTTCAGCTTACGCAGTTGAGTTGTTGCACAATCTGTCTCCTGCACAGTTCATTTGGAGGATGCACAATTTGATTTTTATTGCTTCTTTGATGGGTGCAACTTGATTTTTAGGACCTACAAGACCCCCTTCAAAGTTTTCAAAATTTGAAAATATTCAAAGTTTCAAAATACTTTAAATTTTGAACTTAAAATCAAGTTGCGCAAGTGATGCTTTGACTGCGCATTTGGAGGAATCACGTCCTAATTTCTCGACGCAATCTGAGGCGACTGTTACTTTTAAAAAACTATAAATAGTTTCCATTCTTCTTTCTTTCATTCTTTACTTATTTCTAACTGTTCAAAAGAGAGAAGCTTATGTGCCAACTCTGACTACTTCTCCTTCCTCTCCGTCGACGTCAATGGCCCCGAAACGTTCAGCCGCCGAGAAGGGCAAAGCCCCCGCTGAGTCTTCGATTCGGGTTGCGCCCCGAATTTCTCGTCATGAAGTTGGCCATCCCGTACTACAAGGTAGATGATAAACTCGATCAAAAACCCTTTTTAGGGTTCTTTGACATTGTCGAACTTCATACCTCTCTCTTTTTAGAGATTTGATGGTATTGCGCCGCCCTGTTTAGGGTTTTGGTTGCACACACACAATAGTTTTCATTTTTATAAAAACTATATTCTTGCGCAATCGGTTGGAAAGCGCTGGCTAATGTTTAGCACAATCTGTCGATTTGTGCAAGTCTGTCCAGCGCAAACTGATGCCTTGCGCAAGTTTGTTAGCACAATCTAATGACTTGCGTAAGTGGATATATTGGCGCAACTGGATATTTTGCGTATGTAGGCTTCATTAACGCAATATGATGCTATGCACATAGCACAATCTGACACTTGCGTAATTTGCTAATCTTTTGAACAGACTCTTTGATTTTTCATGTACTGAATTTTATCTTTTTGTTTGATGCAGTTAATCTCAGGGAAGACCCAGAATATGAGATCTTTGTAGGGACTTTAGCTAAACCTGAGTTTAAAGAGGATCTTTTCTATGTAACATTTTCCCAGTATGCCCTGCCATCGTCTCGATAAGCCATACTAACAGCACAAGACAATGAAACATTGTTGAGTCTGATGAACGGGCAGCCTCTGCAAACTGCTGACGTCGTTATTCATAAGAAGCCTCTGTTTCTGTTTGGTGAGGCTCTTGATAAGAGTTCTCAGCCCAGACCTCGAGTTAAACAGAGACTTTTTCAGAGAGGCGAGAAAAGGATACTTTTACCAGAGATTTCCAGATGCCTCCCCCTATCTCGCTATGCCTTTGCAAGCTATCCCAAGAGAATGGACTGGGATATAACTCCTCTTCAACAAGCCAGAACAGGAAACATTTGTGTGAAGAAAGTACCAAACAACAAGGACATGTTTTACAGTTCCTCGGAGCGCCACAGAGGACTGAAACCTGGGTGCATCCCACAAGAAAACTCCTCCATGCTGCTACCGGTCAGAACGTCGATATTCGCAAACGAGTTTGCGAAGGTGGAGAGAAGATATCCAGATCAAGATATCCGATTGACAGGTCTTGTTAATCCGGATAACAAGAGATGGAATTGTATAGCCAATTGGATATTGGCTTAATTCGAAGAGAAGCTCAAGGAGATTGAGCTGTACCAACCGGTATATTCTATCGTTTACGGCTTCCAACCCAATCCTCACCTATTTCTTGCTTTGCCAGAGAGGTACAACTTCAGAACAGGAACTTTTATGACGCCCTGTGGGAAGATCGGATTGGCTCTTCACGAGATGAAGTACATCTCGAGTCTAACAATAGGAAATATCCCTTATAAGAAATTTGTTCCAACCAATGACGAGTTGGACAAACTTCGTCAGGAAAATGCTGACATGGTAGCTATCTTGGAAGAACTGTTGTGCCACTACAAGATCTGTTCCTTGTATTACAAGAGCGATTCATCAGGCACCTGCTACTCGACGAAATGGTTGCCATATCTCTTTCTCAACCACATTATGGAGAAGAAGACCATGGAACACGATAATTGTAAACCCAACTTCTTTAAACTACTCAGCAGCAGCGAGGTGATTGGGTTGATGGAGGAGAACAAGGAGATTGATACCAAGATCGACGATGATCTTCAATATCCTCCTTTCAAGACAGGAGATATTATTAAAAGTTTCATGAGGATGGACTATAGGCCCATGTCAAAGGAAGCCCAGCTGGCGAGTTTCCTCACCTACTGGCTCCAACGATTCGTCATCCCTGGAGCGAACGCCGTCGATCATTTTCATCGAGGCGTGCTGTTTGCTGCCATCTGCTTAGTCTTTGGCTATCGGATGGATCTATTATCAGTAATGACTTGCAGATTGAATGCTGGCCTCCACCTTTTTGTAGATTCGATGCTCAAAGGAAAAGGCGAGAAAGGAAGCTTTCCGTGGCTAGAGCTACCATATACATACCTATTTAGATGGCTGCTTCTGTACTATCCTACTCTGATGAATCCCGATATGGGAGCGATAAGTGGCAGCTTCTTGAGGAGATTCTCCAGAAGCAAATGGATATACACCAGCTTAAGAGATTGTAGACGTGCGCTGAATCTCGAAAAGGGGTGGAACTTCTATTGTGTTCTCCCTCCAGCTGGCTACGAGCATATGTCTACAAATCTAGTCGACTTTGGGAGGCAGCCTTTGGGTCATGCAGTTTTTGATTGGCTGAGGACAATCCGGCCGTCACACTTGGCCTACCGATTTGAAGACGAATGTTATTTGGAGTCGTATCTTCCCAGCCGTTTTGCCCGTCAATTTGGCTATGACCAATTTCATGTAGGCAACGCCATTACTTGCCTACAAGGAAAAGGTTATCTGATTGATGGAGCCCGGGCTTGGGCTTATTATAATGCTCGAGACACAAGAACAACGTTCTCGATGCCGATGAAGAGCGACCATGGTCCTCGGATGCTGTATACATATTCACTCTTCTATACATCCGCGAATACCTTTGTCGAGAACTTCAGTCTCGCCGACAGCTTTGCGACAGCAGCCCGATTAAAGAAGGGAGCATCTGTTGTGTCAGCTCCTGGCAACGATGAAGAGCATGAACCGGCCGATGCACCGTTGGAGGCATCGAGGGAAGCCAACTTCCTTGAAGAAGTCAATGAGCCACTGCGCATCTCCTTGAAGGTTGTCAAATCTCTAGCAAAGGGGAAGAAAAGAAGGATAGAAGAACCTTCTTCTCTAGTTGCTAAGAAGAAGCTTGTCTTGGAATCATCGGAAAGGGTTACTACCCGTTCACAATCTTATCAGCAGGCCGAGTCAATTCAAAGAGAAGAGGCGGCGACCCCGACCTCTATTAAAAGACAAGAAAATATTATAGATGTAGAGAGTCCGGAGAGACCTCTACATAGAAAGAAAATAGTCTTCAGGTGAAAGAAAGTAGCCACTCCAAGACCTCTGTCATCGGTCGTGGCTAGTGCTGTTGTGAAATCACAATGTCATCTCCTACACCTATCCCTGAGCCCGAAGCTTTCAGTCCAGAGAGTACGGAGAGACCTCTATTCAAAGACAAGAAAATGTTATAGATGTAGAGAGTCCGGAGAGACCTCTACACAGAAAGAAAATAGTCTTCAGGAGAAAGAAAGTAGTCACTCCAAGACCTCTATCACCGGTCGTGGCTAGTGCTGTTGCCGGAATCACAATGCCATCTCCTACACCTATCCCTGAGCTCGAAGCTTTCAGTCCAGAGAGGAGGAATGAAGTTGTAGAGACCAGAGAGGAAGTCATGGAGAAAGAGGATAAAGTGTTGCGATCTCCTACACTTGCAGTGGAGACTACCCAGCTTCCAGCTACACCGAGAATACTTCGTGATGAAGAGGATTGATTAATGATCGATGCTCTAAATGACTGCGACTTCGGTCTCCATAATGACGTAGATCCGGACGCAGCAACTGACAGCGAAGAAGCACCAGAAGAAAGTGCAAGTGACGAAGTTACATCAACAGACGCTGTTGATGACACTCAAAAACCAGAAGAAGAGGTTGATGTACATGCATCACCAGAAAAGGATGCAGTTGAATAAGTAGCACCTGAGGAAGTTACTATTGCTGATCCCAAAGGTATTGAATGATATTATCAATCTTCTTTTCATAGATTAAATAGCTAACATCTAAATTTTTATCCATACAGAAATTGAATCTTCTCTGATTCCTCCAACATGTACTGATATAGTGCCGATAAAGGAGATAACAAGCGGTAGCAGACATTTTTCAGGCGGCTCTGAAGCAGGTAATAGCCAGGCAGTAATTTCTGAAGCTACTTCTGTGAGGTTGTAACTCGTGTCAGCAGAGGACAAACTTGTCCCTGGACCCAGCAATGGTAAGATTGCTCTTACTTTTGATCCTTCTCGATAGTTGCTAATGACAGCCAACTGATGGTATTTGTTTGATTTCGCAGAGGAACATCTGGGAGGGGTGACTAGCTCTACCATAGCTCCTTTGTCCAGAGAGACCTCCACTCGCATACAAGAAGCTGAACGTCCATCTATACAGGCACCTGCTGCTTCGACATCCATGGGAGTAGCTGCTACTCCTTTTGCTATTGCCACTAACAGATTCGTAATCGGTTCCTTCACCAATCTTTTCTTCAATTCACTAGGACTCTTAGTAGAGAGGGTAATGGATAAAGAAGAGGTTGGTTTCATAACTGTTAGGGGTCCAACCTCTTACCTGATAGCTGCCATCCGGAGTCGAGGTGATGAAGCGTAAGCTGCTTACCTTGAACACATCCTGGATGAGCTAGAGGAATCGGTTATGATCTATAAAGATCTGAATCGGGGGGGAAGTGGAGCCCTTAGTACAGGCCGAGTTTGAGAGGATGTCTCAAGAGGCTGCAGTTGCGAAAATTGACTTCTAGATTATCTTGGACACTTTTACTGCCAAGTCTTCGGAGTATAACTCTCAAATAGAAATAATAGCATCTGCTGCCGAGGAGAAGGGAAAGAAAGTTGCTGAGCTAGAAGCAGAATCTGTCCGTCTTCAAGAAGAGTTGAGACATGTTCAGCTTGCTCTGGAAGATGAGGCCACACAACATCAAGCTACAATTCAGCAACTGGACGCCCTGACCCGGGAAAGAAATGAGTATGTCACAACTCATCAAGCTGAAATCTCCCGTCGACTAGTAACCCTACCGACTTTTGATGAAAATTCTGGTATGGAAGATGCTAGAAGGCGACTGATGGATTCTAGGGAGGATCGACTTCAGACTTTAAAGCAGCAGATGACTAATTTGATGACTCCACCAGCTGACTAGACAGACTTTTTGTATCTTCTATTTTGGTGACATGTAATTTTGTAATATCTTTTAATTTTGATCAATAAAAAGACATTTTCTTTGTGGCTCTATTATTTATTGCATATCTCATTCGGATATAAATAATAGCGATAGAAAATATATTCAGAGGTACGAGACATGATATATTTCTTGATTTAGAAAATAATTATATTCATTATATCTGCTCTGAGGTAATGTGGACATGGCAGAATATAATTTGTTGAATATTATTATTTCAGTAGACAACTTAATCAAAGATACATGACAAGTTGCTGATATGAACGAAATGGACGAGTCGTCAAAATATGTGAACGAAATGAATCATCAGGATGAACGGATGGATCGTCAAATGAATGAAATGAACGGATGAACCGTCAGATAGATGAAATGAACGGGCGAATCGCCAAGCAAATATAATGAACGGGCGAACCGTCAAATGAATGCAATGAACGGGCGAACTGTCAGATGAATGTAATGAACGGGCGAACCGTCAGATGAATGTTATGAACGGGCGGACTGTCAGATGAATGTAATAAACGGGCGAACCGTCGGATAAATGTAATGAATGGACGAACCGTCGAATGAATGTAATGAACGGACGAACCGTCGGATGAAAGTAATGAACGGGCGAACCGTCAGATGAATGTAATGAACGGACGAACCGTCGGATGAATGTAATGAACGGACGAACCGTCGGATGAATGTAGATGAATGTGTCGCTTCATTGTCTTACGAATATCTGTCTATAAATAGAACAGAAAATCAGATGGAATGATCAGTTTCACTTTTCAACATAAAGATGTCGTTTGGAGATGCATCCAAGAAGGCTGAGATCGTCCTAAAGGTTAAAGCGGTTATTGAAGAACGTCCAGTCGAGCAAGCCCAGCCAAAGAAGACAGAGGCAGACGAAGGTTCATCTGCATCCAAGCCGCCAAGGGACATCTTGGACTTCCTTCTTGAACCAGGGACTACAGAAGAAGAAGAGGCCATTGGGATGGCTGCTTACAAATTCCTAGTTGGTTCGAGCAAGGATGTTCTCGACTCTTTTGCTGATTATGTTTTTGAAAAGGATGACAGTAGTCCTCGTACTGTCTATAAAAAGGACGATAATGATTCTTGTCCTTGATACTATGTAACGTTATTCATGATGAAATAAAATCGAACTTTATTTATGAACTGTCTGATCATATTTACATGAAAGCCCTGTTACATTCATATATAGTATTTTTTTAGAAATTTGCTATTGATGGGCATCATTGCAACTCGACCGTCTAGCTCTGAGAGTTGATAGGATCCATTTAAAAAGACTTTGCTCATAATGTAAGGACCTTCCCACTTTGCATCGAATTTGCCCTTGCTCATGTGAGTCATAGTCATAGGATGCCTGACGGTTAGAACGAGTTCTCCTTTCTGAAAAGCTCTGACCTTAACTTTGCGATTGAAGGTCTTTGAGATGCGGGCTTGGTATAGCTCAATATGCTGTTGAGCCAATAGCCGTTTCTCGTCAAGCGCTTCTAATTCTTGGAGTTGAAAAAGGTCATTGTTCTCTGTAGTGAGCTCGTTGGCGATGGCAATCCTTAAAGACGGAATTTGAAGTTCCAGAGGTAGAACTGCTTCACAGCCGTACACCAAAAAGAAGGGTGTACAGCCTGTAGGGTTGCAGACCGTAGTACGGTAGGACCATAGACATTCTCCAAGCTTTTCACTCCAGTTTTGTTTGTTAGTAGACACAAACTTCTTGAGGAGCTTGATGATAGTCTTGTTGAAAGCTTCAGCCAAGCCATTAACAGCAGGATTGTAAGCTGTCGAAGCGACATTGTCAATCCGATGATCGTCACAGAACCTTGTAAACTTTTGACTGATGAACTGAGGTCCATTGTCATGAATGATTCGTCGAGGTACACCAAATCTATAAATGACATGGTGTTTGACAAAGTTGATGACGCTGCTGGTCTTGACTTTAGCCAAGGGTATAGCTTCGGCCCATTTGGAGAAGTAGTCGATTATTGCCAGTATGAACCGATGTCCTCTAGAAGAAGGAGGATTGATAGGACCTATAATATCCATGCCCCAGGCTTCAAAAGGCCAGGAAGCAGCAGTCAGATGAAGGAATTCTGATGGTTGATGAATGAAATCTGCGTGGATTTGACAAGCTCGACATTTTCTTGCATATTCGATGGCATCAGATACCATAGAGGGCCAGTAGTAACCCATGCGTCGGATACGATCCTGTAGCTTAGGACCGGGTTGATGTGCTCTGCAGACACCTTCGTGAGCTTCACGCAATACTTGCTTTGCTTCATCACCAGCAAGACAGCACAAGAGTAGGCCGTCATAAGTCCGTCGGTAAAGAGTTTTGGTGGTCTGATTGTAGTAGAATCGCAGAGACCGCCGACGAATACTCATAGCTTCCTTGGGATCTTCAGGAAGTATGTTATGAACTACGAAGTCAATGAAGGGAGCTCTCCAATCTTCACTGATAACATTGGCTTCAGCAAGATTAATGAACTCAATATTACGATTGTTTTCGATATAGAACAATTCCCGATTAGAGACAACCACCACCTACTGTCTTTTAACATGGATGGCTAAGACTGCTGCAAGATTAGCTAAAGCGTCGGCTTCAGTATTGCACTACAAGATCTGTTCTTTGTATTACAAGAGCGGTTCATCTGGCACCTGCTACTCGATGAAATGGTTGCCATATCTCTTTCTCAACCACATTATGGAGAAGAAGACCACGGAACACGATAATTGTAAACCCAACTTCTTCAAACTACTCAGCAGCAGCGAGGTGATTGGGTTGATGGAGGAGAACAAGGAGATGGATACCAAGATCGACGATGATCTTCAATATCCTCCTTTCAAGACAGGAGATATTATTGAAAGTTTCATGAGAATGGACTATAGGCCCATGTTAAAGGAAGCCCAGCTGGCGGGTTTCCTCACCTACTGGCTCCGACGATTCGTCATCCCTGGAGCGAACGCCGTCGATCATTTTCATCGAGGCATGTTGTTTGCTGCCGTCTGCTTAGTCTTTGGCTATCGGATGGATCTATTATCAGCAATGACTTGCAGATTGAACGCTGGCCTCCGCCTTTTTATAGATTCGATGCTCAAAGGAAAATGCGAGAAAGGAAGCTTTTCGTGGCTAGAGCTACCATATACATACCTATTTAGATGGCTGCTTCTGCACTATCCTACTCTAATGAATCCCGATATGGGAGCGATAAGTGGCAGCTTCTTGAGGAGATTCTCCAGAAGCAAATGGATATACACCAGCTTAAGAGATTACAGACGTGCGCTGAATCTCGGAAAGGGGTGGAACTTCTATTGTGTTCTCCCTCCAGCTGGCTACGAGCATATGTCTTCAAATCTGGTCGACTCTGGAAGGCAGCCTTTGGGTCATGCAGTTTTTGATTGGCTGAGGATAATCCGGCCGTCACACCTGGTCTACTAATTTGAAGACGAATGTTATTTGGAGCCGTATCTTCCCAGCCGTTTTGCCTGTCAATTTGGCTATGACCAGTTTCATGTAGGCAACGCCATTACGTGCCTACAAGGAAAAGGTTATCTGATTAATGGAGCCCGGGCTTGGGCTTATTATAATGCTCGAGACACAAGAACAACGTTCTCGATGCCGATGAAGAGCGACCATGGTCCTCGGATGCTGTATATATATTCACTCTTCTATACATCCGCGAATACCTTTGCCGAGAACTTCAGTCTCGCCGACAGCTTTGCGACAGCAGTCCGATTAAAGAAGGGAGCATCTGTTGTGTCGGCTCCTGGCAACGATGAAGAGCGTGAACCGGCCGATGCACCGTTGGAGGCATCGAGGGAAGCCAACTTCCCTGAAGAAGTCAACGAGCCACTGCGCATCTCCTTGAAGGTTGTCAAATCTCTAGCAAAGGAGAAGAAAAGAAGGATAGAAGAACCTTCTTCTCTAGTTGCTAAGAAGAAGCTTGTCTTGGAATCATCGGAAAGGGTTACTATCCGTTCACAATCTCATCAGCAGGCCGAGTCAATTCAAAGAGAAGAGGCGGCGACCCCGACCTCTATTCAAAGACAAAAAATATTATAGATGTAGAGAGTCCAGAGAGACCTCTACATAGAAAGAAAATAGTCTTCAGGTGAAAGAAAGTAGCCACTCCAAGACCTCTGTCATCGGTCGTGGCTAGTGCTGTTGCGAAATCACAATGTCATCTCCTACACCTATCCCTGAGCCCGAAGCTTTCAGTCCAGAGAGTACGGAGAGACCTCTATTCAAAGACAAGAAAATGTTATAGATGTAGAGAGTCCGGAGAGAACTCTACACAGAAAGAAAATAGTCTTCAGGAGAAAGGAAGTAGTCACTCCAAGACCTCTATCATCGGTCGTGGCTAGTGCTATTGCCGGAATCACAATGTCATCTCCTACACCTATCCCTGAGCTCAAAGCTTTCAGTCCAGAGAGGAGGGATGAAGTTGTAGAGACCAGAGAGGAAGTCATGGAGAAAGAGGATGAAGTGTTACGATCTCCTACACTGCAGTGGAGACTACCCAGCTTCCAGCTACACCGAGAACACTTCGTGATGAAGAGGATTGATTAATGATCGATGCTCTGAATGACTGCGACTTTGGTCTCCATAATGACGTAGATCCGGACGCAGCAACTGACAGTGAAGAAGCACCAGAAGAAAGTGCAAGTGACGAAGATACATCAACAGAGGCTGTTGATGACACTCAAAAACCAGAAGAAGAGGTTGATGTACATGCATCACCAGAAAAGGATGCAGTTGAATAAGTAGCACCTGAGGAAGTTACTATTACTGATCCCAAAGGTATTGAATGATATTATCAATCTTCGTTTCATAGATTAAATGGCTAACATCTAAATTTTTATCCATACAGAAATTGAATCTTCTTTGATTCCTCCAACATGCACTGATATAGTGCCGATAAAGGAGATAACCAGCGGTAGCAGACATTTTTTAGGCGGCTCCGAAGCAGGTAGTAGCCAGGCAGTAATGTCTGAAGCTACTTCTGTGAGGTTGTAACTCGTGTCAGCAGAGGACAAACTTGTCCCTGGACCCAGCAATGGTAAGATTTCTCTTACTCTTGATCCTTCTCGATAGTTGCTAATGACAGCCAACTGATGGTATTTGTTTGATTTCGCAGAGGAACATCTGGGAGGGGTGACTAGCTCTACCATAGCTCCTTTGTCCGGAGAGACCTCCACTTACGTGCAAGAAGCTGAACCTCCATCTATACAGGCACCTGCTGCTTCGACATCCATGGGAGTAGCTGCTACTCCTTGTGCTATTGCCACTAACAGATTCGTAATCGGTTCCTTCACTAATCTTTTCTTCAATTCACTAGGACTCTTAGTAGAGAGGGTAATGGATAAAGAAGAGGTTGGTTACATAACTGTTAGGGGTCCAACCTCTTACCTGATAGCTGCCATCCGGAGTCAAGGTGATGAAGCATAAGCTGCTTACCTTGAACACATCCTGGATGAGCTAGAGGAATCGGTTAAGATCTACAAAGATCTGAATCGGGGGGAAGTGGAGCCCTTAGTACAGGCCGACTTTGAGAGGATGTCTCAAGAGGCTGCAGTTGCGAAAGTTGACTTCTAGATTATCTTGGACACTTTTACTGCCAAGTCTTCGGAGTATAACTCTCAAATAGAAATAATAGCATCTGCTGCTGAGGAGAAGGAAAAGAAAGTTGCTGAGCTAGAAGCAGAATCTGCCCGTCTTCAAGAAGAGTTGAGACTTGTTCAGCTTGCTCTGGAAGATGAGGCCACACAACTTCAAGCTACAATTCAGCAACTGGACGCCCTGACCCAGGAAAGAAATTAGTATGTCACAACTCATCAAGCTGAAATCTCCCGTCGACTAGTAACCCTACCGACTTTTGATGAAAATTTTGGTATGGAGGATGCTAGAAGGCGAGTGATGGATTCTAGGGAGGATCAACTTTAGACTTTAAAGCAGCAGATGACTAATTTGATGACTCCACCAGCTGACTAGAAAGACTTTTTGTATTTTCTATTTTGGTGACATGTAATTTTGTAATGTCTTTTAATTTTGATCAATAAAAAGACATTTTCTTTGTGGCTCTATTATTTATTGCATATCTCATTCGGATATAAATAATAGCGATAGAAAATATATTCAGAGGTACGAGACATGATATATTTCTTGATTTAGAAAATAATTATATTCATTATATCTGCTATGAGGTAATGTGGACATGGCAGAATATTATTATTATTTCAGTAGACAACTTAATCAAAGATACATGACAAGTTGCTGATATGAACGAAATAGATGAGTCGTCAAAATGTATGAACGAAATGAATCGTCAGGATGAACGGATGGATCGTCAAATGAATGAAATGAACGGATGAACCGTCAGATAGATGAAATGAACGGGCGAACCGCCAAGCAAATGTAATAAACGGGCGAACCGTCGGATGAATGCAATGAACGGGCGAACCGAAAAGCAAATGTAAAGAACGGGCGAACCGTCGGATGAATGCTATGAACGGGCGAACCGTCAGATAAATGTAATAAACGGGCGAACCGCCAGATGAATGTAATGAACGTACAAACTGTCAGATGAATGTAATGAACGGGTGAACTTTCGGATGAATGTAATGAATGGACGAACCGTCGAATGAATGTAATAAACGGACGAACCGTCGGATGAATGTAATGAACAGGCGAACCGTCAGATGAATGTAATAAACGGACGCACCGTCGAATGAATATAATGAACGGACGAACCGTCGGATGAATGTAGATGAATGTGTCGCTTCATTGTCTTACGAATATCTGTCTATAAATAGAACAGAAAATCGTCTGGAGATGCATCCAAGAAGGCTGAGATCGTCCTAAAGGTTGAAGCGGTTATTGAAGAAGGTCCAGTCGAGCAAGCCCAGCCAAAGAAAGACAGAGGCAGACGAAGGTTCATCTGCATCCAAGCCGCCAAGGGACATCTTGGACTTCCTTCTTGAATCAGGGACGACAGAAGAAGAAGAGGCCATTGGGATGGCTGCTTACAAATTCCTAGTTGGTTCGAGCAAGGATGTTCTCGACTCTTTTGCCGATTATGTTTTTGAAAAGGACGACAGTAGTCCTCGTACTGTCTATAAAAAGGACGATGATGATTCTTGTCCTTGATACTATGTAACATCATTCATGATGAAATAAAATCGAACTTTATTTATGAACTGTCTGATCATATTTACATGAAAGCCCTGTTACATTCATACATAGTATTTTTTTAGAAATTTGCTATTGATGGGCATGATTGCAACTCGACCATCTAGCTCTGAGAGTTGATAGGCTCCATTTGAAAAGACTTTGCTCATAATGTAAGGACCTTCCCACTTTGCATCGAATTTGCCCTTGCTCATGTGAGTCATAGTCATAGGATGTCTGACGGTTAGAACGAGTTCTCCTTTCTGAAAAGCTCTGACCTTAACTTTGCGATTGAAGGTCTTTGAGATGCGGACTTGGTATAGCTCAATATGCTATTGAGCCAATAGCCGTTTCTCGTCAAGCGCTTCTAATTCTTGGAGTCGAAGAAGGTCATTGTTCTCTGTAGTGAGCTCGTTGGCGATGGCAATCCTTAAAGACGAAATTTAAAGTTCCAGAGGTAGAACTGCTTCACAGTCGTACACCAAAGAGAAGGGTGTACAGCCTGTAGGGTTGCAGACCGTAGTACGGTAGGACCATAGACATTCTCTAAGCTTTTCACTCCAGTTTTGTTTGTTAGTAGACACAAACTTCTTGAGGAGCTTGATGATAGTCTTGTTGAAAGCTTCAGCCAAGCCATTAGCAGCATGATTGTAAGCTGTCGAAGCGACATTGTCAATCCGATGATCGTCACAGAACCTTGTAAACTTTTGACTGATGAACTGAGGTCCATTGTCATGAATGATTCGTCGAGGTACACCAAATCTATAAATGACATGGTATTTGACAAAGTTGATGACGCTGCTGGTCTTGACTTTAGCCAAGGGTATAGCTTCGGCCCATTTGAAGAAGTAGTCGGTTATTGCCAGTATGAACCGATGTCCTTTAGAAGAAGGAGGATTGATAGGACCTATAATATCCATGCCCCAGGCTTCAAAAGGCCAGGAAGCAGCAGTCGGATGAAAGAATTCTGATGGTTGATGAATGAAATCTGCGTGGATTTGACAAGCTCGACATTTCCTTGCATATTCGATGGCATCAGATACCATAGAGGGCCAGTAGTAACCCATGCGTCGGATACGATCCTGTAGCTTAGGACCGGGTTGATGTGCTCCGCAAACACCGTCGTGAGCTTCACGCAATACTTGCTTTGCTTCATCACCAGCAAGACAGCGCAAGAGTAGGCCGTCATAAGTCCGTCGGTAAAGAGTTTTGGTGGTCTGATTGTAGTAGAATCGCAGAGACCGCCGACGAATACACATAGCTTCTATGGGATCTTCAGAAAGTATGTTATGAACTACGAAGTCAATGAAGGAAGCTCTCCAATCTACAATGATAATATTGGCTTCAGCAAGATTAACGAACTCAATATTACGATTGTTTTTGATACAGAACAATTCTCGATTAGAGACAACCACCACCTGCTGTCTTTTAACATAGATGGCTAAGACTGCTGCAAGATTAGCTAAAGTGTCGGCTTCAGTATTGCAAGCTCGTCAGACATATTCGATGAAGAAGACTTTGAATGATGTAGCCATGCTGATTGCTGCTTCATAGTAGGTACTAGATCTTGATGGAGAACTTCATAGGTTCCTCTAACCTGGTTAACAATCAGCTTGGAGTCACCATAAACTTTAATATATTCGACGTCCAGTTGTTTAGCTAATTAAAGACCAATAAGTAGAGCATTATATTCTGCTACGTTGTTGGAGCAAGGTTCATCTAAGGAGTAGGCTCTTTAAATAGTTGACCCGTCTGGAGAAACAAGAATAACTCCAACTCCTGCGACAATGGCACCATTGGGTCCAATCCTGGATGCACCGTCAAAGAATAGACGCCAAGTGGGAAATTCTTCGAAGATCATATTTGATTCCAATGTCTCGTCTGAAATTTCATCATAAAGTTTGGATGTCTCTTGTACATGATGAGCTGCTAAGAAATTCGCCAGTGTTTGACCTTTAACAGATTTTTATGGAACATATACCATGTCATATTGGGCTAGCAGAACGGCCCATGTAGCCAGCCGAAAATTGAGTGTGCTAGGCTTCTTCATCAATACCTGAAGAGGATTAACTCGGGATATGACATGAATAGTTTGGCCAATGATGTAATGTCGAATCTTTTGAATAGCAAACATAAGAGCTAGGTATTCTTTTTCGACCAGACTATAACGGTGTTCGGCACCAATCATAGTACGACTGAGATAGTAGATGGCCTGTTCATGACCTTCTTTATTTTTTTGGACAAGTAAAGCACCCAATGAATGATCCATAGTACGGACATACATTAAGAATGGTATGCCTGAGATCGGTGGCACCAAGACTGGTGGGTTCATGATATATCGTTTTATATCATCAAATGCTCGTTGACATTCTTCGGTCCAAATGAAAGATATACCCTTCTTCATTAGCTGATTAAACGATCTGCAGTGTCCAGACAAGTTCGAAATGAATTTCCTGATGTACGCAAGTCGACCTTGGAATCCTCGTAGCTCTTTTAGGTTGCGTGGAGGACGCATCTCTTGAATGGCTTTGATCTTCTCGGGATCCACGTATATACCTTTAGAGGTAATGACGAAGCCGAGAAATTTGCCACTAGAGACACCCAGGAATGACTTGGTGGGATTCATTTTGAGTTGATGTTGGCACATCAGATTGAAGATAGTTCTCAAGTCTTGGATGTGATCTTTCTTTAGACAACTTTTGACAGCAATATCGTCGACATAGCATTCGACAGTCTTGTGAAGATGATCTCGAAAGATGGTACTCATAGCTCGTTGGTAAGTTGTGCCAGCATTCTTGAGACCAAATGGCATTACGGTATAGCAGTAGACTCCGCGAGGAGTGCGAAAAGAAGTATGCTTTTCATCTTCAGGATTCATCCGAATCTGATTGTATCCGGAGAATCCATCCATGAAAGATATTCGCTCAAACCCACAGGTGTTGTCAATCATGACGTCCGTGATAGGGAGAGGAAATTCATCTTTTGGACAGGCCTCATTAAGATCCCGGAAGTCGATGCAAACACGAACTTTTCCGGTTTTCTTTACGACTGGGACGACATTGGCTACCCAATCTGGATGTTGTTCTTCTCTGATAAAGCCACAAGCGATGAGCTTTTTGACTTCGTCGTCAATTGTATCCATCATTTCTGGCTTGAAGCGCCATTGTTGCTGTTTGACTGGTTTGGCATTAGGCAAGATATTCAATTTGTGAGTAACAACTTTAGGATCTAGACCTGGCATGTCTTCATAGCTCCAAGCAAAAACATCAATGTATTCTTGAATAAGAAGAATTAATTCTTGCTTATCTGCCCCTGGAAGGTTCTTGCTGATGAATATTGGACGAGGTGACCCACTTTCTCCTACATTAATTTAAACCAATTGATCTTCGGTAGGAGGTTCTCTTTGTTCGAATCGAAGTTCCCATTGGGTATCCATTCGTTGAGCCCAAGGATCTATTTCGAGATTTTCTTCAATATCCTCGTCATATCCTTTTGGAAGTTCAGCGAAGACCATGTTAGAAGATACGATCAATCGATGAATTTGACCAATGCTGGTGTCAGAATCCTATGATCTGGAATCAGAAGAATTAGAGCGCTTCTAATTATTGGATTCGGAGACTGCTAGGGATAATACCGGAGGTGAAGTATATCCGAGACCTCTTTTGGTCCTGCTATAGTACATCTCTGAATTTTCTTTCGAAAAAACTATACGGATAGGAGTTTTTCTACCCTTACCGTAGTTGAAGCCATTATTGAAGTCATAACCCATCTTTCGGATGATGTCTTTTGATTTTTGACTGTAACAACGAAGTTGGAGATGCCCCGTATCGTTACTTTTGCTATCATCCGTATAACGGAATTTTTGTTCTGGTCCTTTACTAAAAAGTATCGGACTCTCGCCTCTCTTTCGAGAAAGGACAAGAAAGTATGAATCATCTGGGTGATCGAGTAAGACTTCCGTTTGAAGAGACTATACAACTCCCATTGTAAATGACTGAAAGCTATTTAACATATCCAAATAGCACTTAGCATGATAAATGACATCAGTATACTGGAAAGGAGATACTTTTTCATTGATTTGTACATTTGTATTTACAACAGGACCTTTAGCCTTAGCAGGCTTGGTCAGATTGATTACAAGAGGGGGAGAAGAAGAACGTGGAGAAGGATTGGACTTGTTACGACAGAGGTCGATAACAAGTAGCTCAGAAGAGATGATCTTCCTTTTATCCTTGTTATGAGATAAATCAATAACAAGTGGCTCAGAAAAAGTGAGCTGCCTTTTTTTCTTGTTACAATGTAAGTCAATAACAAGTGGCTCAGAAGAGGTGAGCTCCCTTTGATCCTGACCACCATCAGTTGGTTGCTTTTGGACTGGCAAGTGAATAGCCAATGGTTTGGAGGATTGAGGAAGAGAAACACGCCCTTTGACAGGTATGATGAGGGTGTCATTAGGCACTGCTTCTTGTTCTTCTTCAGTATCCAGAGCCAGTACTACCTTTATGAATTTATCCGTATACATGCGAGCATCGTTACAATATGCTTCGACACCTTTGAAAGGATAGAGATCCGCAACCTCCTTTTGAACCTCTCCATCGTCATCGACATATTTGAAACATTGATGGAGAGTCGAAGGAACAATGTTGTGTTCATATAAGAATGGTCTCCCTAACAGAGCATTGTAAGAACAACCATGGTTGTCTATGATGTAGAAGGTCACCTTTGTGCGGAGATTGCCTATTTGGAGTTTTAGGCGAATCTTGTCCAGAGGTTCACTTCTTCCTTGGTTGAATCCCAGGATAGTGGTGATTGTACTGGAAAGACTATGTACTGGGATCTTCAGTGCATCTAACATTGTCTTTGGCATGATGCTGAGTGCTGACCCTGGATCTATCAGAATACGATCGACTTTCATCGAGTCGACATATCCTGTATAGTATAGAGGACGGTCATGCCTATTGTCTTCCATCAGCATATCATCCTGTGTGAAGGTAATGTTTGGAATTAACTCCAACACACTGTGACAATGGAGGCAAGAGACAGGCTCTCCTTTCGGCTTCTTCAGAAGGGTTAGGCAGGTTTCTGCCTGCATTAGAGCTTCACTCAGAGTTTTTCGAGTTTCTTTGGAGAGACGCAAGAGCTCGAAGATTGACAGCCTGGCCGGTGTATTGGCTAGTTGGGCCAAAATATCAATGTTGTATGGCTTCTCAAGTCCAGAAGGAGATGACTTCTTCAAAGGTTTGTCGAAGCGGACTTGTTGTTTGCCTTTGTCGGCTGCTGTCGGCTTAGGGGGAATGGGTTCCACAACGGTAAAGACACAGCAGGGATGCCCTCCGTAGAGGTAGGTTGTACTAGAGCAGACTCAGAAGAAGAAGCAGGGTTTTCTTGAGTTTTGGGATACTCCCGTAGATAGGCTTTTCCTGATCTGGTGCCCAGCAGGATTTTCTTTTCAACTATGGGGTCAAAAGACACCATATTGCAAATTTTTGTTTTGTCCATGGAGAGTTCTTTCTTCTTGGAGGAAGAGGGAACTTCGAACTCCGAAGCAAGATCAGGGTGAATCCACATAATCTTGCCATTGTCAAGAGACAAGGGGACGAGACCTTCACTTCGTGGAGGAGGAAGATTCTCGATCTCAAAAGTAGCCTTGGGGATAGGGATGACACCGTGCTGTACCATCTGTGGAGGGAAGTTACCGAACTGTACTTAGACCATGTTTGCAGTAACTGTCTTCTCGTCTTGCTGCAGAGTGACAACACCAGCGTTGACTAGCTCTTGAATCTTGCCTTTGAGAACATAACATGCTCGAGTGGGATGCCCAATGAACATGTGATAAACGCAATATTTGGGATGATCAGTCTTACCGACCTCTTTAGGCTTCTTCGGGTCTGGGAGTTGGAGCTTATTGCTTTTGATCAAGCAATCAAAGATGCTCACGGTGTCATTCTCGTCAAAGGAGTACTCTACTTTTGGACGAGGTTCCCTTGGTGGACGGGCAGAAGGAGTAGGAGTAGATGTAGGCGGAGCAACGTTGACAGCCAGAGATTCTTTGTTCTTTAAGTTGATATTCAAAGTCTCTTTTCCCTTGCGGTTGTTCTGGCGATTACCGCTACTGGCTATCGGGTGTTCATCCCGGTCGGGGTTAGACATGTGTACCCCCAGCTGATTGAACTTGTCAGCACTAACTTCAGCTGCTTTAGCATTGACAATGAAGGATGGCCAGTCTTGGAACTGAGTTGACCCCGTCCACATGCTGATAATAGGCAAAATATTTGCCTTGCAGGTATCAATAATGACAGCGGCCGGAGTTCCAGGAGGCATTTTTAAAGCTTATCGGCGGAACCTTTCAATGAAACTCTCAGCGGTTTTATTATGTCTTTGTTTGATTTTATTAAGAGCTGACATGGTCATGTCGTTGATCCCCTCATATAATCGTTCCAAGAAGATTTGTTTCAAACCTAAAAAAGAGGTGATACAGCCATCGGGCAAGCTCCTGTACCAATCGTATGCTACACTGGCTGAAGTTGAACAGTCATTACCTCAAAGTGGTTAATGAACTGACTTGGAGAAGTGCTGCCATCAAACAGCGAAATTGTAGGGATTTTGTACTTTGGAGGAAATGGGACTTCCTTCTATTCAACTGGGTAGGGTTGTTTGATCCCCAACCTTTGTAAGTTGTCCTTCTCTTTGAAGGCCTCGAATTGAGTGCGTAGGAGTTTGACAACTTCATCAGCATCCTCAAATGATGTAGAAGAAGCAGGCTGAATCAGAGTATTAGGGGGAGGAACAGCGTGGTAAGCACTACCCCCAGCACCTGACTGACTGGGTGTAGGTTGAATCTGTACAGGAGGTAATTGAGGAGATGCTACCCCCAGACCTGCATTGACAGGCACCGACGATTCTATGATCTCAGGATTTACAGTAGGTACAGTTAGTGGTACTATATGTTGGGCCACGATGATAGAATGCATACTTGCAACCATTTCAGCCATGGTCTTCAGCTTGTCTTCTAATGCAACTATTCGTTGTTCTTGACTTGCTGAACTGGAAGCATCTGGATCTTCAGTGATAACATAAGCTGTCACTTCTCTAGGTACAGTGGAGGATATTGTCTGTTCAGAACTTTTGCTGTATGCATCATAATCAGAGAAAGAATCATCTCCTTAGTGAAAAAGAGAGAGATGACCGGAAAGATCTTGGAGAAGATTTCTTTGACCGATTGTATCTCGGCTTCGGGATCTGGTATGTCGAAATACTCCTTCAGAAGATTCTTGGAGTAGATCTAAATACCGCTGGCTGAGCTTGCGGGGCTTGCCGTGCTTGGAGCACTTCCTACCGCCAGTGTCTCTAGAAGTCATATTGACAGAAGCATACAGCACTTCGTCTTCATCTTCTGACATTGGTTCAGACGTTGCAAAATTCAAACGATCGAAGATAGATCGTTTTGTTGTCTGACAACAATACTTGATAACAACCTTGTGATTACAATGGTGTCCAAGTGGTTGAACTGGAGTTGTTGAGATGTTGTCCCATTTTTGCTTGAGGTGTTCTCTGAGATCAGGAATAATGACAGGACGAGAAGAAGTCTGAGGGATATGTTCTTTGACTATATGCGGAACATGGTTCCGGTTCTTCAAATATTTTGTCCCATGAGTATATAGAGAAGTACTCATTTTATTAGCATAGGTGTCAGGATTCTTCATCTTGGAAGTTTGTCTCTGATGCTGGTTGATCATCGGCATTGGCTGTTTGCGTTTCATAGAGACCGGTCAATTTAGATAAGTCCTTAGATCAGCAAATTCACCCCCCAGGGGTCTCTGTCTGAGACACCAGTAACTTTTTCTGTTTTAAGCGGGATATCCTGAGAGTTGGAAGATCTTGGAATTCTGCTACCGGAGTAGGCAGATACCTCTTTGATCAGTACACTTCCCTTTGGCAAGGAGGGAAGAAGAACTCTTGTTTGAGAGAGTTCTTGTACTGATTGGTGCCGAGACACGTTCAGATTGATCTTCTACGGTAAAAACCGAGGAAGACTGAGAAAAGACCAAAGGACCTTTTCCCTTGTTTTGTGAAGAAGGGTTAGCTAAAGAGTGTTTTCCTCTGTTGTCTTCCAAGTCATGGAACGAAAAAGTTTGAAAAAAGACCAACGGGCCTTTTTGTTTGTTCTGAGGAGGAGGAGGAATAGTCAGCAGACTACCTCCAGTGGATTGCGCTGGAGCAACAGGGTGCTTGGAAAGAGGAGCAAAGTTTTTCCCCTTACTGTGAGAAGAAGGAAGATTAGCCAAAAGGCTATCCCTTTTAGACTGCACTGGAACAGTTTGCGCAGGGGTTGAAGTGGCAGTAGGCGCATTGGTTGGTTGCGCATGAGAAGCTTTGACAGATGGCCTTTTATCCACAAACACAGTAGCTTGCGCATCAGGAGTCTTGACTTCGGAGTGCTTGAGTTGCATTCTGGTTGATGGAGTGGTGGACTACGCCGGAAGAGTTGCAGCCAACTGCGCCACGGGAAGAGGAGTCTTGCACTTTGCCAGAGCAGCATAGGAAGTGGTTTGTGCACTGGCAAGTGGATAGTATTATACTGTGCATGGGCAGTAGAGGCAGCAGACTGTGCAGCAGTTTTGGGAGCAGAGACAGCAGACTGCGCCGAAGATTGCGCAGAGGATTGTGCAGAGGACTTTAGAGTCCACACTGAATAAACTTTGCTCTTGGCAGAAGTTACAGTGCACGAGTAGTCCCGGAGTTGATCATCGCCTCGTAGGCCGTCTGGTTGACCTTTACAACCAGCGTCTTCTGCGTCTTTCCGATAGACATAACGTCACATTGAGTTGTCACTTCCTCGTCGAAGGAGAAAGTCGTCCCCAGCAGAGTCGCCATTTTGTTTGCAAAAACAAAAGTGTTCTTTATTTCACAAACTTTGTAAGAAGATTACAATTAAATTCTGGAAAAGTACAACTACAGGAATCCGATCTGAAGACGATCGCTTTATCCCTTGGACGATGTAAACTTTGCAGATGGTAGCCTCTGAAGAATGCAGTAGCACTTTGGCAAGAACTCCTGATCTCTGGTGATGATCTGATGTGGTCTGATCTGATCTCTGATTCTTTATCTGATCCGGGCTTGATAATAAAGGACTTGAAACTCTATTTATAGAGTTCTGGAAAATAACTAATTAGTAGTTATTTCTGGATTGCGCAGGATGGATTGTGCAGGCACAGGACTGCGCAGGCAGCGAACTGCGCTGGCAGTTACTCGATCTTGGACCAACTGTATGAGACGCATGGCATTGTTTGATTGAAATGCGCTTGGTCGTGTACAGACGGTTGCCACGTGGTGAGCAATTGATGGCATGTATACCACGTACAGAATGTCAGTTATCTTGATGGATTGCGCCACTTGAACTGCGTTAGCATCAGACTGCACTTCCAATAGGTTGCGCTAAGACTCGGATTGCGCTGAGGTTGAGCTGCCAGACTGCACTGGCTTTTGGCAGCTGGACCGCGCTAGACAGCTGTCATGGCGGCGTGGCACAAGAAAGGAATAGTTTTCTCGTTCTTCGGACTGTCAGTTGTCAGAAGATCTGATTTTGTGTCAGGTAATGATGACGTTGCCACGTCAGCTTGCGCGCTTGGATGGGTGCGCAGTTCAGCTTGCGCAGTTGAGTTGTTGCACAATCTGTCTACTACGTAGTTCATTTGAAGGATGCACAATTTGATTTTCATTACTTCTTTGATAGGTGCAACTTTATTTTTAGGACCTACAGGGAAGTCCAGGAGCTTCGGGCGATGTTCAATGCCCGAGACTCCTCTCGGGATCTCAGAATACGGCAGCCATATCCAGCCGCATGGAGGGATGTACCTTTTCCACCATGGTACAAGCTGTTCCATATAGATTCTTATGATGGAAAGACCTCTGCTAGTCTGTATATGACTTACTTTGAGGTCACCATCGACCACTTGCTGCATAGCGATGCCATCCTCACGCGATTATTTATCGAAGCATTGGAGGGGATCGCGTTCGACTGGTACCGCAACCTCCCTGACAACTGTATCCATTCTTTCGACGGCTTCAAGCACATATTCCTAGAGAGATTCTATGAAGTGGGGCATAATATCACGATGTCATCTCTCATGGACGTCGTTCAGGGAGAAAGGGAGCTGACGAGGAACTATATCGAGCTGTTCTGCCAAACCGCGATGAGATTGCCTCAGGACAATCCCGAGAGTTCCCTAATTGAAATTTGCCAAAAGAAGCTGCTCCCTGCAATTAGCCTCTGGATGGGAGACGATCAGCTCAGAGACTGGACGACTTTTATCATAAGTGCCACCAACACAGGCAAAATTGAAGAAGGCTCGCCAGTTGGGATTACACATCCCAGACGGAGAGGATAAGGGCAGACGTCCTGGTTCCACCTCCAGTAACAACAACAGTGGCACAACCACTAACCGGGACAACAAGGGCAAACAGGCCATGGTCACTGATGCGACTCAGAAGCCCGAACAAAAATAGACGGAAGGTCAGTGGCCTAAGATCAATTACTCGCTCGAAGATTATCATGTCAAACCTATCTTCGATATGCTCTTGCAAGGGGGTAGGATCCAGCTTCCGCCACCAAGACGCAAGCCCCGAGCAGCAGAAATAGAGGACCTGAAGTACTGTCACTTCCATCGCTATGTCCATCATGCCATCCAAGATTGCTTCCAATTGAAGCGGTACATCCAGAGTCTTATCGATTACAAAGCTTTGTCGATAGACTTTAAAGTGGTTACCGTGGCGGCGAACATGGTATCTATTCAGTTCAGTGACTTTCCTCCAATAAGCACTCCAAACGGGGTAATTCCTGTCCTCGGACAACGATGAAGGTTACGAATCTTTTACCCGTCCGGAACAAGACATCTGGACTGGTACCTCTCACTACATCGCGAGGTGAGATCATGTGGGTACACCCAGACTTGGTGCCCAAAGTTACCCAGGGGGTGTCATCTCCTCCTAGCAAGAAGAATGGCAGGAAGTCTAGAGCCTGCCACACAATTTCAGCCAAAATTGAAGAAGCTGCAGATGTTGTTACCCGGTCTGGAGCACAAGTCCAGCCCGTACGGGATAGTCCAGCCGAAGATCCGCAGCCAGCAATATTGCCTTCCTCTGATGTTCCTAGGCCATCTCAGCTTCCGCTGGCGGACAAGTCCAAGACAAGGGAGACCCGCTTCGACAGGCCACTCCGTAGTGATATACCTCAGGGACTGGAGAGACCTTACAACTTTGACACATTAGCACAATTGGTTAATACGCCAGCAAAGTTGTCGCTATATGAGCTCCTAAGGCTCTCCAAGGATCTTCATGTCGCATTAAGCAAAGCACTCCAGAATTTCGATGCCAACTTAGCCCAGGTCAAGCCTCCAGTGGAAGATCTACCAGCAGATCTACAGGACGACGGTACCATAGATGCAATGCCCAACATCGTATTTACTCTGCAGGATATGTTGATTAATACCAACTTGCATGATCGCCCCTTGTACTACACCGGATACATAGGCGACATCAAGGTGGATAGGATGCATATCGACCCGGGATCATCAATAAGCATCATCCAGAAAAGGCTGCTCCAACTTCTTGGCATCCCTATGCACCGGCTAGAAGCAACCAACACAGCCATTAGCGGGTTTAACTCAGGGAGAAGCTATCCCCTAGGGAAGATCCGGTTGAAGTGCCAGATTGGTGACCTGAGTACGGCAGTTATCTGCTACATCATAGATGCAGACACCTCCTACAACATCCTCCTGGGACATCCGTAGATACATGACTATATGATCGTGCCATCCACCCTCTACCAATGCTTCAAATATGTCAGTAAATACAGTTCCGTGAAAACCGAATTTGCCGACATTGATCCCTTCAAAGGGGTTGAATCTTATTACAGAGGCTTGCCTATATGACGAATCTAGGAAACACATAATGGATGATCCGGAGGCCATTGTAGGGCTAGAGGAATCCTTGAGAATCCGTCTCCAACCCCGCAAACCGGGCAAGGCTGCACCCCGTGTCGCAACCTTGCATAAAGAGGTGCTAGATTCTCTTGTCACACATGTGTAATCGGAACCAATGATCATCCGTCTTCCGAGATCCAGCCAAGAGCCAAAACCTGCTTTTGGACCAATGGTGATATGGCTGTCAAGGTCCAATCAAAGACAACAGGAAGATACGAAGCCCTCTGTAATACCAATGGTAATCCGACTGCCAAAATCTTCTCCAAGGTGACCAGAAGACACAAAATCCCTCGCCGGGCTGATGGTCATCCGTCTTCCGAAGACGAGCCAGCAGCCAAGTGTTGATCCAACACCGCCAGGCAGGTAAATGACTCAAGCAGAACCCTTGGTGGTCAAGTTACCCAAGATAGTGGCCCAAATTCTGAGCTCGCAGGGGGTAGCCAAGGAAGACAGAGAACTCGCCAAATATGTGGTTACATAGGCTACCCCCTGCGAGCTCAGAATTACATATGACAAGCCTAATCTAACATATGTCGCACGGGATCGCCTAGACGTTGGTCCACAAGCCAAGTACTTCATGCAAAAGCAGGGGTACGACATGGAAGCTACTTCGGGTCTAAATTATGGCAGTGGTCAACGATTGCCTCTACAGCCGTCGGCGCCGGTAGAAAGCCTCAGGATCATTATCACAAGTCTAGACGTAGCCTCGGGTATGTTACTCCACCTACAATGCCCGAAAGTTCTGACGAAGAATGCGAGTGGCACTCTCATTCGTCCGAGTCATCCACTTACGAATCCGATAGCAGTATTGGGGATATATTCAGACAGACATTATCTTCCAATATGACATCCACTGATGTCGAAGAAGAAGACGAAGACCTACTTGAACCTCTTGAGTTGGAGCCATGGGTCCAGCAACTAGATGCACAATGGGAGAAACGCTTCAAACTTCGTGATCCTTCCACTGAAGATGAGGTTATGCAAGTCAACCTCGACGATGAATCCTCTCCAAAGAAAATCTTTGTCAGTAAAAGTCTGACAGACGACGAGCGGGAGTCGTTGTTACAACTCGTCAGAGAATACATCGACGTCTTTGCCTGGAGCTATGAAGACATGCCATGGATGAGCCCCGAGATTGCACTCCATAAGCTCAACATCTGTCTGAACGCAAAACCAGTCAAGCAACAGCAGCGTCGATTTCGTCCGGATGTCATGAACTCCATCGAGACATAAGTGAACAAGCTTATAGCAAGCGGTTTCATTCGCGAAGAGCAGCAACCAGACTGGGTAGCCAACGTGGTGCCAGTCATCAAGAAGAACGGGAAAATCCGAATCTGCATCGATTTTTGTAATCTCAATGTGGCATGCCCTAAGGATGAATTCCCTCTTCCGATCACTGATATAGTGATCGATAATACATGCGGCTTTGAGTGCATGTCCTTTATGGACGGCTTTTTGTGATACAATCAAATCAAGATGGCTCCTGATGATGAGAAGCACACATCATTTCGAACATCGATCGGCGTATATTGTTATACGGTCATGCCCTTCGGCCTGAAGAACGCCGGTGTAACATATCAATGGGCTATGAGTGTCATCTTCAGAGATCATTTACGTAAGACGGTGGAGTGTTACGTAGACGACATTGCCGTCAAGAGCCGCTCCAAAAGCGATCATCTACATGACTTGCGAACAGTGTTCGACCTCATGCGGGCACACAACCTGAAGATGAATCCCACCAAGACTTTTCTGGGGGTGACTAGTAGAAAATTCTTGGGCTTCGTCATCACTTCCCGGGGCATTCACATAGATCCCGATAAGACTAAAGCAATCCAGGAGATGAACCCACCAAAGAACCTCCGCGAACTCCGCAGCCTTCAGGGAAGACTAGCCTATATTAGGAGGTTTATATCTAACCTCTCGGGACGATGCCAACCCTTCACTCAACTCATGAGGAAAGGTGTCTCCTTTGTATGGAACGAGGAATGTCAGCGTGCCTTTGACGACATTAAGGAGTATCTGATGAATTTGCCAGTTCTCGTAGCCCCGGTCGTCGGAAGGACTTTCCTGCTCTATGTACGGGCGATGGAACATTCCTTCGGCGCTCTGTTAGCCCAAAATAATGATACAGGATACGAACAAGCTATTTACTATCTCAGCCGGATGATGGTAGGACCTGAACATAGGTACACTGACATGGAGAAGGAGTGCCTCGCCCTAGTGTTCGTTATTCAAAAAATACGATACTATGTGACAGGGCAGACCATCCATGTGATTTCGCAAGTCAATCCCATCAGGGTTCTTATGACCAAGCCAGGCGCACTCAGTTCTCGTCTAGCCACCTGGGCGATACTATTATCCCCTTATGATATGGTTTTTGTTCCACAGAAAGCTATCAAGGGTCAAGCCCTGGCTGACTTCCTAGCAGCCCATCCAGGCTCAGAAATAGCCAAAATTTATGTAGAAATTCCCAATAAACTCGTCGCCTCGAACATGGCTTCGCACGATGCCATTTGGCGGATGTTCTTCGACGGTGCTTCAAGAACGGGGCCACAAGGTGATATCGTCGCTGGAGTCGGGGTGGTATTAATTTCTTCCTTCGAACTAGTAGTCAATCGGGCGTATTCTCTTACAGAACCCTGTTCGAACAACGTAGCCGAATATAACGCTCTAGTCATTGGACTCTAACTCACGAAAGAAGTGGGAATCAAATACCTGGAAGCTTAAGGTGACTCACAATTGGTTGTTAACCAGATCCAAGGTTCATACGAGGTTCGCAATGAGGACCTGATTCCTTATTATCAGACAGCAATGGCCATCATTACAACCTTGGAGGGATTCTTTATAGAGCATGTTCCTAGACTTCAAAATATCGAAGCCGATGCCTTGGCCAGTCTGGCCGCTTCCTTGGCACTCCCAAATAATGCTCATCATCTAGTTGACGTAATAGGCCATGAACTGGTCTGCCATAGGAACAATCTTCAACTGGGTATGAGTTGCTCTGCCCAGATAACCAACAACATACAAGACTGGAGACGTCCGCTCATCGACTTTGTGGTCTATGGAATTCTGCCAGAGAATGTGAAGGAAGCTACCTCAATCAGAAGACGTTCCCTCAGATTATTCTACGATACGGAGACGAAAATGTTATATCGGCGATCCTATGAAGGGCTACTACTAAGATCCCTGTCAAATGTAGAAGCCAAAGAAGCCCTACGTGAAGCTCATGACGGTACTTGTGGGGCTCACCATCCTGGCCCAAAATTACAAGATTGCCTTCGTCGGATGGGCTATTACTGGCCCACAATGGTCGCGGATGCAGTTGTTTATGCAAAGAAGTGCAAGGCTTGCCAGATCCATACAGATTTTATACATCTGCCATCTGAATTCTTGTACCCGACAGTAGCCTCTTGGCCATTCGAAGCATGGAGAATGGACGTCATTGGGCCAATCACCCCGCCGTCATCTAGAGGGCATCTGTTCATACTTGCAATCACCGATTACTTCTCCAAATGGGCAGAAGTTGTTCCATTGGCAGAGGAAAAGACATCGAACGTGATCAGCTTCATAAAACATCACGTCATCTACCGTTTTGGAATACCCCGAAGGATTATCCACGACAATGGTCCGCAGTTTGCAAGCCACGCTTTCTATCGATTTGTTAATAAGAATCGGATCCAGAACATGGCTTCGACAGCATATAACCCCTCGGCCAATGGTCTAGATGAAGCATTCAATAAAACCATAATCAAGCTCCTTAAAAAGTTTGTGTCTGCAAACAAGCGCAACTGGAATAAAAAGCTTGGTGAGTGCCTATGGACGTATCGGACAATGATTCGGACGGCTACAGAAAACACACCGTTCTCCTTAGTCTGCGAGAGCGAGGCAGTCCTCCCCTTGGAAACTCAGATCCCCTCACTTCGAGTGGCCCTCATCTACCAGTTAACGACAGACGGTAACTACTGCCGACGTCTACAGGAATTAGAAGCATTAGATGAGAAGCGTTTACAAGCTCAACAAAGCATAGAGCTCTACCAAGTGCACATCTCTCGGGCTTTCAATAAGAAAGTCAAACAGAGGATATTCCAAGTGGGCGATCTTGTCTTGGCCATTCGCAGACCAATGGTCATGACTCACAAGACCCCAGCAAATTCTAACCTAAGTAGGAGGGTTCTCGTCATCGAGACCGCATTCTTCAACGGCGCGTACTGCCTCGCAAAACATAATGGAGACTTGCTCATGATGTCCATCAATGAAAAGTTCCTCAAAAAATACTATGTCTAAACGAAACCTTCCAACTATCTCTTGGATTGTGAGTTATATACCACAGGTATCGCTGAACTTACACTCTGATTTCAAATATCTCAGATTGTTGAGTCACGTACCCTCAGGTACCATTGAACTTACTCTCTGATTACTTTGAATGAATTCTCTCGGTCGTATCTATGTACCCCATGGTCATAGCTTTTCTACCACCAAGAATTTGCCTCAAAATCTATTGCCCGCACCACCGGTGCACAGAAAGGTAATAGGTCCACACAACTTATCCTAATCTATTGCTCGTACTGTCAGTGCACAAAAAGGTTAATAGGTCCACAAAACTCTACAACAAAAAAGCAGCCATGTCTATATAACCTCAGAGTTGTTTTCCCGTCCATCACAAATAAATCACCCAATACATAGAACTTCCACGTTGATAGCACCTCTGAGTTGTTATGTGTATCCCTACCATGCCTACCCCTAACATGTCCTCATTACCTCTGAGTAGGAAGGCTTTGCTTTAACCCGTATTTACTATATCCTCATTACCTCTGAGTAAATATGTTGGTTTCCTCTCCACTTATTATCAGTACTCGTATCGCTAGTACACAAAAAATGATGATAAGTCCACAAAAAATTATCCTAATCTATTACTCACGCCTTCGGTGTACCAAAGAGTAATAGGTCCACAAAATATCATTCAAATCTATTTGCTCGTATTTCCAGATGCACAAAAGGACAATAGGTCCACAAAAATCCCCCAGTAGGATGTCCTTTACAAATGCTGTATTAGGCCCTCTAGTACAAGCACCACAAAATACCGTAAATAAGATGGAATGACAAAATCAGTTACATTCACAGGACTATACCTCCAGTAAAGGAATACAAAAGTAGCAAAACGCAAGCTACAGACAGTCAAAAACTCAGAGGCAGATACGAACGTCTAGAAAACAACAACTACATGGTAGCCCATGGATCCCTGCAGTCAAGGTTCATGGTCATGCTAAGGTATATACCATTTCCTAAACCATTTCGCATAGGAAAGATCTATTCGACCAGAGTCTTCGGCAGGGGCAGCAGGGTCAGAACTCCCGATACTACTGCCCTCAAGCTTGGGCTCCTCCTTGAGAGAAATCCCCTCCCCGATGGACATAAATTCTTCTTTTACCTCAACTTTGGGTATCACCTCCTCTTTAATAAATAGTGACTCTTGTTTGATGAAAGGGGACAGCACCTCCTCCTTCACAGTGGTCAAAGCCTTTAGCACGGATGCTACAAAAAAAATAAGATAGTCAGATGACAAAGAACTCTGTTATACGGCCTAGCCAGTTACACGGCCCAGCAAAAACAGAACTAATACAGTCCACAGTTATGAGGCCGACTTCATGAAGCACTCATGCAGCATTTATACGGCTCAGTCATTATCATGCGGCTCAGTCATGAAAAACTTATGCGGCCCAGGACGATCATACGACCCAATCTTACAGTATTCATGCGACCCAACCATAAAGTGCTCATGCGGCACCTATGCGGCTCGGTCGTGAAAAGTTCATACAGATTTATCTTGAAGAACTCAGCCAGTTCAAGTTCGAATAAGAAGCGGTTATGCGACTCAGTCTGTGCAGCCCTATCGTATAGAACACATGTGGTCCAGACGAGATAGGGCATACATCGACCAAGCAGGGACAGTATATGACAGCCCCACGCATGAATTTTCAGTCAACATCTGCTCACCATCCTTACCCTTGGAAGAAGGTTGCATATCGGAATGAATGAAAGGAGTATCTACCGCTCTCAACGGAGAAGCAAATCTCTCCCCTTTGGCCGCCGCACCGATCGACTTAGAAGCTTTTGGAGCCATAGCAGAAAGTATAAGGAGGAGAAGGTGAAAGAGAAAAGACTCTCTCTGAATGACTCCTATTTATAGAGTTGCTGAAGAGAGACTCTTCGATTCTCGAGATCATTTAAGATAGGGGCGACGTTTGGGGACTTTATACCTAGTAACCGTCGAGCGTCTCTTCGGTTTTTGAGATCATTAAAGATAGAGCCGATGTTTGGGAACTTTATCCCCAGTAACCATCGGCTTCATCTCGAAAATAGATCCACAACCAAGTCAGAAGAATTAAATTCAGCAGTGACAGCTGGCAGACTCTCTGCGGTACAAGTCATCCCTGTGACTCAAGATTTGTTATGCGACTCACGATCCCCCTACGGCTCAGTATTTCTCTGCAACTCAAGTTCGAAAATCACTTCCAGTAAACTTGAAGACTTCCCACGGCTTGGCATATTTTTCATGCTTCTTATTCAAAGTATTCGAAATTTGCAATTCGAAAACATTGAAGGCGGTCTTATAGAAACATAAAAAATATGTAGTTCATGCGGATTACAAATTGACGCATAGATACTTCGGGCCAAACAAGCCCGCATGAAGGACAGCCGTATAACTATTCAAAACTACATGCGGCCCATTGATGAACAACTGTAGAAGGAAAATATGCGACCAAGGAGGAGCAGTTCGACTGATAAAGCTGACAAGTACTGGTAAAAACATGACGGTTCTGACACTTTGAAAAGAAAGATAAGACGTGAGACATCGCCCAAAAGCAGGGTTCGTACGCCTCCATGCGGCCAAAGGAGCGTCATCCAAGCCGCATGAACCTCTTGCGGCCTAGCTTATGCGGCCCCAAAGTTTCCAAACTCCATGTAACTGTGATCCGGGCCGCATGAGTCTCATGCGACCCCACAAGATCAAGGACTGAGAACACCATACGTAACGGGACACGTGGCAATCTGATCGATTCCTTAACCACCCAGATTTGATGCAACAAAATCCTAACAAACTGACAGATGGAAGCCCGAGAACGGATCTTTCTATGCCAACCAGCCACATGGCAGCAAACCGACCATGCGGCTAAAAATCTATTCTATTATAAATAGCAGGTTGCCACTCCCCTACAAAGGCTGGCAACCTTCAAGAGAAAAGTAATATCTTCACGAGCTAGAGACTGCATCAGATAGTCCACGGAGTAAGGCAGAGTTTATAGCACTTTCTCGAGTCTCCACCGTCACCCTCCGGAATCAAAACTAAATAATTGTATTTAGATTATTTCTTAGGCTTTCTTTCTAGGCTCTTCTTTGTACAAGCGAGTTTGCAATCAATCCAGCGTTCTGTAATACATGTTGTTGATTTTCATGGCAAACAGATACAACAACATATCACTATATCTTTTAGTAGTAGATGATGTCTTAGTATTACATTATGTGGGTTCATCTTGATTCTGTTATATCCTTCAGATACTAGATTCGATAAGAACATATACTACACCATATGTACAGAACATAGATCATTCACACTAATGTATGCTAGAATGAATTTTGGGTTATGTTCAGAGCCATCGTTTCTCACACTTAAAACAGATATGAATTAGTACTGTGTGTCAATCTTTATTTTTGTATTTTCGGTGAACCCAGGGATTGGATTCTGTATTTTATATTTTAGATTCTGTATTTTGGCTCCAGCTCCAGCTCCAACTCCATTTGTATTAATCTATGGTACGACATGGTGATCAGGACATAGTCCCTGCAACCATTCGACTAGCGAGGCAGAAACTATGTAGCCGTAGATAAAGTTGACTTTTCTCTGACCCTCATCCCTCGGCAATGATGATATGACAACAAATCAATATATCTTATATAGTAGTAGATGATGTCTTAGTATTACATTATGTGAGTTCATCTTGATTCTGTGACATTCTTCAGATACTAGATACGATAAGAACATATACTACACCATATGTACAGAACATAGACGATTCGCACTAATGTATGCTAGAATGAATTTTGGGTTGTGTTCTGAGCCATCCATCCCCACACTTGGTAATTAAGCATGTGAAATATATCGTTGAAGAACATTACTATATGTTAGTCATATGATATATTATACTTTTATAGTATTGTATCAGTATTAGAAAGATGGACCTCATATGATATATTATACCTTTATAGTATTGTATCAGTTTGGCATATCCCGATCCGATAACGACCGATACCCGATATTGACCGATACCGACGTTGGGGATCTATTTTTCGATTAATTCGACAAAGAAAATTAAACTAAAAAGATAAATCATAAGGGTTTAAAGCGTACTACGGTTGTAAAATCATGTAAAAAAAGAAATTAATTCTATTATATATAAACCAATCGGGTAATAATGAGTATTATTTCATTTAATTTCAAAAATACTAAAAATAAAAATCATTCTATTATGTATAAAATATATGTTTTTAAATTTAAATAATTTATTAATAATTATTTGTTTTTCGATACCAAAAAATCCTATACTTCGATCTGAAACCACCGATACTAGGATATCGCCAAAAAATCCTATACTTCGATCTTTGACAATTGGGATATATTATACTATCTATGAAAGTTTCTATGGAAATAATATTCTATTCTGTCTTGAACATATGTAGAGAGTTATGAATCTCCTACATTCTCCTACATTTTATAATTTAAAACCTATGGGTCTTACTATTCTACAAAATGAACTCCTACATTCTAATTCTAGAATCTAGAAATTGGGATGAGTATCGAAATCGGTATCAGAATCGGTATCAGTATCCGTATCGGCAGCTTCTCATAATCAAAACTGATGTGGTTAGCCATTGGTCTTGATTTTTAGTTCAGCTTCTATAATGAATTTGTATTAATCTACGGTACGACATGGTGATCAGGACATAGTCCCTGCAGCCATTCAACCGGTGAGGCAGTAACTATGTAGCCGTAGATAAAGTTGACTGTCCTCCGACCCCTATTCCTCGGCAATGATGATACGACAACCTATCACTATATCTTTTAGTAGTAGATGATGTCTTAGTATTACATTATGTGAGTTCATCTTGATTCTGTTATATCCTTCAGATACTAGATTCGATATGAACGTATACTACACCATATGTACAGTACATATACTAGAATGAATTTTAGGTTGTGTTCTGAGCCATCCGTTCTCACACTTGGCAAAAAATCGAATATAACATTTTTATCTGCTTTCAAAAACGTACTCAAACGAGATGATGGTTCCTTTAGTTAGCTTGCTTATGTTACAATTATATTCTTTGTGAATATCGATCTTACCATATGGCACCCATGATCCGAGCAGTGGCACGTCGTTTGAGGAAAACACTGAATGCTGAGGTGGCTCCTCCTACTGTTAAGGACGAAGTGGCACTGTAGCTAGTGAGACCGGGAGTTCCATTCATCTAGCACCTGTAGTGGACTGCATCCCTCTTGGCGCCGTCGATCCTACTTTTTGAAGTGGTTGCATGATCGTATCACTGAGCGTTTGCGTGAGCTGCGTGGTCGTCATTAGTGTAGTATAGTTTTATGGATACATTTTGTATTGGACTATTAGTACTTATTACCAGCTGTACTTGCTTTATGGATATATTTTGTATTGGACTATCTACCAGTTTGTTTCTTTTTTGGAATTACAAAACATATATGAATTAGTACTGTGTCAATCTCTGGATTGTATCTCCAGCACCAGCTCCAGCTCCATTTGCATTCTGGATTTTGTATTTTTTAAATTTAGCAACGTTCTTAGGGACGTTCTTAGTGTCGCTATTACGTAGCGACATTTATGAACGTCGCTAATAATATTGCTAAATTGCTGACGTGGCAAAGAATCTTTTCTTACCACATCGTTGCCAAAACGTCGCTAAAATGTCGCTAAACGGCGACCACAAACGAATGTCGCAAATAACGTCGCTACTTAGTGACGTTTGTAACGTCGCTAATTAACGTCGCTATAGCGACATTTTGCGACGTTTTACCGATTAGCGAAACCTTTTTTCCGTCGTTTCCAAAATGACGCTAGAAACGTCGCTAACTTAAATTAGTGATGTTTTGGTCGGCATTAGCGACGTTTACAAACGTCGCTAATCTGGCAGATTCTGGTAGTGATAGATACCATCCTGAGGAAAAGAATATAACAAGTATTACCGTAGTTTTACTATTTTCTATTGACACACGATTTGATATTAAGGCCACACCTATACTAACTTATCCGTTATGCGTAGTATAGTTACCTTGCCATTGCCTAAGAAAGGTAGGATTTACTAGTTAGCATCAGCAATGCATAAGTACTACCTTCGACGCCATTTGTAGCCTTATAGCCGTAGATTAGTAGGCATGTTACAAATAGGAAATTAAGAATCTTAGTCGTTAGAAGTTTTATGGCGTGGCTTAGAGTTCGTTACCCTCACCTATAACCCTCATATATTATAGAAGAGTGAGTCATTCCATCTTCTTGGTTTGTGTGTCATCGTAGCATCATTCGCCAAACTTGATAGCGCGAGGATGACATGCACAATCGTTTTCTCCATCCTTTCAAAAATTGGTAGCACGAGGATGACATGCACAATCGTAGCATCTACCGCATCACATTTTTATTTAAATCATGCATTATTTGTTATTTCTAATTTCAAAAATTGGTGTACGATATTGCATACTTGACTCTTTTCTTTCGCATTGCATTTTATTTTCATAGTTCGGGCTTTAGTTTTATTTTCGAGGACAAAAATTTTGTAAGTTGGATAGGATATAAAATCCAAAAATTTTACTTTTTTTTTTCTTTTTTTAATATTTATAGATAAATTATGGTAATTATAGATAGAGTTAGATATATATACGTGTTTTATTTTATAAAATTTTATTCTATGTAGAAAAAATATTGTTAGTAAGTTTAATAGTTTCTCATATATTTTCTTCATTTTTAGATAAATATTTTTAGAAAAATTAGTAAAGGTGTAGTATTTTTTATTGGCTTAATTGCAACTTGATACCCTCAACTATTCCTGTTTTTCAACTTGATACCCTAAAATTTTTTACTCGACAACATGATACAATCAACTATTTAATATTTTTAATTTGATACCCAAAATTTTAAAAAGGACAAACGTATTCCACTCACTGGGCTCGCGTATTCCGCTCGAAGGTGACTATGCTTGTGTAGATCTTTCCTCATACTCGAAAAAAAGCCTTTAAGGCCCGATACTCTCTCTCAGCAGCAACATAACATCCACCACAAGATCCGATGCAACAAAAGCAGTTCCTTTTCTAGATATTCAAATCTTCCACCTACATTGGAAGCTGGAGCTTATCTAGGCTCCCCTACCTCTCCATGGGTGACCACAACTTCTGTATTTATTATCGCCTTCATTACTGACGTAAGTGTGGTGATTACGGGAGTTGATTTTTTGTTCGTCCTAAGGAGAGCGAGAACGAGAGCGAGAAGTGGATGGAGCATCCTCGGGGTTGGGTGCTGCTCCTCCAATGATCGTAGCACCAAGTACTTCTTGACGAGCTCTAATATGATCAGATTTATAAGTAAGCATCTCTTGTAATAATTTTGTACAACCATGAAGGTTCAAACCCACCTTCCTAAAAAGGAAACCAAATTAAATCTCCTTGATGCATCTTTGCATATCATTTAAAATCCTTATCAAAATTTAACCAAACCTTTCCTAAAACTCCTCTACCCAAACCCTAATTCATCCATCCACAAAACCCTATATATAACTACCCCTATTGTCCGGCCAACCCTTCCATACCTAGCTAAACTTGAGCCCCCTATTCCCCACAAACCTGTCGACCTAGTATAAACCCTAGCCGCCACCCCATCAATCCCGACCACTTCTTTCCCTTCCACCACCTCTAACACATTAATAACCCCCTAGAGGAGCCACAACTCGTAGAGCGGATGACACAAGACCACGAAGTCATACGAAGAGGCCAAACACAATTCTGGAATCACAATAGGTTAGTCATTTTTTAGCATGTGTTTCTATACTTTGTAATGATCTTTTGGCCGCAAAAATAAATCTAACGTGTAGCCCTACGTGTCTACTTCCATCTCCAATTGGCCACCCATATAGTTTTGCATTGTTCATCCGTGGTGGTCGTTGCTAGACTGAACCAATTTTGGTGCGAGCGTGATTCCAACGACTTACAAAGCTTCGACCTCATAAAAATATTGGTAATGATCCTAACATCTTGTTTTATCATTCTTATATGCTCTTTGGTCATCTCGTCGAGTTTTTGATATTTTTAAAAAAATGTTTTTGTCGTACAAGTTATCGAACACAGGAAATCTTTGAAACGAATGTTATTTTCGAACTTGAGACTTCATAGCACTTTTCTAAATGTTTATTTTTTATTTATCATTGTAAAAACCTATTATTATAAATCTACTTGTTTTCGGGTCTGATCCGCTCGACAAGTTGGGTAACGGTGCTCCCAGTTGATATAGTAATTTTATAAAATTGTTTCCTTGTAAATATTTTAGTTAAATATTATTTATAAATATTTTAAATAAATTTCCAAAATTAAAGTATTATATTTTTATTTTATAAAAATATTATTTATCATGGTTACATGATACTATATTTAGTAGATAGGGTTATGTACTAGTTTAGTTAGACATAGCGAGTTGAGACTATATATGCTACAGCTATATATGGTATGAATTGTGATGTCGATAGGTCATTAATTGGTAGTTTGTGGTTTATTAAGAGTTCGTGACGGTGTGACTGGAGAGATCGAAGTTGGATTTTTGTACGTAAGTTGAAGACTACAGGCAAGTGTACCTTGCTAAGTTTCAGTATTTTTGTTGATTCCTTATTTGTTCTTTGATTCTTGTTAGTATATTAGGGATGTAGGTTTAGTTGACGCTTTGCGTCCGAATATTATTCGGGTGCCGATGTCAGTTTATGGATATCGGGTATCGACACTAGGCATGACGTTATATTTTATTCGTGTCCATTGACATGATAAACCATAAGACACTAACACGATTAATGATACCGAGTCTAACGTGAGATATTTATGGTTATGGACTCTGTGATAGCATGTATTACTTGTTACTTGTTCAGGAGAATTACTTGACTTCACGTGACTTGACTTGTTACTTGTTACTATGTGTCATTCCTGATCTACCGAAGTATCCAGCCGTCTTGACTTGTTGACCATGCTTCCTTATTTGGGGCTTAGTTACTTTTGTGTTTCCATGGTCTCTGTAGTAGAGCTCTGGTATTAGTTACGTGTTTGCCCACCGATATCACAACATGGTGCCGTGGATGATTGCCTGTACGGCTGCACCTGGTATTAGGATTGTCCTCAACTGCATTTTGCACAGATGGTTATGGTAGTTATCCTTCATTACATAAATATTATTTTCACTATTACTTGGCATGTATACTATGTTCCTTGCTATGTCCACTAAGGACCTCGTGATCTCTCTAGGTTGTTGATAAGCTGGCTTATAGAATAGTTGGTGATTGACATTTAATCTTCAGGATTCAGGTATATTAGTACTTGCTTTTGTTGGACCGTTGAGCACTTGTTGAGGGAGGTTAATAAGGTGTGTATGCGTGCATCAGAATAAATATCACAAATTAAAATTTAAGTAATATGGCTAATCAATGACAAGTAAGAGCAGATGAATATCAGTATATGAATTGTAGTAAACGGAAAGAGTTAAGAAGAATCAAACTCAGTGACACATCGATATATACTGGTATCCCTCGTAGAGGACTAGTCTAGTCTCGAGTACTCCTGCTCGAGGTTAATCCACTATGGCATAAGCTTTAACTGAGTGCTTGCAACTTTTATAACACCATGCTTGGGAAAAAGTGCAAGACCAACTTTAACAACACCGAGCTGGGCGACGAGTGCACGACTAACTCCAGAAGGGGTTTGAAAACTGGAACATTTTTTGAGATAGCCTCCGATACAACTCTTCAAAACCAAACTCTACATTGAACTGAACTGATACTAGCTTGGCTAATTGTATAGGCTAAATATGAAAGTGTATAGCTAGTAAAAACCACTTAAAGAATATAGATAAGAGAAATGAGATTGGACAATTAAAAAATGTAAAAATTTTTCTCTATTTATAGTATTTTTATGAACCAAATTCGGACAATGTTCCGACAGAGTTCAGATGCAGATATCTCACATTCGAACGTTGGATACAGATATTCAGGAAGTTCAAAAATAGGTTGAACAACCTTGACCGAACTCTGGCCGAGTTCTGTCAAGGTCAGAACAAAACTGATTATGGCCATTTGATGGGTTTTGGGCTTGTTTGTTTGTAGACTTTGAATGGGAATTTTGTGGATAGGAAGGCTGTATTTTGTGGTCTAAAAATAGCTAAGCCAGTACCGATCCAATCAATCTTACATATTTTCCTAGACTCAAATAAAAATAAAAATACAGAAGAAATATGTAAAAGTCTTGATCTTGATTCCATTATTTTTGGTTCTTGATGACGATGCGATGTTTGTAGCAGTAGGAGCAGACATTCTGACTTGATACCTGTAGCTGTGTATATTTTATGTATCGACCAAAGTTGACGTTGATTATCAAAATTTGGTATGATTATGACCAATGGCCCCAAATCGTCTCCATTTTGATAATTGACGAACTTTGAGTCTATACCAAAACATTATCTTGAAAATTTGAAAATATACCTAACTTGTCTGAAAGCAAAGCTTGAAACTGTTGATTTTGGTATACTCATCTCCCCCTTTGTCATACAATCCATGGCTCCCCCATAATTTATGAGCCAAATAACAACAAAGAAACAACAGAGTGATACCAAATATTATATGAAATGACAAGTCACATCATAACTCAAGTAGTATGGAAACTAGAACATCAGCAGTAGCAGTAGTTTATGGAAAAAGTATGCATAATAGAAAGAAACTTTTATGAGTCTAGCACTTATCATAAAGTGTCACTACAACTGAAGCAAATGTCCAAAATGCATAAAAAATTAGTGTGCTACTATAGATCATCATCATCAGAAACATCCACATAACACCAAGTCCAAAAAGTATCAAATCAACTATTCGTACCACCAGGAGCATTAGCAGGCTGCTGGGTCAGATCAAAGTATCCAGTCATCGGGTCGAAGTAGGCAAAGGTCGAATCCTCATCAAGTCTTGGTCCGTCAAAAGTAGGGTGACAAAAGATAGGCGTCGGTACAGTAGGATGATGAGTCATCGTCTACTGAATATCTGACATGGCATTTCTCAAGATCTGAACCTGAAAGATGTGTCGAAACTCAATGTCACTATAACGAGTCAGGTCGGCTTGACACTGCTGTCCCTGAAGAGTGACAAAAGCATCAAACAGCTGATACAGCTCGTCGATAGTGTGACCCAGGGCTATAGGGGTTGGATCAGCTGGAGCGTCTGCTGGGGCTAGAACCGGAGCTGGAGCAGGTAAAGGTGGAGGTGGAGCATCACTAAGAGGATGTGGGAATCTCCTAGACCTAAGAAGCTCTGAAGGCGTTCCAGAAATAGGACAAGATTCCAAAAGAATAGCAAATTTTTGAAAGATTGTTGTCTGATACATAGGGTAAAGGAGGTTACGGCCTGCCCTCCGATAGTTGATTATGAATGCCAACATTGTTTTGGGAAAGGAAAAGGAAATTCCAAAATAGATATGGTACATCACAGATAATTCTAAATACGTGATCTCGTCAGTAGATTCCGTCTTTGGTAGAAGAGATGAAATAATAATGCAATGTAACTCATACAAATACTGGTTCTAGTTGCGTGCGTATAGTCATCTCTGAAGAACCGGATCTGGATGACACAATGCGACTTTGAAAGATTCAACTGTCATACCGTCAGGAAATTGGACTTTAGTTATGTCGACAAGAGCGTCACCATTGTTCGGCATTTGAAAATACTAGCTCAAATCGGCAGAATTAAATTTAAATTCTAATCCGTTAACCGATGAATGAATACAATCGTCGGATTCTTGCAAGTTACAATAAAATATACGGACCACATTTTCATAATAGGATTGAAACATCTAAGAATTCACGAAGACCAAGATTTTCAAAAGTGTTGAAATATTTCGATAAAATAGTAAAATTAATAGTGTTACGCGGACATATTTTACAATGAGGAAAATGATCAAACCAACTTATAGATATCTCTAGGAAAAAAATAGAGTAGGATTATATTCCTCATCGTCATCAGGATGAGAGGGACTAAAGAGATTGACCGATTTAGAAGTAGAAGATGAGGCAACATACCTACTTTTCTTTCTCTTAAACATTTTAGGTGCCATAACGAAATTGAGAGAGAAATAGAGAGAATTATACCTCAAGATTAATAAGAATGAAAGAGGATGCCTTAAGAACACCATAGATCCAAGAAATTTTGGGTTAGGAAACCTAAAATGGAGCTTTCAAGGATCTAGGATATCAAAATTTAGGGTTTGGGGGGGCTATTTGCGGCTGTGTTGGGAAAGAAGATGAAGGAGAAGGTTGTTGTTTCAGTTTACAGAATATACAAAAAGTCCGCTCAAAGTTTAGTCCGAACTCGGTCCGAGTTCGACCGACTTCAATGTTGGTTCATTTATGAGTAATTAGTGGTACAAATTACCTAGTAGCTTGGAATTCATTGATTAATTAACATCCATTACCTTGGGTTAGCTGTAGGGGCCGGAACCTAGCTAGCGGTAGTCCGAAGACACTTAGCACCATGTCGCTTAGACTTCTTTGCCTTGTTGACAAAAGGAGCCTTTTGGCTCGAACCCAAAATTACTTCAATTAATAAATTATTGAATTTTAAGATTTTAAATATTTTTATTAAACATAATACATTATGACTCCAAAAATTCATGAATGCCAAGCTCGCGACGCAAATAGTTAAAACGATCTTCGGTTAGTGATTTTGTGAAATATCTGCCAATTGATAATCTGTGTCAAAAAATTCTAGACAAATATTCCCCAATTATTGTTGGTCACGTAAAAAGTGGTGATATATTTCTATGTACTTAGTGCGTGTGTGACATACAGGATCCTTAGTCAGATTAATAGTGTTAGTGTTATCACAGAATATGGGAATCTTAGTGAAGTGCATATTAGAGTCTTCTAAAGTTTGCTTTATCCACAAAATTTAAGCACAATAACGTCCTACGATAATATACTCAGTCTCAGTTGTTGATAATGCTACACAATTTTGTTTTTTGCTAAACTAAGAGACTAAAGCCTTACCTAGAAGATGATATGTACCACTGGTACTTTTACAGTCTACTTTACATCCAGCAAAATCAGCATCCGAGTAACCAATTAGGTCAAACGATATATTTTAGGATACCATAAGCCGACAGTATAAGTTTTTCTAAGATATCGAAAGCTACGCTTAACGGCGCATAGGTGTGATTCACTAGAGTTAGCTTGATATCGTGCGTGCACAGATGTAAATGCTAAACATGATATCAGGACGACTATCAATTAAATACAGTAAACTACCAATCATATCTCGATACTTATGCTGATTGACTGGTTTTCCACTTTCATCAAGGTCAAGTCGAGTCGATGTAGCCATTGGTGTGCTGATAGGCTACATTGTCGAAGTCAAACTTGTTTAGTAAGTCCTTCGTGTACTTGGCTTGATTGATAAAGGTTTTCTGCGAGTGTTGTTTGATCTGAAGTCCTAGAAAGTACTTGAGCTCTCCCATCGTACTCATCTCAAACTCACTCTGCATATACTTAGCAAAATCTTGACAGAGTTTTTCGTTAGTAGAACCAAATATTATGTCATCAACGGATATTTGCACAAGCAAAATACTATCATCTGAAATTTTTATAAACAAAGTTGTATTAATCCTTCCTTTTGAAAAATTATTTTTAAATAGAAAAGTACTTAGGCATTCATACCAAGCATGCGGTGCTTGTTTGAGTCCATAAAGCACCTTTCTTAATTTGAAAACATGATCAGATTTTTAAAAATCCTCAAAATCAGGGGGTTGCTTCACAAAAACCTTTTCTTTTATAAACCCATTTAAAATGCACTCTTAACATCCATTTGAAAAAGTTTGAAATTATGAAAACATATGAATGCACAAAATATGCAAATAGATTCTAATCTAGCAACATGAGCATAAGTCACATCATAATCAATTCATTCTTCTTGATAATAACCTTATGCTACTAGACGTGTTTTGTTGCATTGAACATGTCCATCCTCACTTAATTTATTTTAAAATACCCATTTGGTACCAATTATCGATTGACAAATAGGTTTAGGAACAAGTTCTCAAACTTGGTTTCTCTCAAATTTATTAAATTATTCTTGCATGACATCAATCAAAAATTCATTAAAAAAGGCATTTGCTACTGATTTAGGTTCTACTTGAGAAATGAAAGCTACATTAGCTGCTATGTCTCTAGTAGAAGAACGCGTACCTACTACCTTGGATACATCACCTATAACAAGTGTCTATGGATGGTCTGGCATGAATTTTATTTTCTTAGAAAGAATCTCCAGATAGATCTTATCGATATCAGTATCGTTAGGTGCCTTGGATTGGTTTCGTACATCTTTGTCATCACTGTCGCTAGATTTCTGGCTGTTGAGATCATCAAATAAAAAATTAATAGATTCTTCAATAATAATAAATCTCTTATTAAAAATCTTATATCCCTTATTCTTGGTAGCTTACCCGAAGAATATCCCTTTGTCTGCCTTTGAGTCGAACTTACCCAACTTATCCTTGGTGTTAAGGATAAAGCAGCAACATCCAAAAACTTTAAAATAAGAAATATTAGAAATCTTTCCAAACCATAGTTCATAGGGGTTTTTTTTCGATATAGATCGAATTAACACCCTATTCAAAACATGACAGTATGTACTTACAGATTCTGCCCATAAATATTTCGAAAGATTGTGCTGGTTAAGCATGACTCTGGCCATCTCGCTTAGAGTTCTATTCTTTCGCTCCACAACACCATTTTCTTGAGGAGTTTTAGGACAAAAAATTTTATGATAATATCGATTATCATCATAAAACTTTTTGAAATCAGTATTTTCGAATTCATCGCCATGATCACTTCATATTCGAGTAATCATAAGCCTTTTTCATTTTAAACTTTTTTACAAAATACTTAAAATTCAAAAATGGCATTGCTTTTATTTGATAGAAAGTAGACCCATGTAAATCAAGAGAAATCATCAATAATAACAAAAGCGTAGAGCTTACCGCCAAGACTAGCGACTCAACTAGGACCAAACAAATCCATATTAATTAATTGCAAGGGTTTAGTAGTGCTTACAATATTGATGGATTTAAATGATGACCTAGTTGCTCTGTTCTTTTCACAATCTAAACATACCATATCTCTCATGAAAGAAATTTCCAAGAGTTCTTTTACCAGTTTCTTAGTTGATAGCCTTGAGATAGCATCCATGTTAGCATGTCCTAGCCTCATGTGCCATAGCCAGCTTTCATCTTGATTGACTGCTAGGCACTTACCTCTACCGTTACTACTTTCTAAAAAGAAAACATATATATTGTCTTCCCTAATCTTTTCATATATGGGATTTCCAGTAGACATTTCATATATAGAGCATTTATCTTTCACAAAGTTGATACCATAACCGTTATCTGCTAAATGACCGATGCTCAACAGGTTATGTTTCAATTCTGTGACTAGACAAATGTCTTTTATTTCTAGGTAGGAAGATATACCAACAGTTCAAATTCCTATAATATTACCTCTAAGATTATTACCAAAGGAAATATATCCTTCTCTCTGTATCGATAGCGTAGCTAATAAGGATGCATCACCGTCAAGTGCCGCGGACATCCGCTATCGAGGATCCATTTGCTTTTAGCATGAGAGGGTTAGATGTCCACCTGCAAAATGAGTAAATGCCTTTGGTACACATTTCTTCAAGGGTCCAACTTGATTAGTTTTAGGAATCCAAGTAAGTATATTTGTGTCAACTAATTTTCTAGATCCACAATACTATGATATGTGCCCGCGTTTACCACAGTATGTGCATGTAATTTTTGAAGTAGAATTCTTTGTTAATGTGTTGACATGCTTATTTTGTGTCTTTCTTGAAAACTTGTATATGAAAGCATAGTTATGAGAAACGTGTTGCTTATGTGCTTTACCAAAGACCTTTGTGGTACATGCAAGTATTATGACTAACCTTAGGCTGTGTAACAGGGGTGACCTGTTTGCCTAATTTGATCTCCAACTTTTTAAAGAATATACAAGACTCTTCGAATTTAGCAGTCATATCTGTGAGTCTCTGTGTAGTGACCAAGTGTCTCTTCTTCTCTATGTCATATAGTTTTTTGTACTTTGACATAGTCTCTTCTTTCTTTTCTATGGTAGGGGAGCCTCATGATAGTCCAGTATAATCTTGGCTATCTTCTCCATTTTACCGATAGTAGACGTCTCTTTAATATCTTTAATAAGATTATACATTATTGCTACTTCGGTTGCGTATGCCTTAATCTCCTTGCGAGACTGCTTGTACTTGTCTAGTACATTTTTGTGCTCTTCAAGTAGTTCGCTGAAGGCATTATCTAACTGGTTAAATATAAAATTATCGTAAAGAGAGTTTTCTGATACCTTTTCATATTCCATCAGGTAGACATTTGTACTATTATTTGGTCTGTCCTCTTCTTCTGATTCACTGGCCTCACTTTCGTGCCAGATGCTGGTGTTTGCGTACTTCCGACCAATTGTTGCTTTTTTGCTCGATCTTGATCGATCATATGGACTGCTTTTGTTTGCTAGTAGACAATCCTTCTTCATGTGCCCTAACTTCTTGCATCCAAAGTAAATAGTATCTTCTTTGTTGCTTTTATGGCTATCCTTCTTCTTTCGGCTTGATCGCTCAAACATTAAGAATTTCTTAAAGTTCTTGACCAGTAGGGCATGTTTATCACCAACAGAATCTTCATCATCAGTACCATTACATGAGACTCTTCTGGCTTGGACTTTGAAGGTGATGGATTTTCTTTAGGAGATGCCTCTTCAAAGTCTTGTAAATCCATCTCCTGGGTCATGAGCTTGGCCATAATTGTCTCTAATGTCATCGTAGTGAGGTCATTTTCTTCTATTATTGCGGTGATCTTCGGGTTCCAGTTCTTGGTTAGAGCCTACAGTACCTTCCTCAACTTCTCCTGGTTGTTGTAATCCTTTCTAGAATTAGTAATTCTAGAAAATGAGTGAATATCTATGTAATTAATTCACCGGGTTTCATCTTGAATACCTCGTACTCCTGTGTCAATATCTACAAATCTTGGATTCCTTTACTTGGGAAGTTCCTTCATGAGTTACCTCAGAAAGTCTCCAAATCTCATTAGATATGCACAAGTAGATACACAATTGAACTCGCTTTTGCCAATTATACAGAATAGTGCATTGATGGCTCATGCATCTAGACTAGCCTGTGTTTTTTTATGCTCAGTATACTTATCATGGGACTTGTCTACTAGAACACCATCAATCACTGTTCTAGGTGATTTCTTGTAACCGTTTATAACTATCGACCAAAGATTGAAGTCTAGTGACTTAAGAAAGAAAATCATTCGTATTTTCTAATATGTATAGCTTGTTCCATCAAATAGTTGTGGATTGTCCTTCATCGTTGAACATAGGTTTAACGGCTACCATATATACTCTCTAGGTAGCTATGTATATATATAACCTGCTCTGATACCAATTATAGGATCGTTGAGCACCTCTAGAGGGAAGTAAATAGAGTGTGTGCCTGCAGCAAAATAAATATCACAAATTAAAATTTAAGTAATACGGCTAATCAAAGACAAATAAGAGCAGATGAATATCAGTACATGAATAGTAGTAAAGGTAAAGAGTTAAGAATAATCAAACTTAGTGACTATATATTGGTATCCCTCGTAGAGGACTAGTCCAGTCTCGAGTACTCCTGCTCGATGTTAATCTACTATGACACAAGCTTTAACTGAGTCCTTACAACTTTTACAATACCGTGCTTGGGGACAAGTGCACGACCAACTTCAACAACACCGTACTTGGAGACAAGTGCAACGACCAACTTCAACATCATCGTGCTTGGCGACGAGTGTACGACCGACTCCAGAAGGAGTTTAAAAACTAGAACATTTTCTGAGGTAGCCTCCGATACAACTCTTCAAAACCAAATTCTAGATTGAACTGAACTGATACTGGCTTGGCTAAGAGTAGTATAGGCTAAATATAAAAGTGTATAGCTCGTAGAAAATACTTAAGGAATATAGAGAAACGAAAGTGAATGGGATTGGATGATTGAAAAATATGAAAGTTCTTCTCTATTTATAGTATTTTTATGAACCAAATTTAGGCAAAGTTCGAATGCAGATATCTCACATTCGAACATTGGATACAGATATTCAGGAAGTTCAAAAACAGGTTGAACAACCTTGATCGAACTCGGGCCGAACTCGAGCCGAGTTCGGTCAGGGTCAGAATAGAACTGATTTGGGCTATTTGATGGATTTTAGGCTTGTTTGTTTGTAGACTTTGAATGAAAATTTTGTGGATAGAAAGGTTGTATTTTGTGGACTAAAAATAGCTAAGACAGTACTGATCCGATCAATCTTACATACTTTTCAAGACTCAAATAGAGATAAAATACAGAAAAAATATGTAAAAGTCTTCATTTTGAGTTCTTGATGACGACACGATGTTTATAGCAGTAAGAGTAGACATTTTGAGTTGATACCTATAGCTGTTTATATTTTACATATCGACCAACATGGACGTTGGTTATCAAAATCAGGTATCATCATAACTAATGGGCCAACAACATTTATTATATTTCTCCATTAACATGTTTAATTCTTAATGATTATTCTGCTGATGTAGCCTAGTTTAACAAGTTTTATTTCTTTGTCATGAGCTTGTTCAGACAGTTGTATTAAGATCTGGCCAAATTTGCTTTTTCTTATCTTTCTTGGTATTTAATCTTCTGGAATCAGGTGTACTATTATTTTGCAACATTAGTACACTTGCTTCTCATTTAAGATGATATCCTATGGATTGATATATAGTTGAACTTGCTAGATATAGTTAAATGTGACCTCTAGACAGCTTATACGTATTCAAGTTGGGCTGGAGTCCACTTGATACGTTGCTAGCATATTTATCTGTCATAGTCCTATGTATTTTGGGACTGGGGCATTACACCCCATAATCGTGAGATTTAATCTTTTAGACATTGATTATGGGATTCGATTGACTCGACACATAGCACAAACCGTCTCCCTTTTAGAATACTATGGTGTGGAGACTCAGTCAGGTGAAGGCCTTTTAGAACACTGTGGTATGGAGACTCATTCAGGTGAAAGGCCTTCTAGAAGCCTTGCCTCGTGATGTCTTGGTCGAATGAGAGCTTAGGGAATGATGTCGAGCTGTATTGGAGATCAATCGAGGAGATGAACCCGTGGCCTTATACTTCTGTCGACTGTCAAGGAGGTGGCAAAGACGATACAGGCACTGTACTGGCATAGGGTACGAAGTGCCTGGGAACACCATGTATTGTCAGACTTGGTGGATAGTGGACAGACCGTCTGAGAAGCTATAGAAAGTCTCTGGGCTGTACAAGGAGTCTGATGCCCTTCACTCGCATGGTCTAATATGGTTCAGTTGAGTGGGAATAGAGAATTTCCATGCTTCTATAAGACCCCTGACATAAGTTTGAAATACTTTGAACATAAGCATGGATGTAGTGAGTCTTTGGCTACATGGGCTTTGTTTGTTAGGGCTCAGTAATACGGTTGGTCTTCTAGTGACACCGTCAATAAGGAAGCACTTGAAACATTGCCAAGTTGTTAGGCATTTATTGATATATGTTTAGGACTTGATGAGATCTCGCTTCGGGCTTTAATTTGTCATTATCTAGAGGATTCGAATCATGCCTTGAGGAGATCGAGGCATCAGATTCATTATGAGCACTTTTCTGCTTCCTAATGCCTTAATGGTGTACTTGAAGTGTCCATGGCTCCCTCTATAAAAAAAGGGCCATTGCCTTTCAGTTCATCCACCATCTCCTCCATGTCTTTGAAGAAAACTTCTCATCAGAGGTGCTCCAGAAGTCAAGGATGTCACGACCAGCACCCGGTATAGGGCCACAAGTACGTGACAGTGTCTAGCCTACGTCGCAGTCTTGGTGGTAGAACGTTGTCTAGGTCTACTAAAATAATAGTGAATATAATAACCTGTCAATATGTCTCATCTCCAATTGGATGACAAATATGAAATAGCATACTCAATCACAAATCTGTGAGGAAGATATAAAGGCACGATAAATGATAATGACCTAAAGAGAAATATCCAGTAGTGCAGAGTATTATAATACATATCCAGTGTCAAATATATCAATACATGTCTGAATAATAATAGTAGGCTAATGAGATAGTGCTAGAGACATAGTCTAGTATGAAGCCTAGTCTACTTGTTTGTCATTGATTATAAAAGAACATAACAGTTTTATGGGATGACTGGACATTTACTTCACAACACAAACTCGCTTGTACAAAGAAAGCCTAGGGATGAAAACTTAGGTACAGCAATCTAAGTACAATTGTTTAGTTTTTTTGGTGGGTGACGGTAGAGGCTCGTGAGAGTGCTATCAACTCTCCCTTACTCCTTGGACGATCGGACGTAGCCTTGGCTCCGATGAAAAAATGCTCTCGGGATGTGTGGGGAGATTCTTCTGTGCGTCGTCGCTCTCTCTTTGTGTGTCTCTATCTCTCTCCTCTAGCAAAGGAATGACACCTTGCTATTCATAAGAGTGGAGTGTGATAAGTAGGGTTTGCAATGGTTGCTCCTTGAAAAGTGGGCGGTTAGGAATTGGTCATGATTTGCCTTGATCTTGTTTGTTGGAAATTAATCTGGGCCGTCAATATTGATTGTAACAAATTTGGACAGTTAATGTTGATTGCACCAAATCTGCTTGGGCAATTAAAGTTGATTGCAACAAATCTGCATGGACAGTTAATGTTGATTGCAACAAATCTGTATCGTGATGATTTGTTGATATCAGCAAATCCGAATGAATAAATCTTGGTCAATCTCCTGCCACGTGTCCCAACTGCCTGTTATGTCGATTGCTATAAATCTGGATTGTTAGAATTTGATCAACCCCTGCCACGTGTCCCAACTACTGCGAGCCGCATGGAGGACTATCATAGTTGGGCCGCATGAGTGTGGCCTCGTGTCAGAGCCGCATAAGGGTGGCCTTATCTGAACCGCATAGAATTCCTTAATCCGAGCCGCATGAGAGTGGCCCCTATGATCTGAGCCTCATGGGAGTAGCAGCCGCATGGGGGTATCCCCCAACCGACCTGCATAAGGGTGGCCACGTGTCAGAGCCGCATGGGTATGGTTTCCCAAAATTGGAGCTGCATGAGGGTGGCCCCCATGATCCGAGCCGCATGGGAGTAGCAGCCGCATGGGGGTAGCCCTCAACCGAACCACATAAGGGTGGACACATGTCAGAGCCGCATGGGTGTGGCTTCCCAAAATCGGAGCCGCATGAGGATGGCCCCCACGATTCGAGCCGCATGGGAGCAGCAGCCGTATGGGAGTGGCTGCTGCATGAAGGATGGTAGCCGCATAGGGAGCTTCAGAATTGATGGATCATGCCAGCTATAAAGATTTTCTTCATTTCCCTAGGAGCGCATCATTATGTCAGAGTCATCATTGCAGCTTTATGTTAGAGCTGTCAATTCACCTTTATGTCAGAGCTGTCAATTCACCTTTATGTCAGAGCTGCCGTGTTACATCAGAGCATTAAATGAGGTCGCTGCTTGATAGCCAGCTGTAGAGGCAAACCGCATAGGGCCACGTGGCTTTTATCCGAGCCGCATGGAGCTATTGGGGATTTCTGAGCCGCATGAGGCTCTGAAGGACTTTTGAGCCGTATGAAGCTTTAAGAGAATCTTTGAACCGCATGAGACTCCCTTTGTTTTGGGCCGCATGGACTTTCATGTTCTTTTTCATGCTTTTACAAGTCCTCCTTCAAATTTTTCAATTTGTAAAATTAAAATACTTTGAATAAGAAGCATGACTATGTCCACATAAGTTCTTCTGGCCGCATAGGATGTTCTGGCCGTATGGACTTCCTAGCCGCATGGACTTCCTAGCCGCATGGACTGCCTGGCCGCATGGACTGCCTGGCCACATGGACTGCCTGGCCGTATGGACTATTCTGGCCACATATTGTCCTCTCTGCCATGTGTGTGTCTCAATTAATTGCCCTTGATTTATTTTGGTTTTAAAGCCGTCTTTTGGGGTGAATCCCAAGAGTCGGTTTATTAAATATTTGAATTTTTGCCTTGATAAATCTCCTGCATGAGAGGGGATGAAATCCCAAGAGTCAGTTTTATCTGTTGTACATAATCCGAAGCGTTCCATCGGTCCACGTGCCCCCTCTTGTTCGTCTATAAATAAGGCTAATTTTTAGAGAGAAACTCTTTACTCTCTTCTCTTATTCGAACCTCTCTTGCCCTAGCTGCCGTCTTCTTCCTCTTCTTCTTCGATCATCGATGGCCCCAAAGACTTCCAAGGCTATGGCGAAGGGTAAGGGGGTGGCTTCTACGTCAAATGCGGCACCTGAAGTTCATCTCGACGTTCACCCCGCCATCGCTGGTAAGGAAATTGCATGAACTCAGAACCTAACCGTCATGGCTATGTCACATATTTTATGCGCGGGCCTTCTTCGTCTTCATTGAACTGTTCAAATTGTATGTGTTGTATGTATGTCCTATATCCAAGCCGCATGGGGGTATACCCCATGTCCGAGCTGCATGAGAGTCGTATAGTGGCCGCATAAGCACTTTGGAAACTGACCCTTATAAGGACTCGTCGAACAGAACTACATAAGTCCCTCTGAACTGAGCTGCATGAAGCCCTATCAAACAGGACTGCGTAAGCCCCCTTTAAACTGTGTCGCATAAGGCCCTGCTAAACCGAACCGCATAAGCTCATCTGGACTAAGCCGCATAAGGTTTCGCTAAGCAGAACCACATAAGCTCATCTGAACTGGGCCGCATAAGGCCGCGCTAAGCAGAACCGCATAATCTCCATCAAAATAGTGCCGCATGAAGCTGCGCTAAGCCGAGCCGCATAAGCTTATCTGAGCTGGGCCGCATGAGGCTACGCTAGGCCGAGCCGCATAAGCTCACCTGAACTAGGCTGCATGAGGCCGCGTTGAACCGAGCCGCATAAGCTCACTTTGAACTGGGCCGCATAAAGTCCCGCCAATATAGAGCCGCATAAGCCAGAAGCACTAAGTTGGTTTCACCCGGCTATCATCTAACTTTGTTTCTTTTATCCTTTTTCAGTGAATCTGAAGTCAATCCAGCGGGGAACCCCTGGTGGGTTCGGCCCAATCTACTGTGGGTGTACTATTCGACCACTTAGTCCAATATGTGACGAACCAGCTTCCCACAAATGAGCCTATGGAGAGGCTGATGCTATCAGGAACCAGCCCTTCTACTTTCTCTGCGCCATAATAAACTTGGGGTAATTGGAGGGAAAATACCTGAAGCCGGCGTTCCTCTTTGGGGATGCCTTGACTGTGAAGAACCCTCGAGTGCTGGATATATCCTAGAGTTGGAACTTTACTCTTGACGGTATGGCGGTCCATATCCCTCCTATGGTGCGTCATTTTCCTCTGTCATGGTTCAACATGTTACCGATGGACAGAAAGATGGTGGACTCCAAGCAAGTCGGGGATAATTGTGGGCAACATCCATTATAACAGGAATTTGGGGTCAACGTATGCGGGTAGGGAACCGGTCAGTCGGTACGTGATGAGACTGGCCCCGGGCACCTTCATAAATGTATCGGGTCCCAATTTTACGTTCTCTCAAGCTGACACCTTCTTGAACCAGCTTGTTCGGAAGGGGTCCTATCCCGTCGGCCGGTTGGCGCTGCTGAATTGGATAAACCCTATCCCTGCATGGGCCAACTTGACCACGTAGATTCTACGAAAGTATGAGACTCCCCTGCGTGAGATCGGCCTCTACCACGCCACTCGGGGCAGATGTCATGGTCTACCCATAAATAAGCCGTTGTTCATGGCTCTCCTGGAGATGTACAACCGGCAGATGAAAACCTTCTTCACGCTTGGAGGGGAGCTGGGACTCGCTCTCCACGAGATGTACATTATTTCCAAGCTGCCCTGTGTCACCCTTATTTCCCGTATTTTCTCGTATTTTGTATTTATACTCGTATCTGTATTTTGGCATGTATTTTTATTTTTCTCAGCTTGTGAAATTTTGGTATTTCTTGTATTTTGGATTTTGGCTTGGCTCGGTTTTATTGGGTTGGTCTGGTTCGGTTTTTGCATGGAGCACCTTAACCTATTCTCCACCCTCAACCCACCACAACTCCCCCTCTTTATAACTCCACCAACCTCTTCTCTCTCTTCATAACCATCATTAATTTCTTCTTCTTCTTCTTCTTCCTCCACACAACTCCCCAACCATTAGGCAAGTGCATCTTGCCACTACATGAGGACCCTCTTTTCTTGTCCATTTGCTAGTTTAGGGCATGGAGATCAACATTAGAACTTGAGTTTTATGATTTGGAGCCCCATTATCATAGATCTAAGCTTTTTCTATTTTCAGATTTTGCATGGTTTGAGCTATTTATGTTGGTTTTCTATGAGTTTTGATGTTTCTATGTGGAAGAGCTTTCAGTTTCACCTAAGTTGGAACTTTGGAAATCCGGATTTGGAGTTCGGATGGCCAAGTTATGAACTTGTGAAGCTTTGGGTTCTTCTTTGGTTTTCTTGCTGTTTGGAGAAGACAGTGAGCAGTGTGCCTAGCTGTTTAGCTTACGCATACTGAGCTACGCGTGCTCTTTAGCGCTGCATACGCAGGCTTGAGTGCGCTTCCTGTTGGAAGCGTGTCTCCTTGAGCGTGCGTGACTTTCACACACTGCTTCCTTGAGCGTGCGTGACTTTCACACACTGCTTCCTTGAGCGTGCGTGACTTTCACACACTGCTCCCTTGAGCGTACGTGACTTTCACACACTGCTCCCTGTAGCGTGCGTGACTTTCACGTACACTGCTCCCTTGAGCGTGCGTGATTTTCACATACGCTGCCCCTTGAGCGTGCGTGACTTTCACATACACTGCTCCCTGTAGCGTGCGTGACTTTCATACACTGCTCCCTGTAGCGTGCGTGACCTTCCCACACTGCTCCATGTAGCGTACGTGACTTTCACGTACACTGCTCTCAGCGTGCGTGACTTTCACCTATGCTGCTCTCTCAGCGTGCGTGACTTTTCGTACGCTGCTTCCCTGACACCCCCTTGTAAAACCAGTAGCTCTTGGAGTTTTGGTCTTATTTCTTTAAGCTTGGCTTTTCTATTGTCCCGTATTTTGATATTTTATCAGATATTTCATGCCTATTTTATATCCTTACGCCTTTTGTCATGAACTTGATTTTACTTAATATGTTTGAAATGACTATTGTACATGGCTTGGGATGACAAGGAACTAGCATAACACGACAGTGACCCGTAGTGGTGCACTCCTGACATGACCAACATGACTTGATAGTGGCCCGTGGCGGCGCACTCCTGACTTGACATGACTTGATAATTTAACTTGACCTGTCTTAACACCGTGGGTGGTTCTTTCTTGCTTGCTTGTTAATCCACTTGTCCTGTCTTGCATCATGTCTAGGATGGGACTCCTGAGTACCACGGTCAGGAGTACCTACTAAAATGGATTAAGGTTAATAACTAGAATAACTCAGTAGTCATGAAGAGATGACACAGCTACAGGCAATCCTGTTACCTGGGCGCTCTTGGGATCTGTAGCCTGCCTTCGAGTAGGGCACATTTCCAGCGCACCGTCGAGTGTTGCACCCTCTAAGTCACCTAAGGGTACATTTGTCTCCCGGGCGATGTACCCACCTGAATTCAACCCTAATCTTTCGTCCTGGGTAGCCTGGATGGTCTGCGGGGCTTGTGGCTGTGGAGCAATCTCACTGCATCTTGTTAGTAATTAGGCCTGTGATAACCCTAGTTAGTTAAAGTAGTAAGCCGTAGTATCTGCTTGGCCGTGATTGATTGAATGAGGTGTAACCAGCTTAGCCATGTCTTGATCCAGTACAAGATTGCTTCATGTCTTGATTTCTTGCATTATTATCTTGCCGATAAATGGTGGGAAACCAAGCTCTGTTCAGATGAATGGTTACAACCCCGGTCCTTGTTTGGTTTACGGGTTGTGACCTGGCTATCGGAATAGTTCCATGGTTATCTCGTCGTATATCATCCTGACATGTTTTCGTAAATTTAGTTTTAATATTAGATTTTCTTGTGCTATTTGCTGGCTTTTGTTCTTATTTCGTGGCCCCCTTGTGGCACTTGCTCTTTCTGGGGTTGACCCAGCTGGTTTTATGTGGCCAGATTTCGGAGCAGCTCCCGAGGATCTACCAAGCTTCCAGCCCAATGGTGGCGACTAGAAGGAACCCAGGCTACGAGTGGGTTTTCTATTTTGTTTCGCTCACTCTATTGTAAATTTATTCTTTTGACGCGTTTAGCCGACGAGCACCTGTTAGCTCGATGCACTTTTACTTTCTGTCTGCCTACGGGCTGTAAACATGATTAACAAATCCTAGGGTTGATCATGTATGACTTAACTCTTGCTAGTCCTTGCATTTTGTACGAATAGCTTCATGATCAGCTGATATATAATATTTGGGACGCCTTTTATTGTATATTTAATGATCATACATCTTGTAATTATGTTACTTGCTTGAGATTGAGACAATAGGCTTGACCTTAAGAGACTGTTGGCTTGTAGTAAACCCTCATATCTAGACAGCCGTGACCGTATAGTTGAGATGTATTCTATTTCAATATACGTAGCTGGCTATGTCTGCCCCCGCTCTCCAGTATTCTGGTTCTAGGGCGTGACATGGTTTAAGTGGTGGCCCATGCAGGTCTTGTCAATCAAGATATGTGAGGGTTTACCGAATAGATGTCTCAATCAGTATTCGTCCTTGATCTCTGCTCATATCTTCTGAATCCCTGGATTCTTGTCCCGATCATATGCTTGTATCGTTGATCTGTCCTGGTCCTTCCTTATTGTTCCCTATGTCGTCTTCTTCAGCGACATTGTTCGTGGTCCTACTGATCAGCAAGGCGGAGCACCTCCCGCGGACCAGCAGCAACCCGGAGATCAAGCCCAGCATTCCGGAGTAGCCTCCAGAGTCGAGCCTATTGGAGAAGAGCCCCCAGTTCAGCCGGTTCAGCCTGCCGAACCTGATGATGGCACATTAGTAGGACTCGTCAGGACCTTGATAGCTTCTCAAGATCGTCGTGGAGATGCCTTGCAACAGGCAGTGGCGGATGCTTTGACCCGGGGTGGTCATCAGGGCAACAGCGCGGCCAACAGCTTCAAGCGCTTGAACCCTCCCTTCTTTGACGGTAGTGAAGATGCTATCGTCGCAGATGCTTGGCTTCAGGACACAGAGGTGGTTCTAGAAGCAGCCAAGACTCCAGAGAATGAGAAGGTGGCAGTTGTGCGCCTGCAGCTATTAGATCTTGCCCGCAGCTGGTGGGCAGCGCAGGCCGTTGGATTAGCAGCACCCATTCCATGGGCAGTGTTCAGAGAGAGATTCCAGACCAAGTATTTCGATGCCGTGGTTCGGTATGATCTGCAGACGAGGTTTACTAATCTGAAGCAAGGAGGCAGATCTGTCGACAGTTATGCATCCGAGTTTTCCAGGCTCAGTAGGTTTGCCCCCACTTTGGTGGCAACCGAGTATGATAGAGCCCAGCGGTTCCAGCAGGGACTTCACCTGGAGATCTTGTTGGCAGTTGAGCAGTTTGAGCATCAAACTTTTGATACAGTCTTGAGAGCAGCTCGGAGGCATGAGTATACCTCCCAGAGGATTATGGATAGGGCCGGAGGTCGGAAGAGATCTCACGGCCAGATGAATCAGTCTTCGGCACCAGCCCCGGCAGCCAGGGCTTTGACTATTGGAGCTCCGAGGCGAGCGGCCTCAGTAACGTCGGTTCAGCATTCCACTCTGACGTACCCTCAGCAGCAGAAGCAGAAGCAGTCTTCCGCAGTGGAATGTTCTCATTGTGGGAAGCCAGGCCATGTGGTGGCAGAGTGCCGTAGGGCACAGGGATTGTGCCTGGCTTGTGGAGCAGCAGATCATAGAATTGGAGCTTGCCCGAATAGGGGTGGTTCATCAGCATCCAACCCTTCTAGCTCTTCGGTGAGAGGACCGGCCCCAGCACCAGTTCAGCAGCAGCAGTATCAGTCTTCGAGGCCCTTGCCGCCTCAGTCTCAGGCATTCCAGCAACAGCACCCCCAGCAGTATGCACAAGCCCAAGCTCAGACCCAGAATAGGCAGAGAGGTTTCCAGCAGAGGGGACCAGCAGCCAGAGGACAAGGTCAGGCCATGATGATGGCTATGGAAGAAGAAGTTGTACCAGGTGAGGTAGTGGCAGGTACTATTCTCGTCAACTCCTTTCCAGCTTCAGCTTTATTTGGTTCTGGTGCATCGCATTCATTTATGTCTGCACTATTCGCGACACGGATAGGATTGGAGCCTGAGTCATTATCAGTGAGGCTCAATATACTTACTGGTAATGGTCTTGTGGGGGTAGATCGAGTGTTTTCCTCGTGTCGGATCGTAGTTAGCGGTAGGGAGTTCCCCGCTAGATTCATAGAGTTTCCTATGACAGACTATGATGTAGTCCTAGGCATGGATTGGTTGAGGAACCAGTATGCTAGGATAGACTGCCATGTTGGCAGAGTTGTCTTTAGTATCCCCGGCGAGCCAGAGTTTTCATTTTTCAGAGGCACAGTGGAGCCATCTTCCCCAGCATTGCGGATGGCAGTAGCAGCAGTGCAGTTACCCCAGATAGTTGATGAGTTTCCAGATGTCTTTCCAGAGGAGCTTCCAGGGATGCCGCCGGAGCGGGAGATTGAGTTCACTATAGACTTGATTCCCGGGACAGCACCAGTATCAGAGCGAGTCTACAGGATGGCGCCTTCAGAGTTGGAGATTTTGTACAAGATGATTGAAGAACTGAGGACCAAGGGATTCATCCGTGCAAGTGGATCGCCTTGGGGATCCCCGATGCTTCTTGTGAAAAAGAAGGATTGTACGTCCAGGCTATGTGTTGATTATCGTACCTTGAATTCGGTAACAATCAAGAACAGATACCCTCTTCCGAGGATAGATGACTTGTTTGATCAGCTCAGAGGGGCTTCAGTGTTCTCGAAGATCGACTTGCGGTCGGGATACCACCAGATCAGAGTCAGAGAGCATGACATCCCGAAGACAGCATTCAGATCGAGGTATGGACATTGGGAGTTCCTTGTTATGCCCTTTGGAGCAACCAATGCGCCGGCCGTATTCATGGACCTCATGAATCGCATTTTCATGCCTTACTTGGATCAATTTGTGATTGTGTTCCTAGATGACATCCTGGTCTACAGCAAGAGTGAAGCAGAGCATGAGCAGCATCTCAGAGTCGTCCTTCAGACGCTTAGGGAGCATCAGTTGTATGCCAAGTTCAGTAAATACGAGTTCTGGCTCGATCGCATTTCATACTTGGGTCACATCATTACCCGAGGAGGAGTGGAAGTGGATCCCCAGAAGATTGTGGCTATCGAGTCATGGCCGGTACCCAGGTCAGTGGCAGAGGTTCGCAGCTTCCTTGGATTGGCCGGCTACTACCGGCGGTTCGTTTCAGACTTCGCAAGGATTTCAGTGCCGATGACCCAGTTGACCCGCAAAGATGTGCCATTTGTTTGGACAGCAGAGTGTCAGGAATCTTTTGAGAAGTTGAAGCGAGGTTTGATAACGGCTCCCATTCTTACCATTCCAGATGGGACCGGAGGATTCACAGTTTATTGTGACGCTTCAGACAGAGGATTGGGGTGTGTCTTGATGCAGCATGGGAAGGTAATATCTTATGCGTCACGTCAACTTCGTGATCATGAGAAGAATTACCCGACCCACGACTTGGAATTGGCGGCGGTAGTGTTTGCTTTGAAGTTGTGGAGACACTACTTGTACGGAGATAGAGTGGAGATCTTTACTGATCATAAGAGCCTGAAGTATGTTTTCACCCAGAAGGACCTTAATATGCGGCAGAGAAGATGGCTCGAGCTACTAGTGGACTATGATGTGGATTTGCAGTATCATCCCGGAAAGGCCAACGTTGTAGCAGATGTATTGAGTAGGAGAGCCGGAGTTTATCTCCTGACGGCGCAACCAGAATTATTGGCAGATCTTCAGAAGATGGGAATTGAAGTGGTTCTTCCTACCAGTGTGGCATTGATGGCCAGTCTACAGGTTCAGTCCAGCATAGTTGAGAGGATCCGGATGGTGCAGTCAACAGATTCTAAGATCCAGCGACTCAGAGCAGAGTGTGAAGCAAGAAGAAGGCCAGAGTTATGTATTCATGAAGACGGTACACTTCGGCACGGCACTCGTCTTTGTGTACCTAGTGGAGATATCAGACAGGAAGTCATGGCAGAAGCCCACAGTTCACAGTATTCTATTCATCCGGGTGGTACGAAGATGTACCGTGATATTCGTCAGCATTTTTGGTGGAATGGCATGAAGAGGGAGATAGCCCGGTTTGTCTCTCAGTGTTTGGTTTGTCAACAGGTTAAAGCTGAACATCAGAGGCCCGCTGGACTTCTTCAGCCCTTACCGATCCCAGAATGGAAATGGGAACATATAACCATGGATTTCGTGACCGGATTGCCCAGATCTCCGGCCAGCAGAGATGCTATTTGGGTAATTGTGGACAGGCTTACCAAGGTTGCACACTTTCTCCCGTTCAGAGTTGGACAGTCGACGGCGCAGCTAGCAGAGATGTACCTCAGGCAGATCGTCAGGCTTCACGGTGTGCCAGTCAGCATCACCTCAGACAGGGATTCAAGATTCACATCACACTTTTGGCGCAGCTTGCAGAAGAGTTTGGGGACTCACCTTCAATTCTGCTCAGCTTATCACCCGCAGACGGATGGTCAATCAGAGCGCACAATCCAGACTCTTGAAGATATGTTGAGATCCTGTACCCTTGACTTTGGTGGTTCATGGGAGAATCATCTGCACTTGGTGGAATTCTCGTACAACAACAGTTATCAGGCCAGTATCCAGATGGCACCCTTCGAGGCTCTTTATGGCAGGAAGTGCAGATCCCCGCTAGCATGGGACGATGTCGGGGAGAGGCAGATGCTCGGACCCGAGTTGATTTCCCAGACGGTTGAAGTGGTCAGGAAGGTCAGAGATCACCTCCGAGTTGCCCAGGACCGCCAGCGCCATTGGGCCGATGCTCATCGGCGTCCCTTAGAATTTGCTGTCGGCGACCATGTATTCCTTAGGATCTCGCCTAACCGCGGCGTCATTCGCTTCGGCGTGCGGGGAAAGCTTAGTCCTAGGTATATAGGGCCGTTCGATATTCTAGAGCGAGTAGGAGATGTATCCTATCGTCTCGCTCTTTCGCCGTCGCTAAGTGAGGTGCATGATGTATTCCATGTGTCCCAACTACGACAGTATATTCCGAACCCGAGCCACATCCTAGACCATTCGGAATTGGTTGTTGGTACCAACCTTTCGTATGAGGAGAGGCCCGTGTCTATATTGGACCGGAGGGAAAAGATACTCAAGAACAAGACTATTAAATTAGTCCGTGTTGCTTGGGGTCATCACTCTCTGGGTGAGTCAACGTGGGAGCGTGAGGACGACATCCGATCGCGATATCCCTACCTGTTTGACTCGTGAGGTATAATGTCTTTCTTATGCCTTATATTTTCCCTTCCTTGCTTGTATTATATGATTGCATGACTGAACTGCTTAGTGTAACTTGCCTGTGCTTAGTGTAGCTTGTCGTGACAATCTCTAGCTCCTTGATTAAATTCCGAGGACGGAATTCTTTTAAGGTAGGTAGAGTTGTCACCCTCATTTCCCGTATTTTCTCGTATTTTATATTTATACTCGTATCTGGATTTTGGCATGTATTTTTATTTTTCTCAGCTTATGAAATTTTGGTATTTCTCGTATTTTGGGTTTTGGCTTGGCTCGGTTTTATTGGGTTGGTCTAGTTCGGTTTTTGCATGGAGCACCTTAACCTATTCTCCACCCTCAACCCACCACAACTCCCCCTCTTTATAACTCCACCAACCTCTTCTCTCTCTTCATAACCATCATTAATTTCTTCTTCTTCTTCTTCTTCCTCCACACAACTCCCCAACCATTAGGCAAGTGCATCTTGCCACTACATGAGGACCCTCTTTTCTTGTCCATTTGCTAGTTTAGGGCATGGAGATCAACATTAGAACTTGAGTTTTATGATTTGGAGCCCCATTATCATAGATCTAAGCTTTTTTTATTTTCGGATTTTGCATGGTTTGAGCTATTTATGTTGGTTTTCTATGAGTTTTGATGTTTCCATGTGGAAGAGCTTTCAGTTTCACCCAAGTTGGAACTTTGGAAATCCGGATTTGGAGTTCGGATGGCCAAGTTATGAACTTATGAAGCTTTGGGTTCTTTTTTGGTTTTCTTGCTGTTTGGAGAAGACAGTGAGCAGTGTGCCTAGCTGTTTAGCTTACGCATACTGAGCTACGCGCGCTCTTTAGCGCTGCGTACGCAGGCTTGAGTGCGCTTCCTGTTGGAAGCGTGTCTCCTTGAGCGTGCGTGACTTTCACACACTGCTTCCTTGAGCGTGCGTGACTTTCACACACAGCTTCCTTGAGCGTGCGTGACTTTTACACACTGCTCCCTTGAGCGTACATGACTTTCACACACTGCTCCCTGTAGCGTGCGTGACTTTCACGTACACTGCTCCCTTGAGCGTGCGTGATTTTCACATACGCTGCCCCTTGAGCGTGCGTGACTTTCACGTACACTGCTCCCTGTAGCGTGCGTGACTTTCACACACTGCTCCCTGTAGCGTGCGTGACCTTCCCACACTGCTCCATGTAGCGTACGTGACTTTCACGTACACTGCTCTCAGCGTGCGTGACTTTCACCTATGCTGCTCTCTCAGCGTGCGTGACTTTTCGTACGCTGCTTCCCTGACACCCCCTTGTAAAACCAGTAGCTCTTGGAGTTTTGGTCTTATTTCTTTAAGCTTGGCTTTTCTATTGTCCCGTATTTTGATATTTTATCAGATATTTCATGCCCATTTTATGACTTGATTTTACTTAATATATTTGAAATGACTATTGTACATGGCTTGGGATGACAAGGAACTAGCATAACACGGCAGTGACCCGTAGTGGTGCACTCCTGACATGACCAACATGACTTGATAGTGGCCCGCGGCGGCGCACTCCTGACTTGACATGACTTGATAATTTAACTTGACCTGTCTTGACACCGTGGGTGGTTCTTTCTTGCTTGCTTGTTAATCCACTTGTCCTGTCTTGCATCATGTCTAGGATGGGACTCCTGAGTACCACGGTCAGGAGTACCTACTAAAATGGATTAAGGTTAATAACTAGAATAACTCAGTAGTCACGAAGAGATGACACAGCTACAGGCAATCCCGTTACCTGGGCGCTCTTGGGATCTGTAGCCTGCCTTCGAGTAGGGCACATTTCCAGCGCACCGTCGAGTGTTGCACCCTCTAAGTTACCTAAGGGTACATTTGTCTCCCGGGCGATGTACCCACCTGAATTCAACCCTAATCTTTCCTCCTGGGTAGCCTGGATGGTCTGCGGGGCTTGTGGCTGTGGAGCAATCTCACTGCATCTTGTTAGTAATTAGGCCTGTGATAACCCTAGTTAGTTAAAGTAGTAAGCCGTAGTATCTGCTTGGCCGTGATTGATTGAATGAGGTGTAACCAGCTTAGCCATGTCTTGATCCAGTACAAGATTGCTTCCTGTCTTGATTTCTTGCATTATTATCTTGCCGATAAATGGTGGGAAACCAAGCTCTGTTCAGATGAATGGTTACAACCCCGGTCCTTGTTTGGTTTACGGGTTGTGACCTGGCTATCGGAATAGTTCCATGGTTATCTCGTCGTATATCATCCTGACATGTTTTCATAAATTTAGTTTTAATATTAGATTTTCTTGTGCTATTTGCTGGCTTTTGTTCTTATTTCGTGGCCCCCTTGTGGCACTTGCTCTTTCTGGGGTTGACCCAGCTGGTTTTATGTGGCCAGATTTCGGAGCAGCTCCCGAGGATCTACCAAGCTTCCAGCCCAATGGTGGCGACTAGAAGGAACCCAGGCTACGAGTGGGTTTTCTATTTTGCTTCGCTCACTCTATTGTAAATTTATTCTTTTGACGCGTTTAGCCGACGAGCACCTGTTAGCTCGATGCACTTTTACTTTCTGTTTGCCTACGGGCTGTAAACATGATTAACAAATCCTAGGGTTGATCATGTATGACTTAACTCTTGCTAGTCCTTGCATTTTGTACGACTAGCTTCATGATCAGCTGATATATAATATTTGGGACGCCTTTTATTGTATATTTAATGATCATACATCTTGTAATTATGTTACTTGCTTGAGATTGAGACAATAGGCTTGACCTTAAGAGACTATTGGCTTGTAGTAAACCCACATATCTAGACAGTCGTGACCGTATAGTTGAGATGTATTCTATTTCAATATACGTAGCTGGCTATGTCTGCCCCCGCTCTCCAGTATTCTGGTTCTGGGGCATGACATGGTTTAAGTGGTGGCCCATGCAGGTCTTGTCAATCAAGATATGTGAGGGTTTACCGAATAGATGTCTCAATCAGTATTCGTCCTTGATCTCTGCTCATATCTTCTGAATCCCTGGATTCTTGTCCCGATCATATGCTTGTATCGTTGATCTGTCCTGGTCCTTCCTTATTGTTCCCTATGTCGTCTTCTTCAGCGGCATTGTTCGTGGTCCTACCGATCAGCAAGGCGGAGCACCTCCCGCGGACCAGCAGCAACCCGGAGATCAAGCCCAGCATTCCGGAGTAGCCTCCAGAGTCGAGCCTATTGGAGAAGAGCCCCAGTTCAGCGGTTCAGCCTGTCGAACCTGATGATGGCACATTAGTAGGACTCGTCAGGACCTTGATAGCTTCTCAAGATCGTCGTGGAGATGCCTTGCAACAGGCAGTGGCGGATGCTTTGACCCGGGGTGGTCATCAGGGCAACAGCGCGGCCAACAGCTTCAAGCGCTTGAACCCTCCCTTCTTTGACGGTAGTGAAGATGCTATCGCCGCAGATGCTTGGCTTCAGGACACAGAGGTGGTTCTAGAAGCAGCCAAGACTCCAGAAAATGAGAAGGTGGCAGTTGTGCGCCTGCAGCTATTAGATCTTGCCTGCAGCTAGTGGGCAGCGCAGGCCGTTGGATTAACAGCACCCATTCCATGGGCAGTGTTCAGAGAGAGATTCCAGACCAAGTATTTCGATGCCGTGGCTCGGTATGATCTGCAGACGAGGTTTACTAATCTGAAGCAAGGAGGTAGATCTGTCGACAGTTATGCATCCGAGTTTTCCAGGCTCAGTAGGTTTGCCCCCACTTTGGTGGCAACCGAGTATGATAGAGCCCAGCGGTTCCAGCAGGGACTTCACCTGGAGATCTTGTTGGCAGTTGAGCAGTTTGAGCATCAAACTTTTGATACAGTCTTGAGAGCAGCTCGGAGGCATGAGTATACCTCCCAGAGGATTATGGATAGGGCCGGAGGTCGGAAGAGATCTCACGGCCAGATGAATCAGTCTTCGGCACCAGCCCCGGCAGCCAGGGCTTTGACTATTGGAGCTCCGAGGCGAGCGGCCTCAGTAACGTCGGTTCAGCATTTCACTCCGACGTACCCTCAGCAGCAGAAGCAGAAGCAGTCTTCCGCAGTGGGATGTTCTCATTGTGGGAAGCCAGGCCATGTGGTGGCAGAGTGCCGTAGGGCACAGGGATTGTGCTTGGCTTGTGGAGCAGCAGATCATAGAATTGGAGCTTGCCCGAACAGGGGTGGTTCATCAGCATCCAACCCTTCTAGCTCTTCGGTGAGAGGACCGGCCCCAGCACCAGTTCAGCAACGGCAGTATCAGTCTTCGAGGCCCTTGCCGCCTCAGTCTCAGGCATTCCAGCAACAGCACCCCCAGCAGTATGCACAAGCCCAAGCTCAGACCCAGAATAGGCAGAGAGGTTTCCAGCAGAGGGGACCAGCAGCCAGAGGACAAGGTCAGGCCATGATGATGGCTATGGAAGAAGAAGTTGCACCAGGTGAGGTAGTGGCAGGTACTATTCTCGTCAACTCCTTTCCAGCTTCAGCTTTATTTGGTTCTGGTGCATCGCATTCATTTATGTCTGCACGATTCGCGACACGGATAGGATTGGAGCCTGAGTCATTATCAGTGAGGCTCAATATACTTACTGGTAATGGTCTTGTGGGGGTAGATCGAGTGTTTTCCTCGTGTCGGATCGTAGTTAGCGGTAGGGAGTTCCCCGCTAGATTCATAGAGTTTCCTATGGCAGACTATGATGTAGTCCTAGGCATGGATTGGTTGAGGAACCAGTATGCTAGGATAGACTGCCATGTTGGCAGAGTTGTCTTTAGTATCCCCGACGAGCCAGAGTTTTCATTTTTCAGAGGCGCAGTGGAGCCATCTTCTCCAGGATTGCGGATGGCAGTAGCAGCAGTGCAGTTACCCCAGATAGTTGATGAGTTTCCAGATGTCTTTCCAGAGGAGCTTCCAGGGATGCCGCCGGAGCGGGAGATTGAGTTCACTATAGACTTGATTCCCGGGACAGCACCAGTATCAGAGCGAGTCTACAGGATGGCGCCTTCAGAGTTGGAGATTTTGTACAAGATGATTGAAGAACTGAGGACCAAGGGATTCATCCGTGCAAGTGGATCGCCTTGGGGAGCCCCGATGCTTCTTGTGAAAAAGAAGGATGGTACGTCCAGGCTATGTGTTGATTATCGTACATTGAATTCGGTGACAATCAAGAACAGATGCCCTCTTCCGAGGATAGATGACTTGTTTGATCAGCTCAGAGGGGCTTCAGTGTTCTCGAAGATCGACTTGCGGTCGGGATACCACCAGATCAGAGTCAGAGAGCATGACATCCCGAAGACAGCATTCAGATCAAGGTATGGACATTGGAAGTTCCTTGTTATGCCCTTTGGAGCAACCAATGCGCCGGCCGTATTCATGGACCTCATGAATTGCATTTTCATGCCTTACTTGGATCAATTTGTGATTGTGTTCCTAGATGACATCCTGGTCTACAGCAAGAGTGAAGCAGAGCATGAGCAGCATCTCAGAGTCGTCCTTCAGACGCTTAGGGAGCATCAGTTGTATGCCAAGTTCAGTAAATACGAGTTCTGGCTCGATCGCATTTCATACTTGGGTCACATCATTACCTGAGGAGGAGTGGAAGTGGATCCCCAGAAGATTGTGGCTATCGAGTCATGGCCGGTACCCAGGTCAGTGGCAGAGGTTCGCAGCTTCCTTGGATTGGCCGGCTACTACCGGCGGTTCGTTTCAGACTTCGCAAGGATTTCAGCGCCGATGACCCAGTTGACCCGCAAAGATGTGCCATTTGTTTGGACAGCAGAGTGTCAGGAATCTTTTGAGAAGTTGAAGCGAGGTTTGATAACGGCTCCCATTCTTACCCTTCCAGATGGGACCGGAGGATTCACAGTTTATTATGACGCTTCAGGCAGAGGATTGGGGTGTGTCTTGATGCAGCATGGGAAGGTAATATCTTATGCGTCATGTCAACTTCGTGATCATGAGAAGCATTACCCGACCCACTACTTGGAATTGGCGGCGGTAGTGTTTGCTTTGAAGTTGTGGAGACACTACTTGTACGGAGATAGAGTGGAGATCTTTACTGATCATAAGAGCCTGAAGTATGTTTTCACCCAGAAGGACCTTAATATGCGGCAGAGAAGATGGTTCGAGCTACTAGTAGACTATGATGTAGATTTGCAGTATCATCCCGGAAAGGCCAACGTTGTAGCAGATGTATTGAGTAGGAGAGCCGGAGTTTATCTCCTGACGGCACAACCAGAATTATTGGCAGATCTTCAGAAGATGGGAATTGAAGTGGTTCTTCCTACCAGTGTGGCATTGATGGCCAGTCTACAGGTTTAGTCCAGCATAGTTGAGAGGATCCGGATGGTGCAGTCAACAGATTCTAAGATCCAGCGACTCAGAGCAGAGTGTGAAGCAGGAAGAAGGCCAGAGTTATGTATTCATGAAGACGGTACACTTCGGCACGGCACTCGTCTTTGTGTACCTAGTGGAGATATCAGACAGGAAGTCATGGCAGAAGCCCACAGTTCACAGTATTCTATTCATCCGGGTGGTACGAAGATGTACCGTGATATTCGTCAGCATTTTTGGTGGAATGGCATGAAGAGGGAGATAGCCCGGTTTGTCTCTCAGTGTTTGGTTTGCCAACAGGTTAAAGCTGAACATCAGAGGCCCGCTGGACTTCTTCAGCCCTTACCGATCCCAGAATGGAAATGGGAACATATAACCATGGATTTCATGACCGGATTGCCCAGATCTCCGGCCGGCAGAGATGCTATTTGGGTAATTGTGGATAGGCTTACCAAGGTGGCACACATTCTTCCGTTCAGAGTTGGACAGTCGACGGCGCAGCTAGCAGAGATGTACCTCAGGCAGATCGTCAGGCTTCACGGTGTGCCAGTCAGCATCACCTCAGACAGGGATTCAAGATTCACATCACACTTTTGGCGCAGCTTGCAGAAGAGTTTGGGGACTCACCTTCAATTCTGCTCAGCTTATCACCCGCAGACGGATGGTCAATCAGAGCGCACAATCCAGACTCTTGAAGATATGTTAAGATCCTGTACCCTTGACTTTGGTGGTTCATGGGAGAATCATCTGCACTTGGTGGAATTCTCGTACAACAACAGTTATCAGGCCAGTATCCGGATGGCACCCTTCGAGGCTCTTTATGGCAGGAAGTACAGATCCTCGCTAGCATGGGACGATGTCGGGGAGAGGCAGATGCTCGGACCCGAGTTGATTTCCCAGACGGTTGAAGTGGTCAGGAAGGTCAGAGATCACCTCCGAGTTGCCCAGGACCGCCAGCGCCATTGGGCCGATGCTCATCGGCGTCCCTTAGAATTTGCTGTCGACGACCATGTATTCCTTAGGATCTCGCCTAACCGCGGCGTCATTCGCTTCGGCATACGGGGAAAGCTTAGTCCTAGGTATATAGGGTCGTTCGACATTCTAGAGCGAGTAGGAGATGTATCCTATCGTCTCGCTCTTCCGCAGTCGCTAAGTGAGGTGCATGATGTATTCCATGTGTCCCAACTACGACGGTATATTCCGGACCCGAGCCACATCCTAGATCATTCGGAATTGGTTGTTGGTACCAACCTTTCGTATGAGAAGAGGCCCGTGTCTATATTGGACCGGAGGGAAAAGATACTCAAGAACAAGACTATTAAATTAGTCCGTGTTGCTTGGGGTCATCACTCTCTGGGTGAGTCAACGTGGGAGCGTGAGGATGACATCCGATCGCGATATCCCTACCTGTTTGACTCGTGAGGTATAATGTCTTTCTTATGCCTTATATTTTCCCTTCCTTGCTTGCATTATATGATTGCATGACTGAACTGCTTAGTGTAACTTGCCTGTGCTTAGTGTAGCTTGTCGTGACAATCTCTAGCTCCTTGATTAAATTCCGAGGACGGAATTCTTTTAAGGTGGGTAGAGTTGTCACCCTCATTTCCCGTATTTTCTCGTATTTTGTATTTATACTCGTATCTGGATTTTGGCATGTATTTTTATTTTTCTCAGCTTGTGAAATTTTGGTATTTCTCGTATTTTGGGTTTTGGCTTGGCTCGGTTTTATTGGGTTGGTCTAGTTCGGTTTTTGCATGGAGCACCCTAACCTATTTTCCACCCTCAACCCACCACAACTCTCCCTCTTTATAACTCCACCAACCTCTTCTCTCTCTTCATAACCATCATTAATTTCTTCTTCTTCTTCTTCTTCCTCCACACAACTCCCCAACCATTAGGCAAGTGCATCTTGCCACTACATGAGGACCCTCTTTTCTTGTCCATTTGCTAGTTTAGGGCATGGAGATCAACATTAGAACTTGAGTTTTATGATTTGGAGCCCCATTATCATAGATCTAAGCTTTTCCTATTTTCGGATTTTGCATGGTTTGAGCTATTTATGTTGGTTTTCTATGAGTTTTGATGTTTCCATGTGGAAGAGCTTTCAGTTTCACCCAAGTTGGAACTTTGGAAATCCGGATTTGGAGTTCGGATGGCCAAGTTATGAACTTGTGAAGCTTTGGGTTCTTCTTTGGTTTTCTTGCTGTTTGGAGAAGACAGTGAGCAGTGTGCCTAGCTGTTTAGCTTACGCATACTGAGCTACGCGCGCTCTTTAGCGCTGCGTACGCAGGCTTGAGTGCGCTTCCTGTTGGAAGCGTGTCTCCTTGAGCGTGCGTGACTTTCACACACTGCTTCCTTGAGCGTGCGTGACTTTCACACATTGCTTCCTTGAGCGTGCGTAACTTTCACACACTGCTCCCTTGAGCGTGCGTGACTTTCACACACTGCTCCCTGTAGCGTGCGTGACTTTCACGTACACTGCTCCCTTGAGCGTGCGTGATTTTCACATACGCTGCCCCTTGAGCGTGCGTGACTTTCACGTACACTGCTCCCTGTAGCGTGCGTGACTTTCACATACTGCTCCCTGTAGCGTACGTGACCTTCCCACACTGCTCCATGTAGCGTACGTGACTTTCATGTACACTGCTCTCAGCGTGCGTGACTTTCACCTATGCTGCTCTCTCAGCGTGCGTGACTTTTCGTACGCTGCTTCCCTGACACCCCCTTGTAAAACCAGTAGCTCTTGGAGTTTTGGTCTTATTTCTTTAAGCTTGGCTTTTCTATTGTCCCGTATTTTGATATTTTATCAGATATTTCATGCCCATTTTATGACTTGATTTTACTTAATATGTTTGAAATGACTATTGTACATGGCTTGGGATGACAAGGAACTAGCATAACACGGCAGTGACCCGTAGTGGTGCACTCCTGACATGACCAACATGACTTGATAGTGGCCCGTGGCGGCGCACTCCTGACTTGACATGACTTGATAATTTAACTTGACCTGTCTTGACACCGTGGGTGGTTCTTTTTTGCTTGCTTGTTAATCCACTTGTCCTGTCTTGCATCATGTCTAGGATGGGACTCCTGAGTACCACGGTCAGGAGTACCTACTAAAATGGATTAAGGTTAATAACTAGAATAACTCAGTAGTCATGAAGAGATGACACAGCTACAGGCAATCCCGTTACCTGGGCGCTCTTGGGATCTGTAGCCTGCCTTCGAGTAGGGCACATTTCCAGCGCACCGTCGAGTGTTGCACCCTCTAAGTCATCTAAGGGTATATTTGTCTCCCGGGCGATGTACCCACCTGAATTCAACCCTAATCTTTCGTCCTGGGTAGCCTGGATGGTCTGCAGGGCTTGTGGCTGTGGAGCAATCTCACTGCATCTTGTTAGTAATTAGGCCTGTGATAACCCTAGTTAGTTAAAGTAGTAAGCCGTAGTATCTGCTTGGCCGTGATTGATTGAATGAGGTGTAACCAGCTTAGCCATGTCTTGATCCAGTACAAGATTGCTTCCTGTCTTGATTTCTTGCATTATTATCTTGCCGATAAATGGTGGAAAACCAAGCTTTGTTCAGATGAATGGTTACAACCCCGGTCCTTGTTTGGTTTACGGGTTGTAACCTGGCTATCGGAATAGTTCCATGGTTATCTCGTCGTATATCATCCTGACATGTTTTCGTAAATTTAGTTTTAATATTAGATTTTCTTGTGCTATTTGCTGGCTTTTGTTCTTATTTCGTGGCCCCCTTGTGGCACTTGCTCTTTTTGGGGTTGACCCAGCTGGTTTTGTGTGGCCAGATTTCGGAGCAGCTCCCGAGGATCTACCAAGCTTCCAGCCCAATGGTGGCGACTAGAAGGAACCCGGGCTACGAGTGGGTTTTCTATTTTGTTTCGCTCACTCTATTGTAAATTTATTCTTTTGACGCGTTTAGCCGACGAGCACCTGTTAGCTCGATGCACTTTTACTTTCTGTCTGCCTACGGGCTGTAAACATGATTAACAAATCCTAGGGTTGATCATGTATGACTTAACTCTTGCTAGTCCTTGTATTTTGTACGACTAGCTTCATGATCAGCTGATATGTAATATTTGGGACGCCTTTTATTGTATATTTAATGATCATACATCTTGTAATTATGTTACTTGCTTGAGATTGAGACAATAGGCTTGACCTTAAGAGACTGTTGGCTTATAGTAAACCCTCATATCTAGACAGCCGTGACCGTATAGTTGAGATGTATTCTATTTCAATATACGTAGCTGGCTATGTCTGCCCCCGCTCTTCAGTATTCTGGTTCTGGGGCGTGACACCCTGGGCGGAAGAAGTCTTTGAAGTGTACACCCCTACAAACGAAGAGTTCGAGGATTTGGATCGGCAGTTCCCGGTCTTTGTTGCCGTATATCGGGAATTGTTATGTCACCACAGTACCTGTCACCAGACGTCCATCAAGAAGGATGGTAGCTCGGAAGGGAGCATTCCTCACACCACATCTTGGGTCGCATACCTTTTTACACTAGACGCCTCCGGACGGGTTTTTTCCCAAGATCCTCAAACCCAGGAGGAGGTACAAAAACTGGCGTCGACTGCCAAGAGATCGAGGGCCACGAGCGACACATTTGGGAGTCAAACTGACTCATTTAGTTATTTTTATGATGGTACTCAGCGGCTGTCAGAGAAGGCACTATTGGCAGGATTCCTGATGGTGTGGCTACGAAATTGTATGGTCAGGAGGGACAGGTTCCATTGAGAGGATCAGCCGCCACTTTATCCTTCCTGCCGTAAAGCTGGTCTTTGGGGCCAGACTGGCCCTTCTTCCGGCCATGGTGTACAACATACATCATGGCCTTCGCGCCTTCTCGTCCAAGGTCATCGCTCGTGACACGGCGATGGATTTTGAGTGCATAAAGCTACCCTACCATTATCTGATGGGGTGGTTGTTGATGTACTGCCGATCTTTGATGAGGCCTGGAGCAGAAGACAGCGTTACGGCTGATGATGCTTTCATTTTCTAATATCACCATCAACCCTGGGAGTGCAGCACTATGTCAGCCTGTCGGAGGGCACTGGCGAGAGTGGACGGATACGACTTTTTTGTGTATATTCCTCATTTTACCGATAAAAAAGTGAGGGTGTACATATTGATGGTACCGGACCTCCTCACCTCTTGCCTGAGAAGATGCTCCTTTGGTTGCGTAATATCCATCCAGCGCACCTAGTATACCGTAATCGTAACAATATCTACCTGGAGCCCTATTTGCCCAGCAGGTTTTCCCGCTAGTTCGGGTATAGCCAGCTATTCTTTGACAGTCCCAGCTCTTGCCTGGGCTTTGTAGGTAGCGTCCTTGACGGTATCAGGGCCTGGTATTATTATGAGGCGGTTCATAGCCGACTCAGCTTCTCGGTTCCTGATGCTGAGGCGCCAGGGGAGATTTTGTATATGGCGGCCCTATACTATGTTACGGCGAGCAAGCCTCCCGTTAATTTTGATTCGAGTACTAGCTTCATTGCTGGTACTGGCTTGGCGGAGAAGTCCAAGGGGTCCAAGACGAGGAAGAGGAGGGCGAACACGGTTCTTGTGTCAGACTCGGAGTCCACCACTGCGGACGAAGAGGATGAAGAGCACGATGCCGATAACTCTCTCTCCTGCAGAAAAGGTGGTGGCGGATCAGCCGCCTGTTGTGCCATATGAGGTGGTGGAGGATCAGCCGCCTGTTGAGCCGAGTCCTTCCCGAAAGTGAAGCAGGCCTGACTCTGCTGTAGGTGGCAGAACCTACTCTGTGAAACGGGCTGCGGTTAGGCCTCGTCGGCTGCTCATTAAGGAGAGAGGCGAGGATATGGGCGCCATTTCGAAGGTAAATTGAATCACAACCCTCTCTTTCTTTAGCTTTTCTTGAACTATGTTCTAATTATTATTTTTTCTTTGTAGGTGTCAGAAGTGTCGGACTCTCCAGAAACGACCGCTGTTTCTGAAGTCAATCCGGCCATGACCACTTTGATTAGTGACATGTGTGCCGAGATTATTTCTACCGGGGTTCTCTCGGCGACGGTTGAGGGGTCTCATGTTGCTGAGGTCTCGACCTAGAGCGACGGGAGCTCCGCTGAACCCGTCCCCGAGACTGCTGAATTTCAACAGGGTGACGCTGATCTAGTGTATCTCCTTCCGGGGCGGCTGGGGCAGAGGAATCAGCTGAATTCGGATTGGAGGTCGCTGGTGAGGGGACTACGACAGCTGTGAGCGAACCTTAGCCTCCACAACACTCCCCTGGTAAGATAAGCCAAATCTTAACTAGTGAGGAGGCCCATGTGCTCTATTATCACATCCTTCGGGTTAAGCTGATTGATAGTTGCTCTGGACATACAGGTCCTGTCCATTTATTGCCAATGACGGACATTGTCAAGGTAGGCTTTGCCCGAGGGGATCTGGGGAAGAGAGTGTGCCGTCTCCCCTTCCAAATTATATTGAGCAGTCTCCCGCTGGATCGAGTTTGGGAGATCAGATAGCGGCACAGCCGGGGCAGGGAGCAATGGTCCCTGCGTCTTCCTCTGCTCATGTGGCTTCGGGGGTCGACCTTTTCGCCTTGCCGAATATCCAGGTTCTTCGGGTCGCGGAGGAGGAGTTAGATGCTATCCACGCGTCTTTTTGCTCGGAATTTGTTTCCCTGGTAGCAGGGGTGGCAAGTTCTGGTGCGTCTTCTTCGATACTGCTAGCTACACTTCCTTTGACGTCGTCCTCTACGGAAGTTCTGGATGAGGCATCACAGGATGTGGTTGACAGTTTCTACCATCACCTGAAGAGAGGGGTCGAAGCTACTATACAGCAGGGGACCCCCTTTGCCTTGGCCCGACAATGCGTCCGTGGCCAAATTGAAATTCTTAAAACCCTCCCGGGTGGGGCAGGAATAGTTGCACTTCTGGAGCCCAAATTGTTAGAGGCTGATCAGCTCGTGGCCCAGTTTCAACTGCTGCGGCAAGATGATCTGTCTGCAGCCATAGATCAAGAGCGTGACTTCCTCACCACTATCTTGGAGAAGGTAAGGGCTGCACGAGATACGTCTAAGCCGGTTATAACGAAGGACCTCGGTGACCTATCTCTCCAATATGACCAGCTGAGCCGCAGGAGCGAGGATTGCATAGCTCGGGTACCGGCCTCCCCTCGCAGAGTAATTGATACAAGGGAGCAGATCCTCGAGCTCTAGAGGAAGCTGGCTTTCTTGGAATCTGAGCTCGAAGCTTCCCGTGCGGATAAGGGGCTAATCATTCAGGAAGCTGAAAAGGTCACCCGAGCTTCTGCTGGCCTGGAGCATGCTATGAAGAATCTTGAGGATGGCTGGCGGGCTCATACAAATCTGGAAGATGTAGAGCGCCTGACTCAGGAGGCCAAGCGCCGGGCCAAGTAGCGATTTGAGCGGTCGACTGTCTTGCTGAGGGAGCGTCTCATGGAATTATGTATCACCGAACCATAGTCGGCCTTTTCCTTCTTTTATTTATGTTCTTTTCTTTTCTTGAGAGGGACGTGGTTCCAGAACATGTAGTACTTTTGACTTTCAAATAAAAGAGTATGTTTTATTTTACCCTTCATTTGTATTGCTTATTGTATTTGTGGTATTGTGGTATTTGCCCCACTGGGGGACTGTTTGTGAACTTATTAACCTTGGTATACCTTGGTTTTAGGTACGGATAACAAGTTTGATAGGGATACTTAGAACAATTCCATAGTAAGGTGGCCATGGACATTCCTGGTATCGGGAGAAAGAATGCCATGGAGTGGCTGGGCTCCCGGGGTGTCACGCCCCAGAACCAGAATACTGGAGAGCGGGGGTGGACATAGCCAGCTACGTATGATGAAATAGAATCCATCTCACCATACGGTCACGGCTGTCTAGATATGTGAGGGTTTATCTACAAGCCATCAGTCTCTTCAGGTCATAAAATAGCCTATTGTCTCAATCTCAACCAACTAATAATAATTACAAGATGTCAGATCTCCAAATATACAATTGTAAGGCGTCCCAAACATTACATATCCAGATGATCATGAAGCTAGTCGTTACAAAATGTGAGGACTAGCAAGAGTTCAGTCATACATGATCAACCCTCGGGGCTTTGTCAATCATGTTACAGCCCGTAGGCAGACAGTAAGTAAGTACAATCGAGCTAACACTTGCTCGTCGGCTAAACGCCTCAAAAGAATAATTTACAATATTACAGTGGGAGAACAAAAGAAACCCACTCGATGCCCTAGTTACGCCTGGTGACCACCATCGGGCTGGAAAGCAGGGAGATCCTTTGGTGCTGCTCCGGTATCTGGCCATACAAAACCAGCTGGGTCAGACCCCAGAAATAGCAAGTGCCACAAAGGAGGCTTCACTTAGGACTAAAACAAACAAATCATTAGCATTCAACATGTAAGAAAATAATAAGTAACACAGATTGGGGTTCGAGCACTACCAATGCACTTGTCCCAATCAGTGAAAATAATTAAGAGAAGCATCATGCTAAATAAAATATAGCTGGACAATATATATGAAAAGAAGACAATGATGAAAGTGACAATGAAAGGTACAATCAGGATAGTACAATCTGGAGTGACAATAGTGTTCAAGCATTATAGTGACAATCTGGAGTGACAATCATTCAATCATACTGGTACAATCTTGCAATCGATCACTTCTAGACAATACTAAACTGGACTAGACTCCATCCAATCAATCACGGCCAATCATTGCCTACGGCTTTCTACATTAACTAACTAAGGTTATCACAATCCTTGTTACTAGCAAGATACAATGAGATGCTCCAAGTAGTCACAGGCCCTGCAGCTACCCAGGTTATCCAGGCAATCATTATAGTGACAATCCAGAGAGTTCAATCATTAAAGTGTCAATGGAGGGAGAGTGCAAGACAATAGAGTTCAATCATTAAAGTGACAATCGAGAGTGCCCCATATGACAGTGGGCTGGAAATGTGCCCTACTCGTCGGCAGGCTACAAGTCCAAACATTTGCGGCCGGAATAACGGGGTCGCCTGTAACTGGGGAACATCTCTTCATGACTAGTAGATTATTCTAGTTATTAACCTTAGTTTATTTCAATATGTACCCCTGACCGTGGTACTCAGGGGTCCATGCCCTAGAAATGATGCGAGACAAGACTGGTTCATTTATACAAGCACAATCGCCCATAGTGTCAAGTCATTATACAAGTCATGTCATGTCAAGTAGCCGCCGCAACGGCTTATCGAGATATAACATGTCAGGTTATCCGGTCAAGTATACTAGTCAGGAGTGCGCCACGACGGGCCACTATCATGTCATGTCAGGTTACTGGTCGAGAGCGCACCACTACGGGTCATCATCAAGTCAGGTTGTCATATCAAGTCTATCATGTCAAGCCAATCATGTCAAGTTATCATTCCAAACATATTAAATAAAATATCTAATAAAATATCCATATACAGGACTAATATGAATCACCGGTTACAAGTCAAGTGTGCATCCCATCGGGTCACTATCAAGAAGATCAGAAAGTACCCGGATCATAAATCACAGAAATCAGAAACCATATTAGTCATAAGCAATTCATCAAAAACCGTGCCAGGTCGTGTTGGGTCAAGCAGTCGTGTCATGTGAAACAAGATCTCAAAACTCCAATCCATAGAAGAGAAGCCAAGCCTAGAGGATTAAAACAAAATCAACATGGACAATGGATTGCGCAGGGGTTAGAGTGCGCAAGGGATGAACTGCGCGAGAGTTGGATCGCGCAGGGACTGGACTGCGCTGGGTCAAGCGCACAGGGAAATGGATTGCGCTAGGTCAGATTGTGCAGAAGATGAACTGCGCAAGAGCTGAGCCACGCTGAGTCGGGTTGCGCAGGGATCGGATTGCGCACACACTGGATTGCGCAGAGAATGGATTGCGTAGAAAATAGATTGCGCCAGGGCGAGCTGCGCTGGCTGGATTGCGCCAAAACGAGCTGCACGAGGCTAGATTGCGCCAGCACTAAAGAGTGCTGGGCTAACTGGTTTGTGCCAGCGCTAAAGAGCGCTGGACTGGATTGCGCTCGGGAACATGGGTCTTCTTCCCCAAGCCGAGAGAAAAAGCCATGGAACTCAGAAATTCCAAGGACCACAACTAGGTCAAAACAAGTCCAAATCCAACTTTGCAAGGGTCTAAATTGTGTAAAATTCAATTCTCTTCCACATAGAACAATCAAAACATGAAAATAAACAAGTTTCATAGATCAAATCCACCAAAATCTGAAAATACTTTAAACCTAGATCTACAAAATTCTAAGCTCCAAATGGAGAAAATCCAAGTTCTAATGTTGCTCAAAATGAGCTAATAAAACTAATAGACAAATAAAATGTAGCCCTCAAGTGATAGCAAGATGCACTTGCCTAGGTTGGTGGTGGTGGTGGAGAGAAAGAAGCTTGAGGAAGAAGATGAAGAAAATAATAAGGAGAGAGAGAGAAGTTGATATTTATAATAGGGTGGGGTTCTCCATGTTAAACCCAAATAGACCAAACCAAAATAAACCAAGGTGAACCAAGTCAAGGCCAATAAACTCTCTCTCTAGCAATTTAAACCAAATGAACCATGAAATAAACCCAGCCTCACTAATCCAAAATAAACCAATAAACCATTAAAACCAATTGAACTATCAATGCTAATTAAAACCAAGCCAATATAAAATAAACCAAGATAACTAATCATGACTAAATAAAAAAATATGGGTCCAAAACACGTATACGTATACTAAATACGTATCACGAATTTGGGACATTACACGGGGCATGATGAAAAATGAGGGGCATGTACTAGGAAACATAGTACAGCATTTGTGGTTAACAAAGGACATTTGTGGGCCTATTATCCTTAGCGTACTCCGGTTTTGGGTACAGATAATATGTCGAGAGAAAACCTACATACTTACTCAGAGGTAGTGAGGACGTGGTAAATATGAGGGTTTCTTCAATAGATCCTTCCTACTCAGAGGTAATGAGGACGTGGCAGGAGTGGGCTCTATGAAGGGTACATAGAACAACTCAGAGGTAATGAGGACGTGGAAGTTCTATTTAAGGGGTAGTTTATTTTTGATGGAAGTGAAAACAACTCAGAGGTAACATCAACGGGGTTGTTTCAGAAAATTTGTGGATCTGTTACCCTTTTTATGCACTGAAAGTGCGGGTATTAGATCATGAGGAGGGAGCTCTTTTAGGAAGAAAGTTCAGAGGTATGATCATACATGACTTACTACCTAGAAGATGCAATATAGATTCATCTGGAGTGACCAGAGTGGTACATAACTCAACAATCTGGAAGATTTAGAGGATATCGTTTCAGACATAATACTTCATCAGGAACTTGCCATTGATGGGCAACATGAGCAAGTCTCCATTTTGTTTTGTGAGGCGATAAGCTCCATTGGAGAATACAGCCACGATGATGAACGGGCCTTCCCACTTTGGCTGGAACTTGCCGACGGTTTTGTGAGTCATAACCATCGGCCTTCGAACTGCCAAAACGAGATCGCCCACTTGGAATGTTCTGATTTTAACTTTCTTGTTGAAAGCCACCGAGATACCTGCTTGGCACAGCTCGATTCGTTGTTGAGCTAACAGGCACTTCTCGTCTAGAGCCTCCAACTATTGTAACCGACAGTGGTGATTATCATCCGTTGTCAGTCGATAGGTAAGGGCGACACGGAGTGTGGGGATTTGAGTCTCCAGTAGGAGAACTGCCTTACTTCCATAAACCAGAGAGAATGGTGTGTTCCCGGTGGCCGTCCGTACTGTAGTACGGTATGCCCATAAGCATTCGCCAAGCTTCTTATTCCAATCGCGTTTATTGGAAGATACGAACTTCTTGAGCAGCTTAATTATAGTTTTGTTGAATTCTTCTGCCAATCCATTCGCTGTCGGATTGTATGGTGTTGAAGCAATATTCTGGATTCGGTGTTTGTCACAAAACCGATAGAAGGCGTGGCTTGCGAACTGTAGACCATTGTCGTAGACGATCCTTCAGGGCAGTCCATAGCGGTAGATTACGTGATGCTTGAGGAAGCTGATCATGTTTGATGTTTTTACTTCTGCAAGCGGAATAGCTTCCGCCCATTTGGAGAAGTAATCTGTGATTGCGAGTATGAAGCGGTGTCCTCTGGATGAAGGTGGAGTGATCGGACCAATGATGTCCATTTCCCATGTTTTAAAGGGCCAGGATGCCACCGTCGGATGTAGAAACTCGGATGACTGGTGGATGAAATCTGCTTAGACTTGACAGGATTTGCACTTTCTTGCATAGTCTATCGCATCTGCAACTATCGTGGGCCAGTAATAACCCATTCGGCGAAGGCGGTCTTACAATTTTGGGCCAGGCTGATGGGCACCGCAGACGCCGTCGTGAGCTTTGCGTAAAGCTTTCTTGGCTTCTGTATTTGACAGACACCGAAGCAGTAATCCATCGTATGATCGCCGATACAACATTTTCGTCTCTGTATCGTAGAAGAATCTGAGGAAACATCTTCTGACAGAAGTGGCTTCCTTCGGATTCTCTGGCAGGATGTCGTAGACTACGAAGTCAATGAATGGATGTCTCCAGTATGGTGCTTCGTCGATCGTCTGAGCAGAATGACTCGCTATAAATTGAACGTTATTCTTAGGACAGACCAATTCGTGGCCTATTACGTCCACCAAATGATGAGTATATTTTGGGACCGCTAGGGAAGCGGCCAGGCCTGCTAGGGCATCAGCCTCAATATTCTGGGGTCTGAAAACATATTCTATGAAGAATCCTTCAAATAACGAAATGATGTTAATTGCTATTTGGTGATAGGGGATCATATCTTCATGACGAACTTCATATGAACCCAGGATCTGATTGACGATTAACTGTAAATCACTGTATGCTTCAAGATACTTTACCCCTAGCTCTTTTGTAAGTCGGAGGCCAATGACCAAAGCATTGTACTCGGCCACGTTGTTTGAGCAGGGCTCCGTGAGGGAGTAAGCCTGATTGATCACCAGCCCAGAGGAAAAAATCAGCACCACTCCGACTCCAGCGACGATGTTACCCTTGGGCCCAGTTCTCAAAGCGCCGTCGAAGACCATTCGCCAGATGGCATCATGGGAGACCGCATTTGAATTGGCAACCTCGTCTGGTATCTCTTCATACATTCTGGTTGTCTTCGAGCCTGGATGAGCTGCTAGAAAGTCTGCCTGTCACCCCCAGTTTTCAGAAACAGGGGTATTTTTATCATTTTACATTTTTGAATATTTTTAAAATTTATTTTATTATTTATGATATTATTTTGGGGTTGAAATTTATTTTATTATTTATGATATTGTTTTGGGGTTATTTGAGTCGGGTTCGAATTTTATCTCAATCCGACTTGAAACGGGGACCCAGGGGTAGTTTGACTCTAGTGGGACCCACACACTAGTTAGGCATGGCCCACATGATATTAATTTTAGTCCACATGATAGAAATATTTTAGTTAGAGGTTAGACTAATTATTATGGATAAGGTTAGTGTGATTAGAGACTTTAGAATGACTAATTTAGCCCCAACCAATTAGCCCTTTTCTAATACTCATAGAATAGGTTAGTGGGGGCATTTTGGACCTTACCATAATAGGACAAATAGCCCCATATGGCCAGCCACTTTGGGAGAGGATAGGCTCAAGTTTATTTCATTATTCTCATCCACACTCTCTCTCTTGTTCTTCCCCAAATTCTTAGAGAGCAATCCCTAGTAATTTCACCACCAAATCCTTCCATTTTGCCACCAAATCTTCTTCTTTCCTTCTCCATTCTAGCTAAGGAGGAAGCTACCCAAGTTTGGGAGGATTCGGAGCTCGTTCGTGTCCTTTTGGAATCTCTACGTGTCGGTGTCGCTCCGGGAAGGCTTTTCTTCGATTCGATCTACCGGGAGGTATAAATCCCTTCTCCTTTTTATTTTCTCATGCATATAGGTCTATTTTGAACCCATAGGAATGACCCCCATGGTTGTATCTCCATTTGTGTCCATTTCGTATCCATTTGGTGGTCATAGGAGTGTCCTTTTGTTGTGGTTATGTCCATGTGGGAAAATCCCAAATTTGGACACACTATGTGTTGTTGTTATGTATGAATGAATTATTACATGTTTAATCTCATATTTTTGTATTGGAGATGTGTTCTATAGTGTCTCATATATATATATTAGTGTAGAGAGTGAGTTCTTGATATATTATGTTATATACTTGTGTTCTTTTGTCTCAAACTGCCCAAATCCGTCATGATTTTTATCCACGTTTTTAATTTCAGTCCTTACTTAGAAATGTCATAACTTCTAGCTCAAAACTCAGTTTATTCTACTATTTTTTTTAAAAGAAGCATATTGAAGTTAACTTTCCAAAAACATATATTAATAGGCCTAATTCTTTCTGTAACTTTCTGGAGAATTATTTGAGTGTCAGCTGTACGAAAGACAAACACGTTCTCGGTGTTTTCGCGATTCCGGGAGTTTCCGGAAACGAAAATGTGATCCGTTTAAAGTTTTGGAAAGCTAACACATAGATTTATAACATACTTTAATCCTAGATTTTAATTCATGCTGAGATGGTACAGTATTGATTATTAGTAGGAGTTACTATTCGACATATGCATTTTGTGCACCCTTGTGTGTAATATAATGTTCTATTTGATTTTAACCCATGTTAATGTACATACATTATGTAATTAAATAGAGAATGCAAGCATGAGTAAATGTTTAAATAAATAATGTATGAGGTGTAAGTATCCTATCTAATATAAGCATGTATAAGTATGGCTTGTAATGAATATGTAGGTTCCATAGTATGTAATGTATGGTGCATATAGTAGTGCAAAAGAATAAATGAATGATGAATGAATGCAAGCATGAATGTAATGTAATAATAGACGTAATGTATGCAATATACAAGTTAATGAGATGTAATGTTCTATGTTAACACAAATCCTATATTACCTCATGTACCCCCTACACTATGTAGACACTATCATACTTGACACTTTGTTCACTTACACTTTGACAATCTTTGATATGTATAAACTATGTATGCCCATTTAACTCTCACTTGCCCCTTTGCCATGTTCACATACACACACATAGCCTCTTAAATAAGTATTTATGAATACAGTTAACTTAGCTATGTATGTATATTATATATATGTTAGCATATTGTGTTGTAATATATAAGTTTATATAACCATTTGAAATGCCATGATTATAGACCTAATGTTGAATACCAATATATGCATGTGTATATATGTGTAGACATATATAGTTTAAAGTAATAGATTACCTAGTGTATATCCAATGTGAATTCTTGCCTATTTGAGTATTGAATAATTGCATGCTATATAGAGTTGGGTGTATGTTGGCTTGTTTAGTCTTATATTGATGTGTGCTTGCTAGGATAGTCTTGGTTAGGCCTAGTAAAACTTGCTGGGTTAGGACATGACCTAGTTTGACTAGTGCAGTTGACCAGAGTTGACCAAGGATTTACTTTAGCCTAGTTTGACCTAGATTCATGTAGAATGCATTGTAGTGCTTTATATTACCCTTCTAGACTTGTTGTGACTTGTGCTGTTCTAATTAGGAGCCAGACACCTCTCCTCGGACAGTATCTTTACCTTGGACATTCAGATATCAAGCGAGTACATTCTCTGATCATTTCATATCTTGTTTAGGATTATATTTCCTGCTTTAGATTACTTTACATGATGCTGACACGTTGGAAATACTGATTAGTACTATATGGATCTTGTTGTGTGATGTTATCCCCTTAGCGGATACATCAGGTATTCGTGTTCGTGTACTTTATCGTGAGCATCGTGTACTCCTTGTATTCTTGATATTCGTGTACAAATCGTATGAAATCGTGTATACTCATGTATTCACATAATCTCGTGTGCGACTATACTTCGTGTGCAATAACATAACTTAACTAGATCCTTGTGTATTGATTGGGGCGGGAGAGTAGAAGTGGTTATGTAATCAATCCAGTAGATTACTCGTGTACAACCTCTGTAGATTACTCATGTACAACATCGTGTCGTTTACATAACCATCTTGTGCTCTGAATTACTAGTCACTATTAGTTCTCTATATGTTGTATCTATTTATTTACAGAATCCCTTTTTCATCATGTTATTTCTTCAGATCTTCTATCTTACTTTACTGCATGATTATATTTTCTAACCTGCTATGAACTGTTGAGATGTAATGTGCTCGCTCCTGTCCTGACTGGACCTGTTGATAAATTTTATAGATAGCCCGGGATTGCCTGCTAGCCTAGAGGAGACACAGTAGAGGTTGTTTAGATAGTTATTTCATTTTTTCTGGAGTTGTATTTACTTGTGGATTATTGTATTTGAGTTTTGAGATATATTTCTGGGATTATGTATCTTAGACACTTAGACTTCTATCTCCTGTATCTCTTCTGGATTTTATGTTTATCTATCTTTATCATTCTACCTTAGATTGTGATTGAGTTATACCGCTGTGTTGGCCTCCTTATGGAGAGTATTCATATTATGCTAGTTATAGTTCATGACCTAGAACAGCGTTCTACCACCGACACTGCGGCGTAGGCTGGGCGTTGTTACGTACTCGTACCCTCACGGTGGGTGCGGGTCGTGACACGTTTTTAGTGGTGGCCCATGCAGGTCGAGTTTATGTAGTGGTATTCGAACTAGAGTACCACTACAGCCTGCAGTAGGAATAAGATATATTTTGAAGGTACTCAATCACGGTTAGGATTCCTTGAGAGATTCCTGGGACGACCCTTGAGAATCTTATTTTAACTTCGAATTGAAATCTGTTTTTCCCTGATTTGATTTACCTTTACTTCCCGTTATTGAACATGATTTTGATGGATTATTGTTGAATTTCGAATCTTGATGTTAGTGGTTGAATTTGAGTCTGTATTTTTATGATTTAGATGGATTATTGTTGAATTTGGAATCTTGATGATAATGGTTGAATTTGAGTCTGTATTTTTATGATTTTTGATGGATTATTGTTGAATTTTGAATCTTGATGTTAGTTGTTGAATTTGAGTTTGTATTTATATGTATATGTATATTTTTTGGAATTAAGGTATAACCTGATAACATACTTGATAAGGACAGTGAGAAAGGTAAAAGTCTACTTTATTATGGAATTTAGAATTTATTGCAGTCATATTTGCTAGCATGACAAGGACGTAGAGCCTGATATAGCTATACTTATCATAGTTATGAAATCTAGATTTTCTTGCAGCCATACCGGGTGGCGTGGTAAGAATTCTAGATAACATGATTATAGGGTGTATGCCTTGCTATGGACTCTATCGTTTATTGAAGCTATGCTTATTGGCGTGGCAGAATTCTGACAACATAATTTCAAGAAGACGCATATGATTATCAGATTGTACCTTAAATATTTTTGAACATGTTTTCTCTACTTTTGTTTCAGTCCTTCAAAAAAAAGAAAAAAAAAAGAAAGAGAGAATTGTTATTTGTTTGTTTTGTTTTGTTTCTCATTTATTTAACTTAGGAGTAGCTTTAGCTGTTTTTATAAACTTTGTGTAACTTCTTACTATGAAATTCTTCTTAATACAATGAATCGATGATTTTGCTAGACTTTATCTTGGATTTAAAAATTTAGCTCTGGGTTTCAAAATGGGTTTTTCTTTTAAACAGATAAGCAAAAACAGATTTTATCGTTATTTCTTTCTTGCTATTATTCTTGTATTAAATAATAATAGTAATACTATCTTGATTACGTCAATCACCTGCTTGCAACCTTGGTAGGAATCTAATTGTTGGTCTTAACGTAGAATTAAAATTTTATATTGGGACATAAGAATATATATGAATATATATAGTGGACACTTTTCTGACACTTATGCATGCTACACTTGATTTCCACCTATCTGAATACATATTAATATATCGTTAGTGTTTAAATTTTCAAAATCCCAATATTTCTGATTCTCTGCTTTTCCTAGCTTAACTCGTAATTTAAATATAAAATTTCATGATAATAGTTTTATTTATATCATTGCACATGTATGTTATACGTAGGGTTTCAATTCAAAAAAAATTTTGGTTGAGTTTTGTGTTTAAAATTGTCAAATCTGAGACTGTGTGCATATTAACCCTTAATACGGGATTTTAAATGTTAGTTCAAATTGATTGTTTTAAATGTAATATTTAGAGCTGTGTACATTGTTGTTGTAGGGATATAAATTTAGGTTCCATATTCTTACATGTTAGGTTGTGATAAACATTGAGTTGGTTTTGATGTGCAAATTCTCCAAAATCCTGAAAACTGAATACATGTTAACATTTTTACATTGATTTCCATCTTTAGTTCAATTTCAGATTTAACATGTAATATTGAACTGTATGCGTAGATAAATGTATTGATAGTATATTAGGGTTTCATTTCTATCATGTTAGGATGTATTGGGAGCATTGAGATTAGTTGTGATGTTTCAAACTCCTAAATTTTGAAATTGCATTATGTTAATATTGCACTGGTTTAAATGTTAGCTTATTTTCAGATTTTATATGTAAATGCTGAACTAAAACTGGGTTTAACCTTTCAATACTAAGCTATAACCCTGTACAAGGACACACACACACCCTAACTTAGTATACCCTGTCATGTAACCTAACTCTTCCTCTCTAACTCTTCCTCTCTATGTCATGATTATATATCTATATAGATATATATAGAGCTTAGGCATACATGTTATAATGTATATACATACATAACTAAATCTCTACCTCTTTATATATACATATATACATGGTTAGCCATGCATGTTATGAGCAAATGAGTTGTGTATTGTAGATTGTTTAACCAATATGCCATGATTAGTGTAACTTGATAGTTATTGTTTGAAACCCCAAATCCTCCTATGCACTTTCATGTATATTTCACATACACACACGCCTATTATCTAACCATATGAACATGTCCACATACACCCAAACACACACGAACTACATAACTTGTACATAATGCTAGCTTTTCCCGCTCTAACGCTATATATATAAATATATTGTGATTGGATTTTCATGCAATTGGCTTTCATTCTTTAACTTTTGATTTTGATTTTCTTGAATAGTACCCCTTATTAGATAAATGGTAGTTAACTTTATTTTATTTTGATAAGTACCAGTTTTCATATAGGATGGTAGACTGCCTTACAGTCTTGACGATTGTTATTTCTGTATCTTTTCTAGTTTAGCACCCTAGATTGCTTGTGTGTTTTGATACCATATGACCATTTTGGTTTAGCATGACTAGTATACCTAGATGAGACTTTCACTACCACCGTATGCCATGACCCTGTATGTCATCCTTTTAAATCGTATGATTGTTTAAGTTCTGAGACTTTGATTGTGGGGGGGTTTGACCTAGAAGGAGTATGAACATTTTAATTTTGAGGATAAAATTTTTCTAAGGTGGGTAGACTTGTAACACCCAGTTCTCTAAAATGAGGATAATTTTAAAATTTTGTAATTTTAATCATTTATTGATTTAACATTTAAATCATGATATGATTTTTGGTAATTTTTAATCATGACTTGTGATTTTGATGTTTTGCTAGTGAAACCCTAGAGACTGTTTGACCTAGAGCCTAACCATGTGATTAGGATATTTTAATGTCATTTTTGGCCTAAGGATATTTTGCATTTGACCTCTTTGAATTATTTGGATATTTATTGCGTTGGTGATTGTTGATTTTGACCTTTGATAGGTGTGATTTTGTGATAGTTTTGTGTCCGTATCGGACATGTATCAGTTTTTATTTACAAATGTTTGATATGCCTCAAAGAGATTTTTTTTATTGCTGATTGTTTTTTTGAAAAGTATTTGAATGAGATTGTTTTCTGCATGTGTTTCCTGTGATTGCTTTGTTTTAATTTCGAGGACGAAATTTTTTTAAGGTGGATAGATTTGTCACCCCCAGTTTTCAGAAACAGGGGTATTTTTGTCATTTTACATTTTTGAATATTTTTAAAATTTATTTTATTATTTATGATATTATTTTGGGGTTGAAATTTATTTTATTATTTATGATATTATTTTGGGGTTATTTGAGTCGGGTTCGAATTTCAACTCAATCCGACTTGAAACGGGGACCCGGGGATAGTTTGACTCTAGTAGGACCCACACACTAGTTAGGCATGGCCCATATGATATTAATTTTAGTCCACATGATAGAAATATTTTAGTTAGAGGTTAGACTAATTATTATGGATAAGGTTAGTGTGATTAGAGACTTTAGAATGACTAATTTAGCCCCAACCAATTAGCCCTTTCCTAATACTCATAGAATAGGTTAGTGGGGGTATTTTGGACCTTACCATAATAGGACAACTAGCCCCATATGGCCAGCTACTTTGGGAGAGGATAGGCTCAAGTTCATTTCATTATTCTCATCCACACTCTCTCTCTTGTTCTTCCCCAAATTCTTAGAGAGCAATCCCTAGCAATTTCTCCACCAAATCCTTCCATTTCACCACCAAATCTTCTTCTTTCCTTCTCCATTCTAGCCAAGGAGGAAGCTACCCAAGTTTGGGAGGATTGGGAGCTCGTTCGTGTCCTTTTGGAATCTCTACGTGTCGGTGTCGCTCCGGGAAGGCTTTTCTTCGATTCGATCTACCGGGAGGTATAAATCCCTTCTCCTTTTTATTTTCTCATGCATATAGGTCTATTTTGAACCCATAGGAATGACCCCCATGGTTGTATCTCCATTTGTGTCCATTTCGTGTCCATTTGGAGGTCATAGGAGTGTCCTTTGTGTTGTGGTTGTGTCCATGTGGGAAAATCCCAAATTTGGACACACTATGTGTTGTTGTTATGTATGAATGAATTATTACATGTTTAATCTCATATTTTTGTATTGGAGATGTGTTCTATAGTGTCTCATATATATATATTAGTGTAGAGAGTGAGTTCTTGATATATTATGTTATATACTTTTGTTCTTTTGTCTCAAACTACCCAAATCCGTCATAATTTTTATCTACGTTTTTAATTTCAGTCCTAACTTAGAAATGTCATAACTTCTAGCTCAAAACTCGGTTTAATCTCCCGTTTTTTTTAAAAGAAGTGTATTGAAGTTAGCTTTCCAAAAACATATATTAACAGGCCTAATTCTTTCTGTAACTTTCTGGAGAATTATTTGAGTGTCAGCTATACGAAAGACAAACGCGTTCTCGGCGTTTTCGCGATTTTAGGAGTTTTCGGAAACGAAAACGCGATCCGTTTAAAGTTTCGGAAAGCTAACACATAGATCTATAACATACTTTAATCCTAGATTTTAATTCATGCTAAGATGGTAAAGTATTGATTATTAGTAGGAGTTAATATTCGGCATATGCATTTTGTGCACCCTTGTGTGTAATATAATGTTCTATTTGATTTTAACCCATGTTAATGTATATACATTATGTAATTAAATAGAGAATGCAAGCATGAGTAAATGTTTAAATAAATGATGTATGAGATATAAGTATCCTATCTAATGTAAGCATGTATAAGTATGGCTTGTAATGAATATGTAGGTTCCATAGTATGTAATGTATGGTGCATATAGTAGTGCAAGAGAATAAATGAATAATGAATGAATGCAAGCATGAATGTAATGTAATAATAGATGTAATGTATGCAATATACAAGTTAATGAGATGTAATATTCTATGTTAACACAAATCCTATATTACCTCATGTACCCCTTACACTATGTAGACACTATCACACTTGACACTTTGTTCACTTATACTTTGACACTCTTTGATATGTATACACTATGTATGCCCATTTAACCCTCACTTGCCCCTTTGCCATGTTCACATACACACACATAGCCTCTTAAATAAGTATTTATGAATACAGTTAACTTAGCTATGTATGTATATTATATATATGTTAGCATATTGTGTTGTAATATATAAGTTTATATAACCATTTGAAATGTCATAATTATAGACCTAATGTTGAATACCAATATATGTATGTGTATATATGTGTAGACATATATAGTTTAAAGTAATAGATTACCTAGTGTATATCCAATGTGAATTCTTGCCTATTTGAGTATTGAATAATTGCATGTTATATAGAGTTGGGTGTATGTTGGCTTGTATAGCCTTGTATTGATATGTGCTTGCTAGAATAGTCTTGGTTAGGCCTAGTAAGACTTGCTGGGTTAGGACATGACCTAGTTTGACCTAGTTTGACTAGTACAGTTGACCAGAGTTGACCAAGGGTTGACTTTGGCCTAGTTTGACCTAGATTCATGTAGAATGCATTGTAGTGCTTTATATTACCCTTCTGGACATGTTGTGACTTGTGCTGTTCTAATTAGGAGCCAGACACCTCTCCTCGGACAGTATCTTTACCTTGGACATTCAGATATCAGGCGAGTACATTCTCTGATCATTTCATATCTTGTTTAGGATTATATTTCCTGCTTTAGATTACTTTACATAATGCTGACACGTTGGAAACACGGATTAGTACTATATGGATCTTGTTGTGCGATGTTATCCCCTTAGCGGATACATCGGGTATTCGTGTTCGTGTACTTTATCGTGAGCATCGTGTACTCCTTGTATTCGTGATATTCATGTACAAATCGTGTAAAATCGTGTATACTCATGTATTCACATAATCTCGTGTGCGACTATACTTCGTGTGCAATAACATAACTTAACTAGATCCTTGTGTATTGATTGGGGCGGGGGAGTAGAAGTGGTTATGTAATCAATCCAGTAGATTACTCGTGTACAACCTCTGTAGATTACTCGTGTACAATATCGTGCCGTTTACATAACCATCTTGTGCTCTGAATCACTAGTCACTATTAGTTCTCTATATGTTGTATCTATTTATTTACAGTCTCCCTTTTTCATTATGTTATTTCTTCAGATCTTGTATCTTACTTTACTGCATGATTATATTTTCTAACCTGCTATGAACTGTTGAGATGTAATATGCTCGCTCCTGTCCTGACTGGACCTGTTGATAAATTTTATAGATAGCCTGGGATTGCCTGCTAGCCTAAAGGAGACACAGTAGAGGTTGTTTAGATAGTTATTTCATTTTGTCTGGAGTTGTATTTACTTGTGGATTACTGTATTTGAGTTTTGGGATATATTTCTGGGATTATGTATCTTAGACACTTAGACTTCTATCTCCTTTATCTCTTCTGGATTTCATGTTTATCTATCTTTATCATTCTACCTTAGATTGTGATTGACTTGTACCGCTGTGTTGGCCTCCTTATGGAGAGTATTCATATTATGCTAGTTATAGTTTATGACCTAGAACAGCGTTCTACCGCCGACACTGCGGTGTAGGCTGGGCGTTGTTACGTACTCGTACCCTCATGGTGGGTGCGGGTCGTGACACTGCCAGAGCTTGACCTTTAACAGCCTTCTGCGGGACGAAGATCATGTGGTAGGAAGACAATAATATCGCCCAGGTACCGAGGCGAGAGTTGAGTGCCCCTGGTTTGGTCATGAGGACCCTGAGAGGGTTGACTCGTGATACGACATGGATGGTTTGTCCCGTGACGTAGTGTCGCATCTTTTAAATGGCGAACACCAGAGCAAGATACTCCTTCTCCACAACAGTGTATCGATGTTCAGGCCCCATCATTTTTCGGCTGAGGTAGTATATAGCTTGCTCATGGCCTGCACCATTGTTTTGTGCTAGCAGAGCACCGAAAGAATGTTCCATTGCTCGCACATAGAGCAGGAATAGCCTTTCAATAACCGGGGCTACCAGGACAGGAGGGTTCGATAGATATTCTTTGATGCTGTCGAAGCCGCGCTGGCATTCTTCATCCCATATGAATAAAATGCCCTTCTTCATGAGGTGGGTGAATAGTTGACATCGCCCGGAGAGGTTAGAGATGAACCTCCTGATGTGATAGCCTCCCTTGAAGGCCTCGGAGTTCACGGAGATTTCTCGGGGGACCCATCTCCATGATTGCCTTCGTTTTTTCGGGGTCTATATGGATACCCCGGAAAGTGATGATGAAACCCAAGAACTTCCCGCTGGATACGCCCAAGAAGGATTTTGTGGGATTTATCTTCAAATTGTGCGCTCGAATCAGGTCGAACACTGTCCTCAGATCATGTAGATGATCTTTTTTAGAGCGACTCTTGACGACAATATCGTCGACGTAGCATTCCACTGTCTTGTGCAAGTGGTTTCTAAAGATGACGCTCATAGCTCTTTGATAGGTTGCGTAACATTCTTTAAACCGAAAGGCATGACTGTATAGCAGTATGTGCCAATTGGTGTTCAAAATGATGTATGCTTTTCGTCATCAGGGAATATCTTGATTTGGTTATACCCCGAGAAACCATCCATGAATGACATACGCTCGAAGCTGTAGGTGTTGTCAATCATGATGTCTGTGATAGGGAGGGAGAACTCATCATTAGGACATGCCTCATTCAGGTTCCTGAAGTCGATGCAGATTCGGATCTTCCCGTTCTTTTTGAGGACTGGTACTATATTGGCTACCCAGTCTGGATGTTGTTCCTCGCAGATGAAGCCGCTAGCTATCAGTTTGTTGACCTCAGCTTCAATGGCATTCATGATGTCGGGGCGGAACCGTCGTTGCTATTGCTTGACCGATTTTGCGTCCGGACGAATGTTGAGTTTGTGAAGTGCAACCCCGGGGTTCAGTCCTGGCATGTCTTCGTAGCTCCAGGCGAACACGTCGATGTATTCTCTGACGAGTTGCAGTAGCGATTCCCGCTCTTCGTCTGTCAGATTCTTGCTGACGAAGATGGGCTTTGGAGAGGACTCATCACCGAGATCAACTTGTACAACCTCATCTTCGGTGGGAGGCTCTCTTTGTTCGAACTGCTTCTTCCATTGCACATCTAGCTGTTGTGCCCACTGCTTTAACTCAAGAAGTTCAGGAATGTCTTCTTCTTCATAGGCGTCGACGAATGCCATATTGACGGACAAGACTTGCCTGAATACGTCCCCGATGTTGACATCCGAATCGAATATTGGTGATCCGGTTGAGTGTGAATGCCAGTCGCATTCCTCATCTGAGCTTTCAGGGGTTGTTGCAGGTGTAACATAACCTAGCCCACATCTGGTCTTGTTGTAGTAATCCCGTAGTTTTCCAGCCGGGATCGACAATTGTAAGGATAATCGCCGTCCAGTGCCGTAGTTCAAGCCTGGCGTAGTTTCCAGATCATACCCCTATTTTTGCATGAGGTACTTGGATCGGGAACTATACAGATAAAGGGGCAGTCTCCCGATGTCGGGTTCGAGATCAATGTCACTACCATATTTTTAGTTTGAGGATATTTTTGACATTTTGGGGTAATTTGAATTTATTAGAATTTATTTGAATTTATGGGAATTTTTTTAGGAATTTTTTTGGAATTGTTTGGATGAGGGTTGACTTTAACTAGTTTTGACCCTTGTAGACCAACCTAGAAGCTAACCCTAGTTAGTATGGACTTGGTTAGGTTATATGACTCTAGTCTAACCTAAGCTAACCCTTAGTTTGGTCAATAGACTCTAGTTAGCAATAGGAATTAGAAAGTCATAAATCATGACTTATGATTTAGAACCATTGATAAATCAACTTAACTCATAGCCTTGTAGATTGGCCAAAAGCCCAAGAAATTACAAATCCCTAGCCCTAGACTTATGTGGCCGACCACCATATCCTCATTGGGAACCCCACTCTATAAATACTCTCTTAGTTTTAGGGTTGCCTCTTTTAGGAAAGACCAAGTTTAGAAAGAGGTTTGTTCCTATTTCATTTAATCCATAGAAATTCCATTTCATGTCCTTTCTCATTCAAATCTCTTCCATTAGGTTTTAATATAACTGTACTTGCTGTTATTGGAGTTTTATTTCAGTTTGATATTGATTTGTTGGATTGGGATATCAAGGAGAGGAGCTCAACAAAGGGGGATTTTCTAGAAAGTTCATCTATAGGTAACTTCTTCAATACTCATTGAAATTTCGATTTCTTTATATATTTAGGAAGCCCTAGGAGTCCCCTAGGTGGTTGCATTGGTTTCGTGTCGAGTTTTACAGGTTTCGTGTCCGTTTTGGACACGTATCAGACACTGTCCATTGGTGTTTGTCAAAATGCCTCAAAGGGCATTTCGATTCTTTTTGTGCAAACTTTTTGAATAGGAATTAGGGTTTTTATCTTGCCTATGGTTTTCCAGTGTCTGTATTTTGTTTTTGTGTCGTGTCGGGTCTCGGCGGACATGCGGACACGCGCTGCACACACACGCACGCGCACAGGATTTATCCTCTGCTGTTCGGGGGCCACAACTCTCAGGACACGTCACGTCGACACGCGACACTTGACACAAGGGTCGTCCTCGTGACTGACACGACGTGTGTCGAGTCTCAGATCCCCACGTGTCGTGTCGGACATGCACGAGCACGTGTATTGCATTTGCACTGGACAGGGTTCAGTTGATTTAGAGCACTGATACGTGTGTCGTGTCACTGACACACGTGTCGTGGACCCATATCAGGGTGTACTAGCCCTAGACCTAGACCTAGTCGACACTGGGACACGACCACAAGGTCAGTGTCGTGTCGTGTTGTGTGCAGGAACCCCGTGAACACGTGCACGAGGAATGGCACAGTATTTGCATTGTTTTGTGTTTTAATTTGTTTTAACACATTGTGTCCTCGTGCTTGGACACAATGACATTGTAGGACACATACGTAATGTATATTTTAATTACCAACCACTGTTTTTGCATTTTAGCTTGATTTGATTTATCAATTCTCATTACCCCCTAATTTCTGAAACTAAGATAACAGTTTTTCATTTCCAGTTTTTCTCAGTTTTGAATATATAAAATTTGGCAGCTTTTTAACCATTACATACTAATTAATAGAGTGGTTTCAAACCTCATATTGATTCTCCTGTATGATTTCTAAGTGTGTGTTCGATTTTGGGTTGATTGGTGGTATATGGGAATCAAAATGGGGTTAGAATGAAACTGGAAACTGGGTTCAGTTTTTCCAAGTTTTCTGAACTGTGAAATGGTCTCAACTTCTGAATTGTTGTGATTTATTTCCTTTTTCCTTGCTGTTCATATTCCCAGGACTCTCTACATAGTATCCCCTCACCCCTATGTCTCACACACATATTTCATACATCCATCAACCACACCCTCACTCTTTAACACACACACACACACTTTTACTCTCTTCACTCACTCACACACATTAGCATGCACACTTGACACCATGTTCATTCTCTCTCACACATGCATCACACTGTCCTCATGACAGTCCCCACACTTTACTACCATGCCACTTTCTCACATGACACTATTCACTCCCTATTACCATATACACACACACACACACACACACACACACATTTGCATGTATGTAGTACTCCATGCTATACACACACCTACACACATGTTCCTATTTTCTATATGTGTATATATATATATAAAGTGTGATGTATATATATATATATAGATATCCTATATATATGTGTGTGTATCTATATATATATATATTTAATAGATAAAAAAATATATATATATATATTTAATATATAATGTATGTATGTTTCTCATAGGAGCATATATGTTATTACATGTATTCCTAACCTAGACTATATAAATATATATATGTGTATTGTTTAGATATAGATAATATCTTGTGTAGTTGTGTATAAATGTTGGTTGGTTATTTAGGCATGATATTGCCTAGTAAGCCTAGATTAGTCTTGTTAGAACTTAGAATGGCCTTGTTAGACTAGTATAGACTAGATTGACCTAGTTTAGACTTGTTAGACCTAGTTTGACCATAGTTGACCAAGTTTGACTTCTAGGGTTGACCAGAGTTGACCAAGAGTTGACTTTGGCCTAGATTGACCTAAACTCATATAGAATGCATAGTAGAACTTCATTTTACCATTTTAGACTTGTTGTGACTTGAGCTGTTCTGATTAGGAGCCAGACACCACTCCTCGGATAGTACTTTCATATTGGACACTCAGATACCAGGCGAGTACATTCTCTGATCATTTCATATCCTGCTTAGAATTATTTTCTGCATTAAATTACTTTACTTGTTACTGTCATGTTGGTCACACGGATTGGTACTATATGGATCCCTTCTTGAGATGTTATCCTTAGGGAGCATCGGGTACTACATGTTCTGTGTGTTTCACTTACATGGCGTATCACTATGCTTCACTGGTTCTTTGATCACTTGTGACATATACTTTTATGATCACAGAGTCTCCTAGAATCTCTTATCCCATTTACTGGGTATCCTAGAATCTCCTAGAATCCCCATTTATGGGACATCCATGTATCACCCTTCGGGGGCTTTGCATGGAATCATAACATAACCTGGTTGGATCCTTGTGTATTGATTGGGGGTACGGGAGAGTAGAAGTAGACATGTGAATAATACCCAAGTAGTATCTTATCAGAATCTTTTCCATAGTGTCTTATCAGAATCTCTTATGCCATTTACATGTCTATATTGTACTCTGACTCACTAGCCAGTGTTAGTCTCTATTTATAGTAGATATTTTTATTACAGCTCTCTCTCTCTGTTTACATACTGCACTTCTTTCAGTACTTGTATCTTACTTTACTGCATGATTATATTTTCTAACCTGCTATGAACTGTTGAGATGTACTGTACTCGCTCATGCCCTAACTGGACCTGTTGAAAATATTACAGAGGACGAGGAGGAGGCCTGTGTGGATACCTTTTGTTGAAGCATGGAAAATATTACAGAAAATGACCCATGCGGCCAGGGAACCCCATGCGGCTCAGACAGTCTATACGGCACAGAAGGACTATGCGGCTCAGGAACTATGCGGTCTGAAACATTTTCATGCGGCTCAGAAGACACGTGGCATAACAGCACTCCCTTTCGACCCATGCTGCATTAATTACTGTAACGGCTGACAGTTCTGAAAAAGTGACAGCCCTGACACAAGAGAGGCAATTATGACTCTGTCATAATGACAGACCCCTAGGGAAGAGAAAGAGATCTCTGACACAATCCCCCGAGATCCATAAAAATTCTACGTGGCTTTGACACGTGGGCGTTCGTATGCGGCTCGAGCGAAGACTCCTCATGCGGTTCAGAATGAAGCCATCCTATGCGGCTCAGGCCGAGACAGCCTCATGCGGCTCGAGCAAAGACTCCTCATGCGGTTCAGAATGAAGCCGTCCTATGCAGCTCAGGCCGAGACAGCCTCATGCGGCTCGAGCAAAGACTTCTCATGCGGTTCAGAATGAAGCCGTCCTATGCGGCTCAGGCCGAGACAGCCTCATGCGACTCAAGCAGAGGCCTTCCCATGCGGTTCAAGCGGACCATTTCCATGCGGCTCAGGCGGATGTATCCCTATGCGGCTCGCAATGATCACCTCCATGTGATTCAAAGGCTCGTGGGAGGGCCACTACCTAGGCAGCCCTGACACGTGGCCCTAACCATATGCGGCCCAAAATTATATGCGGCTCAATCGTCACGCGGTTCAGATCCCCCCAGTGGTTCCTAGGACACGTATCCTAAGTCGATCAATTTCTCAGATTTATTGCAATCAAAGATTGGGTCAAATCCCAATAATCTGGGATACGTGGCAGGAGAATAAATTAAATTTATTCGCAGACATCAGAAGATCATTATGAGGAAGATTTATTCCAATCAGCATTAATTGCTGATGAGATTTGGTGTAATCTACACTCAATGGTCCGGATTCGTCATAATCAAAAACGAATGGCCTAGATTGACCAGTCCACAGGCCGCCGCCATCTCCAAGAGGTAATCATTGGCAACCCTAATGATCACATCCCACTATTATAAATAGCAAGGTGTCATTCCCTTGTGAGGAGAGATACTGACAGAGAGAGATACGCACATACAGAGAGACACTCCTCCCAATAATCAGAGAGAAATATCCACGGAGATCAATCCAGAGAGAGAGAAGCCAGAAGAGCAATACGAAGAGAGCAGGAAGAGCATTTCATCATCAATGCCAACCATCTCGTCACAGGAGCCAAGGCTGCATACCGATCGTCCAAGAAGTAAGGCAGGGCTGCCGTCGCCTTCCCGAGCCTCTATCGTCACCCCCCAGAATCAAAAATAAACAATTGTACTTAGATTGCTGTACCTAGGTTTTTGTCCCTAGGCTTTCTTTGTACAAGAGAGTTTGTATTGTGAGTCTAAGTTCAGTCCTCCCATAAAACTGTTCTGGACTTTTATAATCAATGGCAAACACGACGGCGACTCTGCTGGGGACAAACTTCTCCACGGCTGAGGAGTTGGTGACGCAATCGGATGCAGCCAAGCTTGGCTCCACGTAACAGAAGATGGTCGCCCAGTTCGACCAACAGGCGTTCAAAGGAATGCTCTCCGACAAGAGCGCTGGCCCGGTCCAGAAGCGAGCCCGCACAAAGAAGGCCCACAAGAAGTGGAGACCCCGATCCTTCGTTCCTACTGAAGCTCTTGCAGAGATACCCTCTGTTGCTCAAGACGGCGGAGAAGACTCTCCCGCGGCCCCACTCCAGATCATAGACGACTCTGTTGTCCCCAAGTCCGACAAAAGAAAACATTATGATGCTGGACTTGCAGGGGCAAAGAGGAACTCTATGCGATCCGAGCCGCATAAGGGTTCTAGCCGCATGAAGAAAGCCTATGCGGTTACATCCGCAAACCGCAGAAAGAAAAATCACGCGGCCACATCTGTCAGCCGCATAGCTTATGCGACTACAGTTGCCAACCGCATGGACAAAGCTTATGCGGCTACTGAAGTCAATCGCTTACAGAAAACCCATGCGGCCATAATTGCCAACCGCATGCGGCTAACCTGCATGGTCGTGACTCCTAGTCACACAAGGATAACCCATCCGACAACTAAAGACAGCCGCATGCAGACAGCCTGCACGGTTCCCAATTCGAGCCGTATAGCAGCTGTTCCACGCTTCTCTCAATCAGTCTTCGACCGTCTCTCATGCGGTCCTGACCCTGATGATTCTCTGGATGATAAGCCAGACTCTGTGATATTCAACTTGGACTCTTCCTATTACGCACCCGCGAATGCTAAAAGGAAGAAGTCTAGGGCAGCACGGGCCCACCAAGCCCAGTCAGCTGCCCCAACCTCTGACTATCAGGGCGTCCCGCTAATTATTACGCGGGCCTCGGATGGGAAGTTGTACAGAACCACTCGAGTCCAGCCCCCGGCGACAGACGGACAAGGAGGTTCACAAAAGTCTCCCAAAATCTCGGGAGCAAATATGGTCGGTCCAGACCCATCTGACTTGCGTGAGGCCATCCTCCATAAACGCAAGGAAAGAAAAGATGCATCGGGATGCAAAGAGTCCTCCCACGGATGTCACTGTACCCAAATCATCGTCAACTGCTGCTGCAATAGCACGACAATACAAGAAAACCGGCAGTCTGTCTTTCAAAGACTGCAACACCCATCTTCAGAAGACGAGGCACTACCCGTCGTCTCCTGTAACTCTGCTCGGAAAGTCCCCGCTGATGGAAGGGGGAAGAAGGCGAATGTTTCCAGCCCGAAGATCTCAACCACTGCGAATAAAAGACTATCGTCTAAGCGGGTGCCCACCACCGGAGTTTTCCAAGGTACTCGCTCTAAGACGAAATCTGCTACAGTGGAAGGCTCGTCGTCCATAAAGCAGGGGGTTGCTGGGGCTGGGGGTAGCACCCCTCCGAGCCTCCACAACAATTCGATATTTCAAGAAGACGAGCCAGGGGAGACAACTCTCATATCGGATACAGTAAACCTCGACGTCCCCGACGACATCCACAACTCCCAAGACGAGACAAACTCGGAAGCTGGGGGTACTGTTCCCTCTGAGTCTGAATCAGAAAGGAACATACCCACATACCCCGATGACTTCTCACTACAAGAGTACGATTCGGAGGGCGCTTCCTCCACCGCTCCGTTTATCTCTCCTCATGTGAAAATGGTATTCATGACAGACAGCAACCAAGGTGGTTCCAGTGATCGCCAGCGCATCGACAATCTCGAAGCCATATTACTTGCTTTGGTCAAGTCTGTAGACGAGATTAAAGCGGCCCTTCCAACTCTGCAAGGAGGGACGCCTGGACAAACAAGCGCGGGTCCCACGGTCAATACGGACTCGAATTCGGCGGCACCAAACCTGGGCAATAATCCTCCGAAAATAATGGCCCCCACCGCCGTGGACGAAGCCCGCGAAGTAAGAAGAGAGGTCCAAGAGCTCCGAGCCATGTTCTACGCTCGAAAGAATTCTCAAGACCTCAGAATACGGTAACCATACCCCGCTGTATGGAGGGATGTGCCATTCCCACCAAGATATAAGCCATTCAATATCAATCCCTATGATGGCAAGACCTCTGCAAGTCGGTACATCACTTACTTCGAGGTCACCACCGACCATCTACCCCATGATGATGCTATTCTCACACGATTATTCATCGGGGCATTGGAAGGAGTCGCCTTCGACTGGTATCGCAATCTGCCGGACAACTGCATCCACTCCTTCGTCGGCTTCAAGGGCATGTTCTTGGAGAGATTCTATGAAGTAGGACAGGACATTACCATGTCCACCCTCATGGACGTCTTCCAAGGGGAGAAAGAGCTGACGAGGAATTACATCGAGCGGTTCCGCCAGACCGCTATGAAGCTACCCTCTGGAAACCAAGATTCCTTCTTGATCGAGATTTGCCAAAAGAGACTCCTCCCGACGATCAGTCTCTGGATGGGCGAAAGTCAATTCAAGGATTGGAAAATGTTCATCATCAGTGCCACAAGCGCCGAAGAACGACTGAAGAAGGCTCGCCAACTGGGATTGGACATCTCGGAAGGAGAAAACAAGGGCAAGCGTCCCAACAACGATAATGGGGGTAGCCCCTCCAACAATCGGGACAGCAAGGGAAAGCAGGCTATGGTGGCCGATACAGCACAAAAACCTGAGCCAAAGCCCGCAGACAAACAATGGCCGCAAATCACTTACTCCTTCGAAGACGGTCACGTCAAGCCCATCTTGGACATGCTCATACAAGGAGACTGAATCCAGCTTCCTCCACCAAGAAGGGAACCGCGGCCGACAGAGATAGAAAATCCAAAGTACTGCCATTATCATCGCTACGTCCATCATGCTACACACGATTGCTACCAACTGAAATGGTACATCCATAACCTCATCGATTCAAATGCTCTGGCCATCGATTTCGAAGAGGTAACCGTGGCAGCCAATATCGTGTCCGTACAATTCGGCAGCTTCCTTCCGACGGAAACTCAAGACAGGGTGGTCCCCATCCCTCTGGCGACAATGGAGATTGCCAATCTTCTACCTCCCCGAGATCAGGCTGCTGGTCTAATACCCCTCACCACATCACGAGGGGAGGTCATGTGGATCCATCCAGACTTGTTATCAGAAGTGACTCGGCCCACACCATCTTCCACCTATAAAAAAAAAAGTAGAAAAGTCAGGACCTGCCACACAATCTCGGCAGACATCGAGGAAGCTACAGCTGTCATCACGCGGTCTGGAGCGCAATCCCAACCTGTGGTTGATAATCCAGCTGAAAATCATCAACCCACTACAACTGATGCTCCGGGACCGGCTCAGCCTTCGACGACCGACAAGCCTAGGCCGAGGGAGACTCGCTTCGACAAATCCCTCCGAAAAGAGGCAGTCCAAGGGCTAGAGAGGCCCTACAACTTTGACATCTTAGCGCAATTGGCTAACATACCGGCCAAGTTGTCACTGTACGAACTCCTAAGACGTTCGTATTGTATTGAGCGAAGCACTCCAAAATGCTGATGCCTATCAGGCACAATCCAACCTCACCGGGGAGAACTCGCCCGTGGATCTCCAGGACAGCGCCTGTACGGGAGCAATGCCCAACATCGTCTTTACTCCGCAGGACATGCTCATCAAAACTAATCTGCACGATCGCCCATTATACTACACGGGATACATCGGCGACGTGAAGGTGGATCGGATGCACATAGATCCTGGCTCTTCCATAAGCATCATCACGAAGGGTCTGCTACATCATCTCCGTATCCCAATGCATCGCCTGACACCTACAAGCACCGCCATCAACGGTTTCAATTCAGGCAGGAGCTACCCTATTGGGAAGATTCGTCTGAAGTGTCAAATTGGCGACCTCTAATTCGAAGTCACCTGCTACGTCATAGATACAGACACTTCTTACAACATCCTCTTGGGGCGTCCGTGGATACACGATTATATGATCGTGCCTTCCACGCTGCACAAGTGCTTCAAATATGTCGATAAACACGGCTTCATGAGGACAAAATTTGCTGATATCGATCCCTTCAAAGGGGTCGAATCCTACTACTCAGACTCCTGCCTATACGAAAAGTTGAAGAGGCAACTTGATGAAGGAGATGTACAAGCTCATAACGAGACAGCTTCGGGATCAAAAGAACCTCTCACGATCCACATCCAAGCTCGTAAACCGGGAAGGAACGCACCCCTTACTGCCACTCTGCGGAAGGACGCGATCAGCCTCTCGGCACAGGAGGAGCAGATGATAATCCGGCTGCCAAGGTCTGGCCAAGTGCCGAGACCCACAACGGGGCCACTGACAATCAGACTGCCGAGAGTCGGTCAACCCCAAACGGAGAAGCTCAATCCCTCCGATAGGCCACTGACGATATGCCTTACCAAGAAGGGTCGTCACTCCGATGCAAGGTCTGACACTTCTAGTGAACCAGCCACTCCTTGCACCACATCGAATACCAAACTAGGGGTTGCTAGTCTGCCAACAACCCCACGCTCAGCTCCATCAACTGAACCGCTGACAATCAAGCTTTCCAGGACGTCCTTTCAGTCTTCATTTATGCAGGGGGTAGCCGAAGAGGAACCGGAGCTAGCCAAGTATGTGGCTGCCCACACTGATGCTCCCTCCGCTGATGATGTAATCCCCCTAGAAAAGATACCTTACTTCATCAATAAAGGGTTATCTTTGAACTACACCGAACTCAATAAGCTATGTATAACGTATGCTATGGAACACGGTATGGGCACTCACCTACACACACAGGTGACAAATGTGTATACCGCGATCCAGCTTACTCCAGTAGAAGACGCTTACCGAATAATCGAGGGAGGGGACCATCCAATCATCTTCGGTCGGAAGGACGACCCGTATCCCTTTACCATAGAGGAAGTCGACCTCGGGTCAGATGCCGGAAGACTGCCTCTGTATCTTTATAGCCCACAATCCAAATATCTCATGCAGAAACAGGGGTTTGATCTGGAGACGATGCCAGGTTTGAACTACGGCACTGGGCGACGATTACCTTTGAAGCCGCCAGTCCCGGCGGGCAAACCACAGGACTACTATAGCAAAACTCGATGCGGGTTAGGGTATGTAATGCCTACTACGACCCCTAAAAGTTCAGTTGAAGAATGCGACTGGCAGTCACATTCAATCGGGTCGCCAACTTCTGACGAGGATACCAGCATCGGAGACTTGTTCAGACAAGTCTTGTCAGTCAACATGGTATTCGCCGACGCTTACGAGGAAGACGAAGACATCCCCGAGATCCTCGAGCTAGAGCCGTAGGCCCAGTAATTGGATACACAATGGGAAAAATGGTTCGAACTCAGAGAACCTTCTACTGAAGATGAAGTCATACAGGTTGACCTCGGCAGCGAATCTTCTCCAAAACCAATTTTCGTCAGTAAAAACCTAGCAGACGAAGAGCGGGAGTCGCTGCTAGAACTTGTCAGAGAATACATTGATGTGTTCGCCAGGAGCTATAAAGACATGCCAGGGTTAAATCCCGATATTGCTCTTCACAAACTCAACATTCGACCAGATGCGAAGCCAGTCAAGCAACAACAGCGACGCTTCCGTCCAGGCATCATGGACGCGATCGAAGCCGAAGTCAACAAACTGATAGCCAGCGGCTTCATTCGTGAGGAGCAACATCCCGATTGGGTCGCCAATATAGTACCCGTCCTCAAGAAGAATGGGAAGATTCAAATCTGCATCGACTTCCGCAATCTGAACAAGGCGTGCCCCGAAGATGAATTCCCCCTTCCTATCACAGACATCATGATCGACAATACCTGCGGCTTCGAACGTATGTCGTTCATGGATGGCTTCTCGGGGTACAACCAAATCAAAATGTCTCCTGACGACGAAAAGCATATATCATTCCGAACACCAATTGGCACATACTGCTACACAGTCATGCCTTTCGGTTTGAAGAATGCCGGTGCCACCTATCAAAGAGCCATGAGCATCATCTTCAGAGACCACTTACGCAAGACAGTGGAGTGCTATGTTGACGATATAGCCGTTAAGAGTCGCTGCAAGGGAGACCATCTGCAGGATCTAAGGACGGTATTCGACCTAATGCGAGCGCACAATTTGAAAATGAACCCTACGAAGTCCTTTCTGGGCGTATCTAGCGGGAAGTTCTTGGGCTTCATCATCACTGCACAGGGTATCCATGTAGACCCCGAGAAGACGAAAGCAATCATGGAGATGGGTCCCCTGAGAAATCTCCGCGAACTCAGAGGCCTTCAAGGGAGGCTAGCTTACATTAGGAGGTTTATTTCTAACCTCTTCGGACGTTGTCGACCATTCACCCACCTCATGAATAAAGGCGTCTCATTCGTGTGGGATGAAGAATGTCAGGGAGCCTTCGACAGCATCAAGAAGTATTTGCGAACCCTCTAGTCCTGGTGGCCCCGGTTGCTGGAAAACCATTCATGCTCTATGTACGGGCAATGAAGCATTCTCTCGGGGCCCTGCTGGCACAAAACAACGATGCAGGCCATGAGTAAGCCATATATTACCTCAGTCGAATGATGATTGAGCCAGAGCACCGATACACCGCTGTGGAGAAGGAATGCCTTGCCCTGGTGTTCGCCATTCAGAAAATGCGGTACTATGTCACCAGACAAACGATACATGTGATCTCACGAGTCAACCCTCTCAGGGTCCTCATGACTAAACCAGGGGCACTCAGCTCTCGCCTCGCTACATGTTTCCCTTATCATATGATCTTCGTCCCCCAAAAGGCAGTCAAAGGTCAAGCCCTGACAGACTTCTTAGCAGCCCACCCAGGCTCGGAGTCCTCCAGAATATATGAAGAGATCCTAGATGAGGTCGCCGACTCACATGCAACCTCTCACGATGATATATGGCGAATGTTCTTCGACGGTGCTTCGAGGACCGGACCTAAAGGCAATATAGTCGTCGGAGTCGGGGTAGTGCTGGTCTCCCCTTCCGGATTGGTGATTAATTACGCTTATTCCCTCACAGAGCCCTGCTCTAACAATGTGGCCGAGTACAATGCTCTGGTCATTGGCCTCCAACTCGCAAGAGAGCTGGGGGTAGAATACCTTGAAGCATACGGCGATGCCCAACTAATCGTCAATCAGATCCGGGGCTCATACGAGGTCCGCCACGAAGACATGATCCTTTATCACCAAATAGCGATTGATATCATCTCGTCGTTCGAGGGGTTCTTCATCGAACATGTCCCTAGACTCCGAAATATCGAAGCTGATGCCCTAGCTGGTCTTGCCGCTTCCCTAGCAGTTTTAAATTATGATCGCCAATCAGTGGATGTGATAGGCCACGAACTGGTCTGTCCCAAGAACAATGTGCAATTCGTGGCAAGTTATTCCGCCCAGACGATCGATGATGCCCCAGATTGGAGACAACCATTCATCGACTTCGTCGTCTACGACATCCTGCCCGAGAACCCAAAGGAAGCCACTTCCATCAGACGGCGTTCTCTCAGATTCTTCTACGATATAGAGACGAAAATGCTGTATCGTCGCTCCTACGACGGATTACTGCTTCGATGTATGTCAAATACAGAAGCCAAAGAAGCCGTACGAGATGCTCATGACGGCGTCTGCGGGGCCCACCAGCCCGGTCCTAAATTGTAAGACCGCCTTCGACGAATGGGCTACTATTGGTCCACGATGGTGGCAGATGTGATAGATTATGCTAGAAAATGCAAAGCTTGCCAAGTCCACGCGGACTTCATTCACCAACCATCCAAATTTCTACATCCGACAGTGGCGTCCTGGCCATTCGAAGCATGGGGAATGGATATCATTGGTCCAATCACCCCACCTTCCTCCCGAGGACATCGCTTCATACTTGTGATCACTGATTACTTCTCTAAATGGACGGAAGCTGTTCCACTCGCAGAAGTCAAGACTTCAAACGTGATCAGCTTCCTTAAGAATTACGTCATCTACCGCTTTGGACTGCCCCGAAGGATCATCTATGATAATGGTCTACAGTTTGCAAGCCAAGCTTTCTATCGGTTTTGCGATAAGCACCGTGTTCAGAATGTCGCTTCGACACCGTACAACCCGGTGGCGAATGGGTTGGCAGAGGCGTTCAACAAAACAATCATCAAACTCCTCAAGAAGTTTGTCTCCTCCAACAAACGCGACTGGAACGAGAAGCTCGACGAGTGTTTATGGGCATACCGTAGTACAGTCCGAACAGCTACCGGGAATATACCATTCTCTCTAGTATACGGGAGTGAGGCAGTTATCCCATTAGAGACTCAAATACCCTCACTCCGTGTCACCCTCACTTATTAATTGACGACGAATGACAACTACCGGCGTCGACTACAAGAGTTGGAGGCCTTAGATGAAAAGCGCCTCCTAGCTCAGCAAAGGATCGAGCTATACCAAGCACGAATCTCAGGAGCCTTCAACAAGAAGGTCAAAATCAGAATATTCCAAGTGGGCGATCTTGTTCTGGCAGTCCGGAGGCCAATGGTCATGACTCACAAGACCGCCGGCAAGTTCCAGCCAAAATGGGAAGGTCTATTTATCATCGAGGCCGTGTTCTCCAGCGGTGGTTACCGCCTCGCTAAGCAAAACGGAGACTTGCTCATGTTGCCCGTCAACGGCAAGTTCCTGAAGAAATATTATGTCTAAACAATATTCTCCAGATTATTAAGTCACGTACCCGCTGGTACCACTGAACTCACCCTCATAGTTTTCCAGATTTTTGAGTCATGTACCCGCTGGTACCGCTGAATTCACGCTCACCATTCTCCAGATTCTCGAGACATGTACCCGCTGGTACCTCTGAACTCACATCCCGGTCACTCTTTCAGGTAGCAAGTCATGTATGATCATACCTCTGAACTTTCTTCTCGAAGGAGATCCTCCCCCATGATCCAATACCCGCACTTTCAGTGCACAAAAAAGGGTAATCGATCCACAAATTTCCAAAACGACCATGTCCTCATTACCTCTGAGTCGTTCCACTTCTGCCAAAAATAAATTACCCCTTACATATAACTTCCATGTCCTCATTACCTCTGAGTCGTTCTATGTGCCCTCCTTCATTGAGCCCACTCCTGTCATGTCCTCATTACCTCTGAATGGGAAGGCTCCGTCGAAGAAACCTTCATACTTGCCATGTCCTCATTACCTCTAAGTAAGTATGATGATCCCATTTCGACCTATTATCTGTACCCACAACCGGAGTACGCCAAGGGTAATAGGTCCACAAATGTCCTCTGTTGACCACAAATGTCCTCTGTTGACCACAAATGTCCTCTGTTGACCACCAATATCTTCCATCGAGTTCACTCCTGCCATGTCCTCATTACCTCTGAGTAGGAAGACTCTACAAAAAAAAAAACTTTCCTGCTTGCCACGTCCTCATTACCTCTGAGCAAGTATGTCGGTTCCCCTTCATCCTATTATCCGTATCCTAAACCAGGGTACGCCAAGGATAATAGGCCCACAAATATCCTCAGCTAAGTTTCTTAGCACAAACCTACCATCTCATTATGCCCCAGGAGCCCGGCTGCTCTACGGTATTCCTTTTTCCAATACCAAGAGCACCCATGACCACTTTGCCATGGCTGCTTCAGGTATCCTGACCAAAACTTGTTATCTGTACCTAAAACCAAGGTATGCCATGGGTAACAGGTCCACAAATATATCCCCTATATGGGGGAGAACATCACCACAATATCACGGGCGCAGCAAACAATACAAATGAAGGGTAGAATTGAAAGAACTCTTTATTTGAAAGAAGAAAAAAGTATTATATATTTCGGGATCACGTCCCTTTTAGGAAGAAAGAAAACAGAAACAAAACAAGAAAAAAAGGCCGACTACAGCTCAGCATTACACAATTCCAGGACCCGGTCTCTCACCAAGACAGTCCCCCGCTCAAGCCTCTGTTTAGCTCGGCGCTCAGCCTCTTGGGATAGTTGCTCCGCATCATTCAGATACATATATGCCTGCCAGTTGGTCTCTATCTTCTTCAGGGCAAGTTCTAGATTGGCAGAGGCCCTGCTAAGCTTGTCAGCTTCCTGGATGGCAATTCCTTTTTCAGTACAAGCAGCTTCCAGCTCGGACTCCAAGAAGGCCAGCTTTCTCTAGAGTTCGAGGATTTTTTACCGAGTGTCGGTTATCCTGCGAGAGGCAGCCGCTTCCCGAGCCGCACAATCGTCAGCCCGACGGCTCCACTGATCATGCAACCGGGTCAAATCCCGGTGGTCCTTCAATATAGCCGGCTTGAGCGATTCCCGGGCAGCCATCACCTTTTCCACCGCGGTAATGAGAAAGTTGCGCTCTTAATTTATGACCGCGGGTAAATCAGTCTGTTGCAACATGCAAAACTGGGCCACGAGACGATCAGCTTCTAATAGCCTAGGCTCCAGAAGCGCAGCCAGTTCTCCTCCGCCAGGAAGTGTCTTAAGGATACTAATCTGGCCACCGGCACATCGACGGGCCAGAGTAAAGGGAGTCCCCCTTTCCACTGCTGCCTCGATCCCCCTCTTCAGGTGGTGATAGAAACTGGCAACCACGTCCTGTAACGCGTCATCCAAGACCTCTGTAGAGGACGACGTCAGAGGGAGAGTGGCAGACGGTACCGAAGGAGCAGCTTCAGAAGTTACTGTACCCGCCACCAAGGAAGCAAATTCCGTACGGAAAGATGCTTGAATGGTGGCTAACTCCTCTTCCGCCGCCCGAAGTGCCTGGATGCTCGGCAGGGAAGAAAGGTTGACCCCCGAAACTATATTCGCAGAGGAGGACACAGGGAGCATCGTCCCTTGTCCTAGCTGCACTGCTACCTGGGACCCCGAGCTCGACCCAGACGAAGGTCCCTCGATACAGGGAGGTTCCGTCAGGCCCTCTCCGGTAGGGTTCGATCCAGCAATATCCATCACTGGCAATAAAGGGTTAGGATCTGAACATCCAAAGCAACCATTAGTCGACATAATCTGAAAGATAAGATGACGGAATACATAGGCTTATTCACGAGCTTTGGTTTGATTTGTATTACCAGGGGAAGAGCGTGGGGGCGACGGCTCGTTCACAGCCGACGTAGTTTCCCCACCCACAAAGTCATCATGTTGGGGTTCAGATGTCTCAGGGACGGGCGCGGTAAAGCCCCCATCCCCCTGGGTTGAGGTACCAGCAAGGTGGGAATCCTCGACCGCAACCGAAAGCACCCCAGCAGCAATGATAGCGGTAAACACATCACTGACTAAATGAGACAGGACCGGGTCAGCCTCGGTAATCGAGTCCTGAGGAGCGAGCTCATCCGACGCCTATAAAGAGCAAAAAAAATAAATGATTAGGCCATAACATAGAAGAAGAAGAAAGCAAATAGCTGAAGCCCAAATCACCTCAGGAACAACGTCCATATCATCAACAAACAGCCTGCGACGTCTTACCGCAGCGTGCTTCGTGGAATAGGTTCGGTCGTCAGTGGTAGTCATGTGCCTGCTTCGTTTACGCGAAAGGCCAGGCACCGCAGATGGTTGATCCTCCACCACCTCGTCAGACCAAGTAGACGGTTGACCCGCAGCCCTTTCAACCGGCATGACAGGGGGTTGATTCCCAACTTCCTCGTCCGAAGAATGCGATGAGTCATCGGCATCTTGTTCGTCATCCTCCTCATCCGCCCTAGTGGACTCTGAGTCCGACACAGGAACCCTGTTCGCCCCCCTCTTCCTCTTCTTAGATCCCTCTGGCTTCTCAGCCAAACTGGTGCCAGCGATGAAGCTAGTATTTATATCAAAATCGACAGGAGGCTTGCTTGCTGCAACATGATAGAGGGCCGCTATATACAAGATATCCCCTGCCATCTTGGCATCGGGGACTGAGAAGCTGGCTCGGGTATGGGCCGTATTATAATAATGCCAAGCCCGGACGCCATCAAGTATACTGCCCTCAAAGCTCAAGCAAGCGCTAGGACGATCCAGTAACAATTGACTATACCCAAATTGACGGAAAAATCTACTAGGCAGATAAGGCTCCAGGTATACTTTATTCTGGTAACGGTACACCAGATGCGCGGGGCGGATGTTGCGTAACCAAAGAAGCATCTTCTCAGATAAAAGTTAGAGAGGATCAACGCCGTCAATGTGCACCCTCCTCACTTCTCTAGGGGTGAATTCAGGAAGAGATACGAAGAACTCGGGCCCGTCAACTCTCGCCAACGCCCTCCGACAGGCCGGCATAGTATCGTGTTCCCAAGGCTGGTGACGGTATTAAAAATTGAAGGCGTCGGCAGTAGTAACATCTTCTTCGGTTCCTGGCCTCATCAATGACTGGTAATGCATTAATAACCACCCCATGAGGTAGTGGTATGGTAGTTCTATCCGTTCAAAGTCCATCGTCACATTACGAGCAATGACTTTGGATGAAAAGGTGCGAAGGCTGTGGTGTATGCTACACACCATGGCCGGAAGGAGCGCCAGTCTTACCTTGAAGACCAATTTTACAGCAGAAAGAATGAAATGGCGGCTGATCCTTTCCATAGAACCCGTGCCGCCCGAGACTACGCAATTGCGTAGCCACACCATCAAGAACCCAGCTAAGATCGCTTTATCGGACATCTCCTGGGTACCATAGTGGAAGTAACTGAGGGAGTCAGTGCGACTTCCAAACCGCTCACGGGTAGACCTCGACCTTTTGACCTTCAACATCATGTCCTTCACCTCCTTCGGGGTTTGAGGACTTCGAGACGAAACTTGGCCGGAGGGATGCAACTTGAAAAGATACAAAACCCAGGCCGTAGTGTGAGGGGCGCTCCCTTCTGAGCTATTTTCTTTCTTGATAGCCATTTGGTGGCAGGCGCTATGATGGCACAACAGTTCTTGGTACACGGCGACGAAACCAGAAAATCGTTGATCCAGGTCTTCGAATTCTTCGTTCGTCGGTGTATATGCTTCAAAAGCTTCATTTCCCACGGCAATCTAGAAACAACGTGTATCTCATGGAGAGCAAGCCCCAGCTCTCCTCCGGAGGCAAAGAAAGTCCATGTACGCCGATTATACAGCTCCAAAAGAGCTATAAACAAAGGCTTGTTAATGGATAACCCGTAGCAGGTACCCCTGACGACATAGTAGAGGTCAATTTCCCGAAGGTATTCCCCATACTTCCTCAAGATCTATGAGGTAAGATTAGCCCATGTGGGAATGGGGTTGATCCAGTTCTGCAGCGACAACCTGCCCACGGGATAAGACCCCTTGCGAGCGAGCTGATTCAGAAAGGTATCAGCTAGAGTGAAAGTAAAATTAGGGCCAGTCATATTTACAAAAGTACCAGGGAGCAGCCCCATCACAGTCCGACTCACTGATTCCTTGCTCGCACATACTAAACCCGTGCACCTGTTGTAGTGGATGTTGCTCACAAACATTCCCTGTTGTGTAGGAGTCAGGGAGCCCACCATTGTCCTGCCCAACGGTATCATGTTAAACCATGAGAGAGGATAATGCCGCTCCATCTCGGGGATATGGATCTCTACTCCGTCTACAGAAAAATCCCAGTGCTCTGAAACATCCAGCAATCGGGAGTTCTTTATAGAAAAGGCGTCCCCAAAGAGAAAAGCTGGTTTCAGATATTCTCCATCCAGCTTCTCCGAATTCATCATTGAATAAAGAAAGTAGAAAGGTTGGTTATTAATGGCAGCCACTCTCTCCCTAGGTTCATTAGTGGGAAGCTGATCCACTATACGACGGATTAAGTCATCAAGCCGCACGTCCACGGTGAACTGAGCTGAACCCACAAGAAGCTCTCCTGCTGGGTTGGTTGGGAGGTTCACTGAAAAAAGGACAAAGAGAAACAGGATTAAAAGATAGTTAAAGCAAAAAAAATCACTGAATAAAGAAGCTCCCACGAGCCTATGCGGTTCGGGTCAACGAAGCCTTATACGGCTCTATTCCAATTGGGCCTCAGGAGATGCAGTTTCGAGGAAGCCTATGCGATTCGGGTCAACACAGTCTCATGCGGCCCAAATCAGATGGGACTTCCATATGACACTAGCTCGATAGCTTATGCGGATCAGTTGAATATACGCGGTTCTAACAGAAGAGCTCATGCGGTACAAAATGCCAGGCGGTTCAGCCTGCTAGAAACATATGCGGCTCCGTTCAGAGGAGACTTTATACGGTTTTTATCTAGAGACTCAAATCATTCTCATGCGGTTCAAACATGGGGTATTTTCTATGCGGCTCGGATATGAGAAGGTCATGCGGCCCATACAGCATATGCGGCTCTACCATCAACTTGGGTGGAGGCTTGTGCATAAATATGCAACAGAGCCATAGGTTTTCAAGATTCAAATGCAACCCTTACCATTGAAAGCAGGACGAACATCAGAGGGCACTTCGGGCGCTTCGGGCTCGACGGCCGACGAAGACGTCACCTTCTTGCCCTTCGCGGCGGCAGAGACGACTTTGGAAGACTTAGGAGCCATTTACTTCGATGGTCGGAAAAAAAAGATCAGGAACAGGAGACAGCAAAAAGAGTGAACGAAGGAGAAGGTAAAGAAGTCCCTCCGGCCAAACTCATCCATATTTATAAACAAGAGTAAAGCATTTTGATCCCCGTGCATACACGCGGACCGACTCTTCAGTTATCAAAATGAGCTGCCAAAAATGGAGGCCAAGCTCCTCGGATTCCGCACCAAAAAGTGGCCTTTAAAGCTGACAGCAAATCAACAACATTTAAATACAAAAGATTGCCATACGTGGCAATAATGACGTGGCAAAGAGCTATGCGGATGAGACACTCCTTTGGTTGAACCATCTATTCGGCTGAACCATCCATGCGGTCAGGACTTCATATGCGGCTAGAAGAACACAGCCATGCTTCTTATTCAAAGTATTTCAATTTTGTAAATTGAAAACTTTGAAGGGGGTCTTATTGAAGCATGGAAAATATTAAAGAAAATGACCCATACGGCCAGGGAACCCCATGCGGCTCAGACAGTCTATCCGGCACAGAAGGACTATACGGCTCAGGAACTATACGGTCTGAAACATTTTCATGCAGCTCAGAAGACACGTGGCATAACAGTACTCCCTTTCGACCCATACTGCATTAATTACTGTGACGGCTGACAGTTCTGAAAAAGTGACAGCCCAGACACAAGAAAGGCAATTATGACTCTGTCATAATGACAGACCCCTAGGAAAGAGAATGAGATCTCTGACACAATCCTCCGAGATCCATAAAAATGCCACGTGGCTTTGCCACGTGGGCATTCGTATGCGGCTCGAGCAAAGACTCCTCATGCGGTTCAGAATGAAGCCGTCCTATACGGCTCAGGCCGAGACAGCCTCATGCGGCTCGAGCAAAGACTCCTCATACGGTTCAGAATGAAGCCGTCCTATGCGGCTCAGGCCGAGACAGCCTCATACGGCTCGAGCAAAGACTTCTCATGCGGTTCAGAATGAAGCCGTCCTATGCGGCTCAGGCCGAGACAGCCTCATGCGACTCAAGCAGAGGCCTTTCCATACGGTTCAAGTGAACCATTTCCATGCGGCTCAGGCGGATGTATCCCTATGCGGCTCACAATGATCACCTCCATGCGGTTCAAAGGCTCGAGGGAGGGCCACTACCCAGGCAGCCCTGACACGTGGCCCTAACCATATGCAGCCCAAAATCATATACGGCTCAATCGTCACGCGGTTCAGATCCCCCCAGTGGTTCCTAGGACACGTGTCCTAAGCCGATTAATTTCTCAGATTTATTGCAATCAAAGATTGGGTCAAATCTCAATAATCTGGGATACGTGGCAGGAGAATAAATCAAATTTATTCGCAAACATCAGAAGATCATTATGAGGAAGATTTATTCCAATCAGCATTAATTGCTGATGAGATTTGGTGTAATCTACACTCAATGGTCCGGATTCGTCATAATCAAAAATGAATGGCCTAGATTGACCAATCCACAGGCCGCCGCCATCTCCAAGAGGCAATCATTGGCAACCCTAATGATCACATCCCACTATTATAAATAGCAAGGTGTCATTCCCTTGTGAGGAGAGATACTGACAGAGAGAGATACGCACAAACAGAGAGACACTCCTCCCAATAATCAGAGAGAAATATCCACGGAGATCAATCCAGAGAGAGAGAAGCTAGAAGAGCAATACGAGGAGAGCAGGAAGAGCATTTCTTTATCAACGCCAACCATCTCGTCACAGGAGCCAAGGCTGCATACCGATCATCCAAGGAGTAAGGCAGGGCTGGCGTCGCCTTTCCGAGCCTCTATCGTCACCCCCAGAATCAAAAATAAACAATTGTACTTAGATTGCTGTACCTAGGTTTTCGTCCCTAGGCTTTCTTTGTACAAGCGAGTTTGTATTGTGAGTCTAAGTTCAGTCCTCCCATAAAACTGTTCTGTACTTTTAGAATCAATGGCAAACAACTTCTACGTGGCAGCCCTAGACGACACTTGCGAGCTGGACTCTCAGGAGGACCCAGCTCTAGCTGAGGACATCACCCCCATTGCCTAGACTAGTTTAGTTAGGCTTATCTTACTTTATGTTGTCTTGAGACTGTTTAGCTAGACTTTATTTCTGGTCCGAGATTCTGAGTTGTATATATTCTTTCATACTCAGTAGCTGAGTTTTATACTCTGGATATTTGTTGGGATATTATCTTAGACTACTTTATCATCTGCATTCCTTGAGTTCTATATCATATCATGCTATATCTTCCTTAGTTGTGATTGAGTTTATTTACTGCTATGTCACCTCCATTCGGGGAGTATAAACTGTTTAGAGTTATATTGTTAGATGTATGTTGACCTAGGACAGCGTTCTACCGCCGACACTGCGGCGTAGGCTGGACGTACCCACGTCTCGTGCCCTTACTCTAGGATGCGGGTCGTGACACATTTTTAGTGGTGGCCCATGCAGGTCTAGACTAGAAGTGTAGTGGTATTCGAATTAGAGTATCACTACAGCCTGCAGTAGGATATAGGACATTAATTTTTAGGGTACTCAATCATATTAGAAAAAATTCTTTTATTGCCATCTAAATCCTTATCGTCAGCTGATCCTTTTGAATTTTAATTGTCCGCCTTTGTTATATCGCTTCTTTCTCAGAAATTGATACTCTTGTTTGTCTATCTTCAGGATGGTAGAGACTCGTTCGCAGCGTACCATTCATGGGGATGCTATAGAGGGGACTGCTACCTCTCAGCCAGTACAACGGGGCCAGGGGACTGCAGCTCCTGCCACCTCTGCTCGTATTGAGACCTCGGCAGCAGCAGCAGGGGGTATGCTTCCACCGGCTCGGAGGCAGGACCCAGTCATCGCAGAGGAGCCCTTCCAGCAGCCGCCGCCTACAGGATACGTAGATGTAGCGCAGATGTTCGCATACTTCCAACAGTTCATGGACCGGCAGCAGAATCGACAGGACAGGGGCATGGAGTTGGCCCTCACGACAGTCGCAGCTCGACCAGTGGTTCAGCAGCCGAGGACACCGAGGATAGAGCAGTTCCAGAAGATGAGCCCCAGAGACTTCAGGGGGACAGAGGGGATTCTATATGCTGATGAGTGGATCGAGCATATAGAGGAGATCTTCTGCCTAGTCCGGATACCAGCAGATCTTCAGATTGAGGCCGCAGCTAGCCGAATACGAGATCTTGCTTGCACCTGGTATTAGTCAGACCCCAGGGTGGGGGTAGCTGGGCAGACTTGGGAGCAGTTCAAGGGCTTCTTCAAGAAAAAGTTCTTTCCAGATTCAGCGCTCAGAGCCTTGGAGTCTCAGTTTGAGAGCCTAGTCCAGGGGAGTCTTTTAGTGGAGGAGTACGCAGGGGAGTTCGGCCGCCTCGGCAGGTTCGTAGAGGGCTTAAGCGAGACGGCGAAGGCCCAGAGGTTCCGGAAGGGTCTAGTCAAGGAGGTCAAGCCCTTGACCAAGGGCAACAGGGATGCCACATTCGAGGAGATCTTGATGGGAGCCTTGTTGGCAGAGGATGATCTTGAGCTTAGGCTCAAGAGGGGGCGAGACCCAGTTGGGGACAGCAGCAGCGGGGGCCAGGCCAAGAGGCCCCACTTTCAGCACCAGCAGCCGAGGTAGTTTCAGCCGCAGCCGATCCAGCAGTGGCCAGTTCACCAGCAGCAGCAGCCGAGACAGCACCAGTAGGGTCAGAGACAGGGTGTTACATTTGCCTACTGCAAGAAGCCTGGGCACGTCTTTAATGAGTGTCGGAAGAGGCTAGGCCAGTGCCTGGTGTGTGGTTCGGCAAACCACCAGATGAGGGAGTACCGCATAGCACGAACAGGCCCGGGAGGAGGAGCCATGGCTCCAGCAGGCCAGCAGAGGGGACCAGCCCTGCCGACGTAGCAGCAGAGGTTCGTCCAGCACCAGCAGCAGGCAAGGGGAGGCCGGCAGGGGCGAGGATTCGCCATGGCAGCAGAGGATGCAGAGGCGATAGGAGAGCTGATTGCAAGTTCGATCCTTCTCGACTCCAGTCCAGCTTATGTATTATTCGATTTTGGTGCTTCGCATAACTTTATATCAGTATCTTTTATGATTAGACATAGTATCATAGCTGAATCGTTGCCTAGGACTTACAAGATCATGATCGGGGGTGGCATCATCCTCGTGAGTGATGTTTGTAAGGGTCAGAGAATAGTTTTGGGAGGCCGTGAGTTGGAGGTGAGCCTGTTCGTAATGCTATTGCCGAACTACGATATAGTACTAGGCATAGATTGGTTGAGAAGGCACCACGCCAGCATTTACTGCAGAGGGGGTAGAGTTCTCTTCAGAGCATCGGGGGAGCCAGAGTTCGAGTACTCCAGACGTCAGACAGAGCAGAGCAGCGGAGTCTTCTGTGGAGTCTCGGTCGAGGAGCAGGCGATTCCACACCCCTTGATAGCAGAGTATATGGATGTTTTTCCAGAAGAGTTGCCGGGATTGCCACCAGACAGAGACATAGAGTTCTCGATAGACTTGGTTCCAAGAGCGGAGCCCATCTCTCAGCATGTCTATCAGGTGAACAACAGCGAGCTGGTGGAGCTGAAGAAGCAGGTGGATGAGCTACAGGACAAGGGCTTAATCTGCTCGAGTTCATCGCCATGGGGTGTACCAGTGTTGTTTGTGCCGAAGAAGGATGGGTCAGTACGGATGTGTATTGACTATAGGGCACTCAAAAACTTTACGATCAAGAACAAATACCCACTGCCGCGGATCGACGATCTTTTTGACCAGTTGAGCGGAGCTCGGGTATTTTCCAAGATTGATCTGAGGTCGGGATATCACCGGGTGAAGGTAAAGGGGAAGGATATTCCCATGACCGCTTTCAGGATGCGGTACGGGCAGTTTAAGTTTTTGGTTATGCCGTTTGGGCTAACCAATGCACCAGCAGTGTTTATGAACCTTATGAACAAGGTATTCCATCAGTATCTGGATCAGTTTGTGGTGGTGTTCATTGACGACATCTTGGTATATTCTAAGACTGAGGAGGAGCACGATGAGCATTTGAGGATCGTGCTGGAGACTCTCAGGAGGAAGCAGCTTTATGGGAAGCTCTCCAAGTGTGAGTTCTTCTTAGACCGGGTGGACTTCTTGGGGCATGTGGTGACTGGAGATGGTATCTCAGTTGACCCCAAGAAGATTATAGCAGTTGAGGCATGGGCAGCGTCGACTTCAGTTGCAGAGATCAGGAGTTTCCTGGGTATGACAGGATATTATCGAAGATTTGTGCAAGATTTCTCTCGGGTTGCAGAACCGTTGACTTGGTTGACCCGGAAGGATGCTGAGTTCGTTTGGTCAGAGGAGTGTCAGACAACTTTTGATGAGTTGAAGAAGTGGCTTACGACAGCCCTGATTCTGACATTGCCTTCAGGATCAGGTGGTTTCACTATTTATAGTGATGCTTCAGGGAAGGGGCTGGGTTGCGTCTTGCAGCAGCATGGGAAGGTGATTGCCTATGCTTCCAGGCAGTTACGTCCCCATGAGAAGAACTACCCTACCCACGACCTGGAGCTGGCAGCAGTGATTTTTGTATTGAAGTTGTGGAAGCATTATCTGTATGGTGAGAGGGTGGAGATATTCACAGATCACAAGAGCTTAAAGTATGTGTTCACTCAGAAGGAGTTGAACATGAGACAGCGCAGGTGGCTAGAGTTGATAAAAGATTTTGACATCCTACTTTAGTATCACCCAGGGAAGGCCAACGTGGTTGCCGATGCCTTGAGTAGGTATCCGACAGCCATGTGTTTGACCATGGATCGGCATTTGCTTGCAGACTTGGAGAGCCTTGGGATTGAGGTGATCATGCCCGGAGTGCAGATGCAGATATGGGGCATGCAGATTCAGTCAGACTTGGTGGAGAGGATCAAGTCGGCATAGTTTGAGGACGTTGCTCTGCGGTGTCTCCGATAGCAGGTTCGAACAGGATTGCTGGAGGGCGAGTTTTCTCTTGCAGAGGATGGTGCCTTGAGGCACGATTCCAGATTATGTGTACCCAGCGGGGAGCTCAAGGAGCAGGTTATGCAGGAGGCCCACATATCTCAGTACTCTATACACCCGGGTGCCAACAAGATGTATCGAGATCTGAGGGAGCAAGTTTGGTGGTCAGGGATGAAGCGGGAGGTGGCTCGCTTCATGGCTAGGTATTTGGTCTGTCAGCAGGTCAAGGCAGAGAGATAGAGGCTCGATGGATTGTTGCAGCCGCTGCCCATTTCCGAGTGGAAATGGGAGCATATTACTATGGACTTCGTATCAGGATTACCGCGTACACTAGGAGAAAAAGACGCGATTTGGGTCATCGTTGACAGGTTGACCAAATCGGCCCACTTCTTGCCATTCAATGTGGGTACGTCTACAGAGCGGCTGGCGAAGATGTATATGCGGTAGATAGTCAGGATTCACGGAGTTCCAGTCAGCATCGTCTCAGATCAGGATAGTCGCTTTACTTCCCATTTCTGGAGAAGTCTGCAGACCAGCTTGGGCACTCAGCTCAAGTTTAGTACTGCATACCACCCTCAGACGGACGAACAGTCGGAGCGGACTATTCAGACACTTGAGGATATGTTGCGGACGTGCGTCCTGGACTTTGGAGATTCCTGGGAGGATCATCTTTATTTGGTGGAGTTTGCTTACAACAATAGTTTCCAGGCCAGCATCGAGATGTCACCTTTCGAGTCTCTGTACGGGCGTAGGTGTCGTACACCCTTATCTTGGGATGATGTTGGTGAGCGAGCTTTACTGGGGCCAGAGATGGTTGTTGACGCAGCCGAGAAGGTAAAGCTCATCAGGGACAGACTTCGCATGGCGCAGGACAGACATCAGCACTGGGCCGATAGCCACCGGAGGCCCTTGGAGTTTGAGGTACAGATTAGAGTAGGATTAGATTTAGGTTTGTTTTGTTTGTGATTTTGAACATGTTTGTTTATTATAATTAATTGAGACCTTGCTTGTGATTAGGTCAGAGACCAAGTTTTCATAAGGATATCTCCGACTCGTGGTACATACGTTTTGGTGGAGACGGAAAGCTTAGCCCGCACTTCATCGGCCCTTTCGTTATCAGCGGGAAGGTCGGTGACGTTGCATACAGGCTAGACTTGCCGCCTGTGCTAGTGGAGGTCCACAACGTATTTCATGTATCACAGTTGAGACAGTACGTGGCTGACCCTAGCCATGTCTCGATCATTCAGAGATTGAGGTAGGGCCTTCTCTCAGCTATCCAGAGCAGCTAGTGGAGATTCTGGATCGACGGGAGAAGGTTCTGACGAACCAGGTGATACCCTTGGTACGCGTCGCATGGAGGCATCATTCTCCAGGAGAGTCTACCTGGAAGCGGGAGGATGAGATACGCGAGCGGTACCCATATCTTTTTGGACCGTGAGGTATACTTTATATCCTTCTCATCAGTTGCATTTCGCCTTTCAATTTCGAGGACGAAATTTTTTTAAGAAGGGTAGATTTGTCACTACCACATTTCTAGTTTGAGGATATTTTTAACATTTTGGGATAATTAGAATTTATTTGAATTTATGGGAATTTTTTTAGGAATTTTTTTGGAATTGTTTGGATGAGGGTTGACTAGGTTGACTTTGACTAGTTTTGACCCTTGTAGACCAACCTAGAAGCTAACCCTAGTTAGTATTGATATGGTTAGGTTATATGACTCTAGTCTAACCTAAACTAACCCTTAGTTTGGTCAATGGACTCTAGTTAGCAATAGGAATTAGAAAGTCATAAATCATGACTTATGATTTAGAACCCTTGTAGATTGGCCCAAAGCCCAAGAAATTACAAAACCCTAGCCCTAGACTTATGTGGCCGGCCACCATATCCTCATTGGGAACCCCACTCTATAAATACTCTCTTAGTTTTAGGGTTGCCTCTTTTAGGAAAGATCAAGTTTAGAAAGAGGTTTGTTCCTATTTCATTTAATCCATCGAAATTCCATTTCATGTCCTTTCTCATTCAAATCTCTTCTATTAGGTTTTAATATACCTATACTTGCTGTTATTGGAGTTTTATTTCAGTTTGATATTGATTTGTTGGATTGGGATATCAAGGAGAGGAGCTCAATAAAGGGTGATTTTCTAGAAAGTTCATCTATAGGTAACTTCTATAATACTCATTGAAATTTTGATTTCTTTATACATTTAGGAAGCCCTAGGAGTCTCCTAGGTCGTTGCATTAGTTTCGTGTCGAGTTTCATAGGTTTCATGTCCGTTTTGGACACGTATCAGACACTGTCAATTGGTATTTGTCAAAATGCCTCAAAGGGCATTTCGATTCTTTTTGTGCAAACTTTTTGAATAGGAATTAGGGTTTTGATCTTGCCTATGGTTTTCCAGTGTCTATGTTTTGTTATCGTGTCGTGTCAGGTCTCGGCGGACACGCGCTGCACACACACGCGCGCACACAGGATTTATCCCCTGCTGTTCGGGCCGGGCCACAACTCTCAGGACACGTCACGTCGACGCGCGATACTTGATACACGGGTCATCCTCGTGACTGACACGACGTGTGTCGATTTTTAAACCCCCATATGTCGTGTCGGACACGCACGAGCACGTGCATTGCATTTGCACTGGACAGGGTTCAGTTGATTTAGAGCACTGATACGTGTGTCGTGTCACTGACACACGTGTCGTAGACCCATATCAGGGTGTCCTTGCCCTAGACCTAGACCTAGTCGACACTGGAACACGACCACAAGGTCTGTGTCATGTTGTGTCGTGTGTACGAACCCCGTGAACACGTGCACGAGGAATGGCACAGTATTTGCACTGTTTTGTGTTTTAATTTGTTTTGACACATTGTGTCCTCGTGCTTGGACACAATGACATTGTAGGACACATACGTAATGTATATTTTAATTACCAACCTCTGTTTTTGTATTTTAGCTTGATTTGATTTATTAATTCTTATTACCCCCTAATTTCTGAAACTAAGATATCAGTTCTTTATTTCCAGTTTTTCTCAGTTTTGAATATATAAAATTTGGCAGCTTTTTAACCATTACATACTGATTAATAGAGTGGTTTCAAACCTCATATTGATTCTCCTATATGATTTCTAAGTGTGTGTTCGATTTTGGGTTGATTGGTGGTATATGGGAATCAAAATGGGGTTAGAATGAAACTGGAAACTGGGTTCGGTTTTTCCAATTTTTCTGAACTGTGAAATGGTCTCAACTTCTGAATTGTTGTGATTTATTTCCTTTTTCCTTGTTGTTCATATTCCCAGGACTCTGTACACATTATCCCCTCACCCCTATGTCTCACACACATATTTCATACATCCATCAACCACACCCTCACTCTTTAACACACACACACACACACACACACACACACTTTTACTCTCTTCACTCACTCACACACATTAGCATGCACACTTGACACCATGTTCACTCTCCCTCACACATGCATCACACTGTCCTCATGACAGTCCCCACACTTCACTACCATGCCACTTTCTCACATGACACTATTCACTCCCTATTACCATATACACACACATACACACACATTTGCATGTATGTAGTACTCCATGTTATACACACACCTACACACATGTTCCTATTTCCTATATGTGTGTATATATACATAAAGTGTGATGTATATATATATATATCCTATATATATGTGTGTGTATCTATATATATATTTAATATATAATGTATGTATTTTTCTCATAGGAGCATATATGTTATTACATGTATTCCTAAGCTAGACTATATAAATATATATATGTGTATTGCTTTAGATATAGATAATATCTTGTATAGTTGTGTATAAATGTTGGTTGGTTCTTTAGGCATGATATTGCCTAGTAAGCCTAGATTAGTCTTGTTAGAACTTAGAATGGCCTTGTTAGACTAGTATAGACTAGATTGACCTAGTTTAGACTTGTTAGACCTAGTTTGACCATAGTTGACCAAGTTTGACTTCTAGGGTTGACCAGAGTTGACCAAGAGTTGACTTTGGCCTAGATTGACCTAGACTCATGTAGAATGCATAGTAGAACTTTATTTTACCATTTTAGACTTGTTGTGACTTGTGCTGTTCTGATTAGGAGCCAGACACCACTCCTCGGACAGTACTTTCATATTGGACGCTCAGATAGCAGGCGAGTACATTCTCTGATCATTTCATATCCTACTTAGAATTATTTTCTGCATTAAATTACTTTACTTGTTACTGTCACGTTGGTTACACGGATTGGTACTCTATGGATCCCTTCTTGAGATGTTATCCTTAGGGAGCATCGGGTACTACATATTCTGTGCGTTTCACTTACATGGCGTATCACTATGCTTCACTGGTTCTTTGATCACTTGTGACATATACTCTTATGATCACAGAGTCTCCTAGAATCTCTTATCATATTTACTGGGTATCCTAGAATCTCCTAGAATCCCTATTTATGGGACATCCATGTATCACCCTTCGGGGGCTTTGCATGGAATCATAACAGAACCTGGTTGGATCCTTGTGTATTGATTGAGGGTACGGGGGAGTAGAAGTAGACATGTGAATAATACCCAAGTAGTATCTTATCAGAATCTTTTCCATAGTATCTTATCAGAATCTCCTATGCCATTTACATGTCTATATTGTACTCTGACTCACTAGCCACTGTTAGTCTCTATTTATAGTAGATATTTCTATTACAGCTCTCTCTCTCTATTTACATACTGTACTTCTTTCAGTAATTGTATCTTACTTTACTGCATGATTATATTTTCTAACCTGCTATGAACTGTTGAGATGTACTGTACTCGCTCCTGTCCTGACTGGACCTGTTGACAATATTACAGAGGACGAGGAGAAGGCCTGTGTGGATACCTTCTACGGGGCAGCCCTAGACGACACTTGCGAGCTGGACTCTCAGGAGGACCCAGCTCTAGCTGAGGACATCACCCCCATTGCCTAGACTAGTTTAGTTTGGCTTATCTTACTTTATGTTGTCTTGAGACTGTTTAGCTAGACTTCATTTCTGCTCAGAGATTCTGAGTTGTATATATTCTTTCATACTCAGTAGCTGAATTTTGTACTCTGGATATTTGCTGGGATATTATCTTAGACAACTTTATCATCTGCATTCCTTGAGTTCAATATTATATTGTGCTATATCTTCCTTAGTTGTGAATGAGTTTATTTACTGCTATGTCACCCCCATTCGGGGAGTATAAACTGTTTAGAGTTATATTGTTAGATGTATGTTGACCTAGGACAGCGTTCTACCGCCGACACTACGGCGTAGGCTGGACGTACCCACGTCTCGTGCCCTTACTCTAGGGTGCGGGTCGTGACAATCAACTTCTTCTATCCTGAAGGGCTGTGGATCATTCTTTCCGCCGAGATGATTGGATGATCCTCTCTCTCGACTATATGGTAAACATCTTCTACTGGAGTAAGTTGGTTTGCGGTGTAGACATTTGTCACCTATGTGTGTAGTTGGGTGCCTATACCGTATTCCATAGCATATATTGTACAAAGCTTATTAAGCTCGAGGTAGTTCAAAGATAGCCCTTTATTGATAAAGTAAGGTATCTTTTCCAGTAGGATTACATCATCTGCCGATGGAATATCAGTGTGAGCAACCACATACTTGGCCAGCTCTGACTCTTCTTAAGCCACCCCCTGTGTCAATGAAGACTGAGAGGATGACTTGGACAGCTTAATCATCAGGGGCTCCATAGGTGGAGCAGGACGTGGAGTCGTTGGCGTACTAGCGACCCCCAGTTTGGTGCTATGTGTTATGCGGGGAGTTATTGGCAGGCTAGTAGTCCCCGGCTTAGCGCTCGGCTGCCGATTCTTTCTGGAAAGGCGAATTATCATCGACTTGACGGAGGGATTGAGCTCCTATGTTTGTTGCTGGCTAGCTCTAGGCAGCCTGATTGTCAGTGGCTCTATCGTGGGCCTTGGCGCTTGGCCAGACCTTGGCAGTCGAATTATCATCTGCCCTTCTTGTACATAGAGACTGATTGCATCCTTACGTATAGTGGCTGTAAGTGGTGCAGTTCCGCCAGGTTTGTAGGCTTGGAGGTAGATCATCAGAGGTTCTTCAGATCCAGTTGCCGCCTCAGTTGGAGCTTGAGTATCTTCTTCAACAAGGTGCCTTTTCGACTTCTCGTACAAGCATGAGTCGGAGTAGTAGGATTCGACCCCTTTAAAGGGATCAATGTCAGCAAATTTTGTCCTCACAAAACTGCGCTTATCGATGTACTTGAAGCACTGGTACAATATGGAAAGCAAGATCATGTAATCGTGTATCCAAGGACACCCCAAAAGAATATTATAGGACGTGTCCGTATCTATAACATAACAGGTCACTTCTGACAGAAGGTCACCGATTTGGCACTTCAGGCGAATCTTCCCAATCGGATAGCTTCAGTCTGAATTGAAACCGCTGATGGCAGAGCTTGTCGGCGTCAGACGATACATTGGGATGTGTAGATGGTGTAGTAGGCTCTTTGGAATGATGCTTATGGAAGAACCGGGATCAATATACATCCGATCCACCTTGATGTCGCCAACGTATCCAGTATAATATAGAGGGCGATCGTACAGGTTGGTCTTGATAAGGATATCATACGGAGTGAAGACAATGTTGGGCATTGCACCTATACAAGCGTTGTCCTGGAGATCTGCAGGCGAGATCTCTCCAGTGAGATTGGACTGAGCCAGAAATGCATCAACATTCTGGAGTGCCTCGCTCAGCACGACATGAACATATTTGGAGAGTCTCAGGAGCTCGTATAGCGACAATTTGGCCAGTATGTTGGCCAATTGTGCCAAGATGTCAAAGTTGTAGGGCCTCTCCAGCCCATGAGGTATCTCTTTTCGGAGCGGTTTGTCAAAGTGAGTCTCCTTCGGCCTAGGCTTGTCAGTCGTCGGCGGCTGGGAAGGTCCTGGAGCATCAGCAGTAGCCGGCTGATGATCTTCAACCGAGTTACCCGGTGTAGGTTGGGATTGTGCACTTGACCGGGTGACGACAGTCGTAGCTTCTTCGACCTCTGTCGAGATTATGCGGCATGATGTGACTTTTCTGCTCTTCTTCTTGCTGGTGGAGGGTGGTATGGACTGAGTCACTTCAGGTACCAAGTTCGGATGAACCCACATGACCTTTCCTTGTGATGTGGTAAGGGGTACTAGACCAGTAGCTTGGTCTCGAGGAGGTGGAAGGTTAGCGACCTCCAGCTTTGCTCTAGGGACGGATACAACTCTATCTTAAGTCTTTGTCGGAGGAAAGCTACTGAATTGTACTGACACCATGTTGGCTGCTACGGTCACCTCTTCGAAATCAATGGCCAAGGCCTTGGAATCGATGAGATGGTGGATGTATCGCTTTAGTTGGAAGCAGTCTTACGTGGCATGGTGGACATAGCGATGGTAGTGGCAGTACTTGGAGCTCTCAATCTCTGCAGGACGAGGTTCACGCCTGGGAGGAGGGAGCTGAATTTGACCTTTTTGTATGAGCATGTCCAAGATGGGCTTCACATGGCCGTCCTCGACGGAGTAGGTCATCTGAGGCCACTGCTTTTCTGCGGACTTTGGTTCAGACTTCTGGGCTGTGTCGGCTACCATAGCCTGCTAGCCCTTGTTGTCTCGGTTGTTGGAGGAATTACCACCGTTGTTGTTGTTGGCAGTAGGGCGTTTACCCTTGTCCTCTCCCTCCGAGATGTGCAGTCCCAATTGGTGAGCTTTCTTCAACGTCTTCTACGCCAGTGTTACTGATGATGAACGTCTTCCAGTCCTTGAATTGACTCTCGCCCATCCAGAGACTGATTGTAGGGAGCAGCCTCTTTTGGCAAATTTTAATCAGGAAGGAATCAGGGTTACCGGAAGGTAACTTCATCGCGGTTTGGCAAAATCGCTCAATATAGTTCCTTGTCAGCTCCTTTTCTCCTTGAACAACATCCATGAGGGTCGACATCGTCACGTCTTGCCCTACTTCCTAGAACCTCTCCAGGAACATACGTTTGAAGCCGACGAAGGAATTATTGCAGTTGTCCGGCAAGTTGCGGTACCAGTCGAAGGCGACCCCTTCCAATGCTCCAATGAACAACCGCGTAAGTATGGCGTCATCATGAGGCAGATGGTCGGTTGTGACTTCGAAGTAGGTGATGTACCTGCTTGCCGATGTCTTCCCATCATATAGATTGATGTTGAATGGTTTATATCTTGGTGGAAAGGGAACATCTCTCCATGCAGCCGGATACTGTTATCGTATCCTGAGGTCCTGGCAAGTTTCTCGGGCGTGGAACATGGCCCGGAGCTTCTAGACCTCTCGTCTTGTCTCCCTGGCCTCGTCTGCAACAACGGGAGCCGATGTTGTCGAAGGATTGTCGCCCGAGTTTGGTACAGTCGAGTTTGAGTCCGCATTGACCGCAGGACCCAAGCTTGTTTGTCCAAGCGGCCTTCCTTGCAGAGTTGGAAGGGTCGCTTTGATCTCGTCTACGGACTTGACCAAGGCATGCAGTATGGCTTCCAGAGTGTAGATGCGTTGGCGATCACTATGATCGTCTTGGTTGTTGTCCGTCATGAACACCGTCCTCACATGAGGAGAGATAGAAAAAACGGTTAAGGACGTTCCCTCTAAGTCATACCCTTGTACAGAGAAGTCGTCAGGGTATGTAGGAATATTCTTCTCTGGTTCGGACTCAGAAGGAGTGGTACCTCCAACTTCAGAGCTTGCCTCGTCTTGAGAGTTGTGGACGTCTTCGGGGACGTCTGAACCTGCTGCATCTATTGGAGGAACTGTTTCCCCTGGATTATCTTCTTGGAATACCGAATTTTTGTGGATGTTTGAACGAGTGCTACCCCCGGCTCCAGCGCCTCCCAGAAATATGGACGACGAATCTTTAAGTGTGGCAGATTTCGTCTTTGAGCGAGTACCTTAGAAAACTCCTCATGTAATGGTCGTAGACAACCGCTTAGAAGAGAGTTTCTTGGTTGAGATTTTTGGACTGGAGACATTTGTTTTCTTTTCTTTTCCGCCGCCAGGGATCTTCTGAGCAGAATTGCAGGAGGCGGCGAGAAATGCTTCATTTTCTGAGCTTGGTTGTTGTAGTCGTTGGAAGGCAAATTGCCAGTCTTCTTGTACTGTCGTATTGTTGCAGCAGCAATTGACAATGACTTGGATGCAGTGATGTCCATGGGAGGACTCTCTGCACACCGAGGCTTCTTCTCTTTTCTTGGGCTTGTGAAGGATTACGTCACGTAAGTTAGATGCATCTCGAACAACCTTTACACCCGATTTATGGACCCAAGAATCCCGAGCATCCGAGCGTGTTGGCACCATGTTTGCTCCTTGATTGTTGGGAGACTCTTGGGAACCACTCTGTCCGTTTGCCTCCGGGGGCTGGACTCGAGTGGTTCTGTATAACTTTCCATCGGAGGCTCGCATAACGGTAAGCAGAGCGTTCGAATGGTCAGAGGTTGGGACAGCTGACTGAGCTCGTCGATCCCGCGCTGTCCTAGACTTCTTTCCTCTAGCACCCGAGAGTGCATAGTAGGAAGAGTCCAAGTGATGCATCACAGAGTTTGGGACAACCTCCTGAGAGCCTCTAAGGTCAGGACAGCATAAGAGGCTGTCAAAGACTGACCGTGAGCCGCATGGAGAAGATGGTATACGGTTGGGATTGGTGGCCGTGCAGGCTGTCTGCAAGCGGCTGGCATGTGTGGCCGCATGAACCTTCTCTATGCGGCTAGAAGCGGTGGCCGCATAAGCAGTCTGTATGCGGCTGGCAGTCGTGGCCGCATGAGCCTCTTTCATACGGCTAAAAGTTTTGGCCGCATGAGCCTTCTGCATGTGGCTGGCTTTTGTTGCCGCATGAGTCTTCATGTGGCTGGCGCCCTTATACGGCTTCTTCTTGGACCGCACAGAGTTTCTCTTTGCCCTGTAAGTCTAGCATCGTAGTATTTTTCTCTGCCGGACTTGGGGACAGCAAAGTCCTTTATGGTTTGAAGTGGGGCCGCACGAGAGTCTTCCCTGCCATTTTGGGTAATAGGGAGCATTTCATCTAGAGCTTGGGGAGGAGCAAATGATTTGGGCCGCCACTCCCTGCGAGCCTTCTTCGTGCGGGCTCGCTTCTGGACCGGGCCAGCGCTCTCGTCGGAGAGCATTTCTTCAAACATCTACTGGTCGAAGCGGACGACCAGCATCTGTTGAGTGGAGCCAAGTTTGGCTGTGTCCGATTGCGTCACCAACTCCTCAGCCGTGGAGAAGTTAGTCCCCAGCAGAGTTGCCATCGTGTTTGCCATTGATTATAAAAGAACATAACAGTTTTATGGGAGGACTGGATTTTTACTTCACAACACAAACTCGCTTGTACAAAGAAAGCCTAGGGATGAAAATCTAGGTACAACAATCTAAGTACAATTGTTTAGTTTTTCTAGGGGGTGAAGGTAGAGGCTCAGGAGAGTGCTATCAACTCTGCCTTACTCCTTGGACAATCGGACGTAGCCTTGGCTCCGATGAAGAAATGCTCTCGGGATGTGTGGGGAGATTCTTCTGTGCGCCGTCGCTCTCTCTGTGCGTGTCTCTGTCTCTCTCCTCTTGCAAGGGAATGGCACCTTGCTATTTATAGGAGTGGAGTGTGATAAGTAGGGTTTACGATGATTGCTCCTTGAAAAGTGGGCGGTTAGGGATTGGTTACGATTTGCCTTGATCTTGTTTGTTGGAAATTAATCTGGGCCGTCAATATTGATTGTAACAAATCTGGGCAGTTAATGTTGATTGTACCAAATCTGCATGGGCAATTAATATTGATTGCAACAAATCTGCATGGGCAGTTAATGTTGATTGTAACAAATCTGCATCGTGATGATTTGTTGATATCAGCAAATCCGAGTGGATAAATCTTGGTCAATCTCCTGCCACGTGTCCCAACTGCCTGTTACGTCGATTGCCATAAATCTGGATTGTTGCAATTTGATCAACCCCTGCCACGTGTCCCAACTACTGTGAGCCGCGTGGAGGACTGTCATAGTTGGGCCGCATGAGTGTGGCCTCGTGTCAGAGCCGCATAAGGGTGGCCTTATCTGAACCGCATGGAAGTCCTTTAATCCGAGCCACATGAGGGTGACCCACATGATCCGAGCCACATGGGAGTAGCAGCCGCATGGGGGTAGCCCCCAACCGAACCGCATAAGGGTGGCCACGTGTCAGAGCCGCATGGGTGTGGCTTCCCAAAATCGGAGCCACATGAGGGTGGCCCCCATGATCCGAGCCGCATGGGAGTAGCAGCCGCTTGGGGGTAGCCCCCAACCGAACAGCATAAGGGCGGCCACGTGTCAGAGCCGCATGGGTATGGCTTCCCAAAATTGGAGCCGCATGAGGGTAGCCCCCACGATCCGAGCCACATGGGAGTAGCAGCCGCATGGGAGTGACTGCCGCATGAAAGATGGTAGCTGCATAGGGAGCTTCATAATTGATGGATCGTGCCAGCTATAAAGATTTTCTTCATTTTCCTAGGAGTGCGCCATTATGTCAGAGTCATCATTGCAGCTTTATGTCAGGGCTGTCAATTCATCTTTATGTCAGAGCTGTCAATTCACCTTTATGTCAGAGCTGCCGTATTGTATCAGAGAATAAGGCCGCTGCTTGATGGCCAGCTGTAGAGGCAAACCACATAGGGCCACGTGGCTTTTACCCGAGCCGCATGGAGCTATTGGGAATTTCTGAGCCGTATGAGACTCTGAAGGACTTTTGAGCCGCATGAAGCTTTAATACCTTGACACATAACTTATCTATACTTGGTTTACTTGATAACCACTTGTATTAACACTAACACACACTAAGTAACACATATTACCTAACAATAATATATATATGTACTATATCATACATATCTTTGACAACCTATGATACCCATTGTTTGCAAAAACAAAAGTTTGATTACAAACTGAGAAAATTACATAAGTACGATTTAGTTTTTGAGGGAGTTCAACTGTAGGAATCTGATCAGAAGACGATCACTTTATCCCTTGGACGATGCGATATTGAAGAAGAAAGCCTTTGGAGAGTGCTGCAGCAAGTGCTCAGGAGATTATGATCATTAGTGATGGTTGTGAAGTGATTTAGAACTCTATTTATAGAGTTTAGAGATAACTGTTAAGTAGTAATCCAAATTGGCGCACACTACAATTGGCGCGCCATTCACCTAGTTGTGCGAACAGTTAACTTAACTGCATATGACGTGTGGCATTCTTTGAGAGAGATGCACTTGGTCGTGGGCAGTGTCATGTTCACGTTCTTCGAGATTAGTGGCCTGCGTGCCACGTTATCTAACTTCTTCTGGATAATTTTATCAAATGGGGAAAACTGTTGAATAGTGCCAGGCGCTATTTGCTGTTTAATGCACTCTACTTACTATAATGATATTGATTATCTTGCGCCAAATGCAAATGGCGTAAGGCAGCTGTTAGTCATTATGACAAATCTGACATAATTTTTTTGAGCGCCGTAAGCTCGGGATTCGAACAGATTTTCCTCGACTAACGTGCTATCAGTCATGATGACAACTATTTCAACTTCTCGAGGAAGCTTGCCACGTGGCAGCCAGCGCCAACTGATTCCATGCGCCATCTGATGACCAGTGCCATTTGATGATTTGGTTCCTGGTGCCATTTATGAGTAGCACATGATAATGTTTATACTTTTTGAGCTTCTATAAGACCCCCTTCAAAGTTTTCAAATTTGAAAAACTTTAAATTTTGGAATACTTTGAATAAGAAGTGTTTCTGTGTGACTGGCGCATGTTAAAGTTTTAACTGGCCCCAAGTTTTGGACGTGATTAGCGTGACTGTTACGCTGTACTTCAACTACAAATAGCTCTGAGGAGAGAGATAGAAAAGTTTTCTCAAAAACTTTATTCTTTTGAGCTCCTATCTTCTTCTTCTTCGCAAACCCTCGAAGCTTTCTTCTGATCAAATGGCACCCAAGAGATCCGCAACTATGAAGGGCAAGAAGGTGGCTGGAGCCTTGTCACGCGTGCCTCCGTTGATGGTGCCGTAGCACATCGTACCGAAGGCAAGAGCCGAGGAGGCGAACCCCGCTCTTGAAGGTGAGGAGAATCGATCGAAGAAGATGATAATAGAATGCTCGTGCCATTCGAGTGCAGAGGGATCAAGGGCCAACATTGACCGCCTCTTTCAGAGTGTTGGTCGGTGCTTTGCGCCATCCATAAACTGTACCACCTCTTTCAGAGTCTTTGGCTAAAAATTAAAATAAAAAATGACATCTTGCGTCATTTTACATTTCTTAAGCATGATGCACCATCCGATGTTATGCACAAGCACTAACTGAGTGACGCGCCATCTATGAATTTGATTTGAGAACTGTCGTACTGCATGCGCTGACTAAGGACTGTTCTTTATACCCTGCGCCATCCGTGATTATCGCAACGTGTTTCTTTTAAGAAAACTACCTTTTCATGATTTTTAACTATAAGTTTTCTTTTGCAGTTGATCTGAGAGAAGACCCTTATGCTGAGGAATTGGCTTCTGCCTTCCGAGTGTCGGAGTAACAAGAAGATCTCTCTCATGTCCTTTTTTTCATTACGATCTTCCTGAAACAAGGAGAGCTGTGCTAAAGTCTCAAGATGACAAGACTTTATTATGTCTGATGAATGGTGAACCCCTCATAAGCTTGGATCAGGTTCCCCATAAGAAACCAGCCTTCTTGTTTGGCGAAGCTATCAAGAAAGATTCTCAGCCTAAATTAAAACAGGAAAAGCGAGTCTATCAGAGCGGAAACAGACTAATATATCTCACTGATATGACAAGACATTTGTCTCTATCCCGTTATGCCCATGCCAACTATCCTCGAAATATGGCATGGGATCTGACTCCTTTTCAACAGGCCAGAGTTGGAAGGATATGCCACAGACTAGGTCCTCTAAATAGGGACATATTCTTCAGTTCGTCGGAGATGAATAGCACTTACTTGAGAGGCCTAAAACCAAGTTGTGTGCCGCCTGAGGATTCATCTCTGATGATTCCAGTTAGCATACATTTATTCGCGAACTTGTTTGCTAAATCTGAAGGAAAGTATCCGGCTCAGAATATGAGATTGACGGGTTTGATGAATCCAGATGTCAAATGCTGGAACCAGCTTTCAATCTGGGCTTTGAACAACTTTAGAGACAAGTTGCTTTATTTAGAGCTTTATGAACCCATTTGGACTACTTCTTGCAAAATTTGCACCAATTCTAATTTGTTTTTGCCCTTGGTAGAAAGATACAACAGTAGGACGGGCACTTTTGTATCCCCTCGGGGAGAGATAGGCTTCGCCCTTCATGAAGTGCAATACATCCCTCATCTGCCAATGGGTGAAAACCCATATGAAGAGTATGTGCCAACAAATGAAGAATTGGACGCTTTAGCCGAGAAAAAACCAGAAATGGTGGCAGTCTTCGAAGAGTTGTTATGCCACTTCATGATCTGTGCTCTTTTATACAAGAGTCATGCAAGGGAAACATGTTATTTTTCTAAATGTTTGTTGTACCTATTTTTGGGCCACATCCAGGAAGACAAGGTGCGGGAACACCTAGATTGTGAACCTCGCTTTTTTGAACCACTTGACCGCAATACTATCCAGAAATTGATAGAAAGGTCAAGGCTTGTTGACAATGAGCTGAAGAAGGATTGGCGTGAATTTATGGCTGGTACTCCCATCGAGCCTTATATAAGACAAGGTGGTAGACAGATGTCTCGAGAAGCTACTCTGGCAGGCTTTCTCTCCTTGTGGCTGCAATGGTTCATGGTCCCCGGATCCAATATTGTTGATAGGATCCACCGAGGTATACTATTTGTCGCTGTACGTTTAGTATTCGGACACAAGATGGACATTCTTTCTATGATAACTTGTCGGATGAACGCAGGTCTTCGTTCTTTCACAGATGCCACGATGATGGATCCCAGTACTCGAGACGAGTTTCCTCGTACTGAAATGTCGTATACATATTTGTTCGGCTGGTTGTTGCTACAAAATCATATTCTGATGGATCCGGCTCTAGGTGTAGTAAGAGGGGACTTCATCAGACGTTATGCCACATCTCGGTGGAAAGTAAACACCCTTACTGATTGCCGAAAGTCATTGAATATGGGTTCTGAATGGAGGTTCTACTATGTTCCTCCACCTCCTGGAACTGAGAATCTTCCTCCTTTGCTCATGGACCTGGAGCCTATGGGTGCTCGTCCACCGCTAGCTGCTTTTATGTGGTTGAAGATGATCAGACCCTCTCACCTGGTATATCGATTCAGGGGTGAGTGTTGTCTGGAGTCGTGTCTGCCTAGACGATTTGCCCGCTAGTTCGACTATGACCAAATGCACGTCGGCAATGCAACTACCTGCCTAAAAGCTTCCGGCTATTTGATCGATGGTGCTAGAGGATGGAGGTATTATAATGAAAGGGGTACTACGGCTACCTTCTCAATGCCCTCTGCTACCTTTGAAGTGGGCAAATGTATGTTATATACATACGCAAACCTCTATACTTCGGCCAATACATTCTTTGAAGGCTTCAATTTGTCTGATAGTTTTGTTAGTGTCACGGTCGACAGCAGGGACCAAGACCACCATAGAATTCAGAGAGGCTGTGGAGAATGCTCCTGCTGATGAGCCTCTAGAAACTACACTTGTCGGTCTCCCTGACGAAGTGAATAATCCGCTAGATATCTCCCTCAAGAAGCGAAAAGAGAAAACTCCTGCAAAAGGGGCTAGCAAAAGACAAAAAGTTGGGGAACCATCTACCCAATCTGCCCCAGCTGAACCTCCTTCTCCCCCTAAGGCTCGGGGGAAAAAAAGAAAGAGGTAATTATTATCACTGAATAACCCGCAGCGAGGACACAATCTCAAACACGACAGATGGAATCAGGACTCTCCTCTAGGGGAATAGGGGCAACCCTTTCTCCAATTCCAAAAGACAGTAGAGTTGCTACCAAAGGAGCTAATAAAGGGCTAAATGTATAGGATGACCCTTGTGAAACTGAGGGATCACCTCCAGTCCGCTCCAACGTAAGACAAGGAGAATATTGTTGGTAACCAGAGTTGCGCAACAAGAAATTGCATCCTCGCTGACTCCCTCTGTGCCGGAGCAGTCTGCTTAACTAGATCTACTGTCTCCAAAAGGTGATATTCTTATCCTTTCGGTTTAACAAGAGCTCAACCATTAGGCATTTGTATTGATAAACATATTTTCTATTTGCAGAGGTCCCAATAACTAGTATCCCGGCTCCAGCTGTTGCAATAGATATTCCTTCAGTCTCTGTTTTGGAACCAATATTTATGAGGACCACTATTCCTGTGACCGCACTTGCTGTGGTAGGGGTGATGTTACCGTCCCCAACTAATAATGTTTCGGAGGTCGAGTCTTATGAAGAGATATTACCCTCAAAAGACATTTTGGATGTTCCAGCTTCCTCTAGGATCCAAACTCATGTACTCTCTCAAGAAGACAAGGAGATGATAGAGGCACTAAATGACTGTGACTTCGGTGATGAGCTGATTGAAGAAGATCCTATAGAAGATACTTCTGAAAATCGAACAGTAGTCCAAGAGGATGAAAACTTGACGACCAAAGATGGCCAAATTGTTACTGAAGGTGAAGAATACCCTTTGAAGATGAGGGTCATCAAAACCCTAAAGATGATAATCAGAATCTCGATGAACCACAAGGTGGTGAGAATTCTGATGTTGATATCGAGGGCGATGAAAGCCCAGATGATGAAGGTGATGATGAAGATGTTGACATCGAAGGAGATGTCAATATTGAGGGTGATAAAGACCTAGCTAAGGGTCTCGAACATGTTGAGGGTGATAAAAACCCTTAAATTGATGCTGAGAGGTCCAGACCCCAATTGAACATATTTTTTGAAATGGGAGGGGCAGAGGTCGCAGCCCCAGGTGGCCAGGTTGAATCAGGGGCTGGTAGCAGTCGTTTCATGTTAGGCGGCTCTGAAGCTGGGAGCAGCCAAACAGCCGTCTCTAAGAACACCATGTCGAGGTTCATTACAGAACGAGACACCACGCCTCGCGAGACTCCATATGTATTGTCGGACTCAGGTAAATTTCTGACTTTATTTACCATTGCTCCTTTAATGTTATATAATATGATGATTTCAATTTTTGATTGTAGAGGGTCATGTAGGGACCATTGTTGTAGCCCTGTTGACATCTACGGCTTTCAGCCTCAGCTCTACTATGGCTCCCCAGGACATGGGGACTCATATTGCGGAAGAAAACTCTTCAAGAATGCCTACACCAAAATCTCCTGGTGTACAAGCTGTTATTACTCCATCTTCTGCAGAAGGAGGAGTTCTTGGTAAAGTGGCAACACCTGGCGTATCGGCGATGACAAATAGCATCGTTGAGACTTATACAAGTGCCTTCTTTACTTCTTTGAATACGCTGGTTCAGATAGCCTTGGAGAAAAGCCACCCTTACGAATCAGTAAGAAAAACTGCTTCCTTTGCAATTGAAGCCATCCGCGCTCTCGGTGATATTGGGAGAGTCAACTACTTGGAGCACGTCCTGGATGAGCTGGAATAGCCTATTAAATCTTACCAGGATTTGACGAGAGGCAATATCCAGAAGCTGGTAGACGCAGAATGTGAGGCAATGGCTCGTGACACGAATCACGACAAGTCGCCTTGAATAACTCTATAATTGCCGTCTCAACACGATCTGGAGAGCTTGAGGCAAACATCATTGAAGCTACTACTTCTATTGAACTTTACAAGACTGAAGTAGCTGGAAAAAAAAGAAGGAAGCAGCTGAAGGTCAAGCCCTCCTTCAAGAGCTGGAAGCTGAAATGGCTAAACTTCGTACAACAATTACAGCAGCAAGGAAGCGTGGGGAAGAAGCGCTGGGATTGTATCAAGCTGCCTCGAATTATTTGGATTATCTGATGAGGCAACGAGATGAATTTGTCCAGGTTCAAGGTGCAGAAATTGAACGTCAAGTTACTTCATTGCAACCTTTTGAACCAGATACTCAGAGAAACCTGGCCAGGTCAAGGGTAATTTCTACCAGGACGGAACAAGCTGAATCTTTGAAGAAGCTGATTATTGATCTTAGTACTCAGCCTTCAAAGTGAAGTTATCTTGATTGTAATAACTTTTTGTTTTGAATATTTGATGAATGTAATGATTTTGCGTGATATTGTATGGAATGAAATGATGATGTTTTGTGGCTCTATTACTTATTACGAATATGTTTGAGACACAAGCAATAGATAGGAATAACAAATATGTTCAGAGGTGCTGGACGTGACATATCTCTCAAAAATAACAATACTTATTATATCTATTCAGAGGTAATATGGACATGATAGAATATAATTTTAGAATATTGTCATTTCTGTGACGACATCAACAGAGGTAATGTGGACGTGATAAGTCGTTGATATAGACAATAGAATTCAGAAGTAATGTGGACATGAATTTGTATATCTTTTGTTTATCCTTGTGCCAACTGGGACTCAAGAATATGATATCTTTTAAAACAATTGGGCTTCAAAAGATGATGATTGTAATGATGTAGTAGATGTTATAAGCTAACTGTACTAGGAATTTTCTATGATTTGAAGTAAATACATAGTACATATTTTCAAACATGATATTTCTTCAAGAATTTACAGTTGATATGCATCATAGTAATTCGACCGTCCATCCCAGTTAGTTGATAAGCTCCGTTAGAGAAAACTTTGCTTACAACGTAGGGACCTTCCCACTTTGGTTCGAACTTGTCCTTGCTCATGTGTTTCATAGTCATAGAACGTCTGACAGTAAGGACTAGCTCACCTTTTTGAAATATTCATACTTTGACTTTACGGTTGAAGGCTTTTGAGATATGGGCTTAATAAAGCTTGATATGTTGTTGAGCTAGTAGCCGCTTCTCGTCAAGTGCTTCAAGCTCCTGAAGTCAAAGATGATCATTGTTTTCTGTTGTGAGATCATTGTCAATAGCTATTCTCGGTGATAGGATTTGAATTTCCAATGGTAAGACAGCTTCGCATCTATCCACCAAAGAGAAAGGTGTACAGCCAGTCAGAGTGCGTATAGCAGTATGGTAGGCCGATAGATATTCTCCAAGATTTTTGCTCTAGTTTTGTTTATTGGCATAAACGAACTTCTTGAGAAGCTTGATGATTGTTTTGTTGAATGCTTTCGCCAAACCGTTAACTGCGGGATTGTATGTTGTTGAAGCAACATTGTTGATTCGATTGTCATCACAGAATTGAGTGAACTTCTGAGTAACGAATTAAGGTCCGTTGTCATGGATGATTCGTCATAGAATACTGAATCTGTAGATAACATGGTGTTTGATGAAGTTGATGACACTGCTTGTCTTGACTTCAGCTAAGGGTATAGCTTCTGCCCACTTTGAGAAGTAATCGGTTATTGTCATAACCCGCACCTACTGTGAGGGTACGAGAGCGTAACAACGCCCAGCCTACGCCGCAGTGTCGACGGTAGAACGCTGTTCTAGGTCATGAACTATAACTAACATAATATGAATACTCTCCATAAGGAGGCCAACACAGAGGTACAACTCAATCACAATCTAAGGTAGAATGTAGCATGATGGAAAATAGATAAGAAATCCTCAACTGAGGTACAGCAGAAAGAAAAAACAAAGTCTCAACATCACTAAAATATATAACTCTGAAAATAAGACAATAGCTAAACATGAAAAGAAAGGACAGTCTAAGCTATCTACACTATACAAGGTATCATCCTGAGCAGCTGCCTGAACCTCCCCAGGGGTCCAGGTCGCGAGTGTCAACTAGGCAAACTCCAAGTAAGGGTGCAGGGTTCCTCATCATCCTCTGTAAAATTTTCAACAGGTCCAGTCAGGACGAGAGCGAGCACAAAACATCTCACGCAGTTCATATAATGTTAGGAAATATAAAGCATACAATAGAGTAAGGAACATGAAACGCTGAAAGAAGAATGTATATGAAAATAGCAGAGATTTAATAATGGGAAATATCTATATATGATAAGTAAGAACTGTAAGCAACATCTGATTTAGAGCACAATATGGTTATGTAAACGGGTTAGGTTATACAATAAAATGGGACTCCTTTGTACGTGGGTGTACAATGGACATATACAATTTCTTATACAATAGGATTGATCACATAACTAATTTTACTCTCCCTCCCCAATCAATACACAAGGATCTAATTCAGTTACGTTACCTTATACAATGGCTTGTACAATGGCTTATATAATGGCTTGTTCAATGGCTTGTACAATGACTCAATGAGATAATGAGAGTACAATATGCACAATGAGTGTACAATGATAAGGGTATTCAATAAATACAATATGTAAGTGAAACGCACATCATAATATGTATTTAGTGAATACAAGGAGATAACATCTCAGAAAAAGATCCACATAGTACCAATCCATGATAATGATCGTGTCAGCATCAAGTACAGTAATCTAGAGCAAGAATGTAAATCCAGACAAGTATAAAACGGTCAAAGAATGTATTCGCCTCGTATCTGAATGTCTGAAGTAAATGTACCGTCCGAGATGAGGTACCCGACTCCTATTTAGAGCAACACAAGTCAAGATGTATACAGGAGATGATAAATGTAATCTACAATGCATCTGTATGCTGTCTAGGTCAAACTAGACTAAAGTCAATACTTGGTCAACTCCAGTCAACTAGACTAGTCAAACTAGGTCAACTAGGTCAAATCCTAGCCCAACAAGTCTAATAAGTCTCACTTGGCCTAACCAAGCCTAGTCTAGCAATCACACACCAATCACAAGGCTATACAAGCCAAACACAAGCCATCACATTCAATATTATACATAAGAGAAAGGAAGCTAACATGTAAAGCTATGTGTGTGTGTGAACATGGAGGTGTACATAGAAAGAGAATTCAATACTAGGCCCTATATCACATATATGTATATAAAACTATAGAAAAACTCTATTTACCACATTAACACATTTAGCCATGTATAGTGTATATATATATATATATATAGAGAGAGAGAGAAGAGCATGTGTATGTGTTCATGGGTGTGTGTGTGTTATCATAGAATGAGTGTTAGGCAATGTGTGAGTGAGAGTGTCAATGAGTGAGGGTGTGAGGGTTATATAGTGTAGTGTGCATTGTGTGTGGAGTGATAGTGAGGCATGACAGTTGTGTAGCAAAGTGTCAATAGGAAGTTAACATTCACATATATGAGTTCTCATGTATCTCTTATTTAGTGAAACAAAACTAAATTCCAGTTTTATTCCTAACAAGGCTACATATATTACATCTATTATTATATTACATTCATGCTTGCATTCATTCATCATTCATTTATTCTCTTGCACCACTATATGCACCATACATTACATACTATGGAACCTACATATTCATTACAAGCCATACTTATACATGCTTACATTAGATAGGATACTTACACCTTATACATCATTTATTTAAACATTTACTCATGCTTGCATTCTCTATTTAATTACATAATGTATATACATTAACATGGGTTAAAATCAAATAGAACATTATATTACACACAAGGGTGCACAAAATGCATATGCCGAATAGTAACTCCTACTAATAATCAATACTGTACCATCTCAGTATGAATTAAAATCTAGGATTAAAGTATGTTATAGATCTATGTGTTAGCTTTCCGAAACTTCAAACGGATCGCCTTTTCGTTTCCGGAAACTCCCGAAATCGTGAAAACACCGAGAACGCGTTTGTCTTTCGTACAGCTGACACTCAAATAATTCTCCAGAAAGTTACAGAAAGCATTAGGCCTATTAATACATGTTTTTGGAAAGCTAACTTTAATACGCTTCTTTTAAAAAAAATAGGAGATTAAACCGATCTTTGAGCTAGAAGTTATGACATTTCTAAGTTAGGGCTGAAATTAAAAACGTGGATAAAAATTATGACGGATTTAGGTAGTTTGAGACAAAAGAACACAAGTATATAACATAATATATCAAGAACTCACTCTCTACACTAATATATATATGAGACACTATAGAACACATCTCCAATACAAAAATATAAGATTAAACATGTAATAATTCATTCATACATAACAACAACACATAGTGTGTCCAAATTTGGGATTTTCCCACATGGACACAACCACAACACAAAGGACACTCCTATGACCTCCAAATAGACACGAAATGGACACAAATGGAGATGCAACCATGGGGGTCATTCCTATGGGTTCAAAATAGACCTATATGCATGAGAAAATGAAAAGGATAAGGGATTTATACCTCCCGGTAGATCGAATCGAAGAGAAGCCTTCCCGTAGCGACACCGACACGTAGAGATTCGAAAAGGACACGAACGAGCTCCGAATCCTCCCAAATTTGGGTAGCTTCCTTCTTGGCTAGAATGGAGAAGGAAAGAAGAAGATTTGGTGGCGAAATGGAAGGATTTGGTGGAGAAATGGAAGGATTGCTCTCTAGGAATTTGGGGAAGAACAAGAGAGAGAGTGTGGATGAGAATAATGAAATGAACTTGAGCCTATCCTCTCCCAAAGTGGCTGGCCATATGGGGCTATTTGTCCTATTATGGTAAGGTCCAAAATGCCCCCACTAACCTATTCAATGAGTATTAGGAAAGGGCTAATTGGTTGGGGCTAAATTAGTCATTCTAAAGTCTCTAATCACACTAACCTTATCCATAATAATTAGTCTAACCTCTAACTAAAATATTTCTATCAAGTGAACTAATTTAATATCATGTGGGCCATGCCTAACTAGTGTGTGTGTCCCAGTAGAGTCAAACTACCCCCAGGTCCCCGTTTCAAGTCGGATTGAGTTGAAATTTGAACCCGACTCAAATAATCCCAAAACAATATCATAAATAATAAAATGATATCAAAATAATTCAAAGAGGTCAAATGCAAAAATATCCTTAGGCCAAAAATGATATTAAAATATCATAATCACATGGTTAGGCTCTAGGTCAAACAGTCTCTAGGGTTTCACTAGCAAAACGTCAAAACCACAAGTCATGAATTTAAATAGTTTAAAATAATTTAAAAATCACTAAAAATCATAATATAAAATAAATATCATTAAATAATAATTATAATTATAAAATTTCAAAATTACCCTCATCTGGAAAACTGGGTGTTACAATCCTATCCACCTTATAAAAATTTTGTCCTCGAAATTAAGATGATCGCACCCTTTTCTAGGCCGAACATAGACAAGGGTCAATCACTAGTCAATTTCCTCAACATCCTAGTACTTGGTCATCAGCTGGTCAACTTCTTAGGACATTTACCTATGCTAGCTACCTAGTGTTGGCAACTAGGGATTAGCAAAGAAAACTCTATAATAGACTAGCTCTTAACTTCCAAATCCTATCAAGTCACCCATAACTAATTACCCACAAGCTAAGCACACCAATCCCAAATACCACATATATATATATGCTCAAGAACAATAATCCATCACATATATCCTAAGTATATCATCTATATATATAGACCTCTTAGTCCTAGGTGAAACTACAACTATGCTCAAGGGCAGGCTCTGGTTACTGGGTGCCTTACTGGAAGGGTAAAGGAAAACAGTAAATAATCATCAAGGTTGTATGGCATACTAACATCCTATACGTAACTGGTTGGTATCATAATAACAGGGAATTATCTGCAATGGGTTACTATTCTAGCACCAATGCTAACTATCACCTCTAGGGTACAGACACTCTACAAGTCACCATATCTATATACTATGAAGGAACTACCTATGAACAAGCTCTACAATCTAAATATCCATACTCCTAAGTCATTTATAACAACAAAAAGGGTATGATATTTTAAACCTTCTCAAGATACAATCTGCTAATCATATGCGTCTGTCCAAAATCATGTTGTCCAGAGTCTTCATCATGCTAGTGAGCAAGGCTACGATAATCACAGAGTCCTTGACTAAGGTACGTACCTCTAGGTTCATGGTATTTAAAATTTTCGTATAGTCGCATACGACGGCGAAAACCTTAAATTCCCATACCCAAGAAATACATCTGAAATCTGACTACATGTCCTCACTATGCCAACTAACACAACTATCGAAGATCCTAGATCCCATGATTTAGGTGACCTAGCCCATACGATTTTGAAAAAAAAACATCATAACAAAAGAACAACATGACAAACTTAATAAATCAGCAAGGAACAGATGGAATCGGATTTCAAGGTAGTTATAAAAGACAATTCCGGGAATGGAATTGAGAAGAACGGAACTTGCAGCAAGATCTCCAATAGTCTGTGCATCCTTGACTGTTCTGACGATAGCTCGCCCTGCTGGTTTCCCCTGTTCTGCTGCTGATGTTGTATGAATCATCGCTGCTGAGAGAAATCAGAAATGACGGGAGAAAATCTCTGTATAGATAGAGGTGCACCTCCAATATAGCAGATACGCCAACCTGAGTCGGCACAACAGGAGCTGCGGTCTCGAGGCCCTGATGAACAGGACGAGAGGTGGCCAGCCTCTCGATAGTATCCCCCGAACCGAAGTGATGAGATCCTATCTTCATAACCATCATGAAAAGAGATCAAAATAAGGAACAATTTCTGAGAATGAAGCAAAAATTCAAAGGAGGACAGTTTATATTCAAGGGAAGTCAATAAGCAACAATTTTAGACAGAGGAATCTGATTAAGAGTTTTTCCTAATGTGATTAAGTACCTCTAAAAATAAGCCTAATCCTGCTGCAGGCTGTAGTGATATTCTAGTTCGAATACCACTACATAACTCGACCTGTATGGGCCACCACTAAAAACGTGTCACGACCCGCACCCACTGTGAGGGTACGAGAGCGTAACAACGCCCAGCCTATGCCACAGTGTCGGTGGTAGAACGATGTTCTAGGTCATGAACTATAACTAACATAATATGAATACTCTCCATAAGGAGGCCAACACAGAGGTACAACTCAATCACAATCTAAGGTAGAATATAGCATGATGGAAAATAGATAAGAAATCCTCAACTGAGGTACAGCAGAAAGAAATAACAAAGTCTCAACATCTCTAAAATATATAACTCTGAAAATAAGACAACAGCTAAACATGAAAAGAAAGGACAGTCTAAGCTATCTACACTATACAAGGTATCATCCTGAGCAGCTGCCTGAACCTCCCAGGGGTCCAGGTCGCGAGTGTCAACTAGGCAAACTCCAAGTAAGGGTGCAGGGTTCCTCATCATCCTCTGTAAAATTTTCAACAGGTCCAGTCAGGACGAGAGCGAGCACAAAATATCTCACGCAGTTCATATCATGTTAGGAAATATAAAGCATGCAATAGAGTAAGGCACATGAAACGCTGAAAGAAGAATATATATGAAAATAGCAGAGATTTGATAATGGGAAATATCTATATATGATAAGTAAGAACTGTAAGCAACATGTGATTTAGAGCACAATATGGTTATGTAAACGGGTTAGGTTATACAATAAAATGGGACTCCTTTGTACGTGGGTGTACAATGGACATATACAATTTCTTATACAATAGGATTGATCACATAACCAATTTTACTCTCCCTCCCCAATCAATACACAAGGATCTAATTTAGTTACGTTACCTTATACAATGGCTTGTACAATGGCTTATACAATGGCTTGTACAATGGCTTGTACAATGACTCAATGTGATAATGAGAGTACAATATGCACAATGAGTGTACAATGATAAGGGTATTCAATAAATACAATATGTAAGTGAAACGCACATCACAATATGTATTTAGTGAATACAAGGAGATAACATCTCAGAAGAAGATCCACATAGTACCAATCCGTGATAATGATCGTATCAGCATCAAGTACAGTAATCTAGAGCAAAAATGTAAATCCAGACAAGTATGAAACGGTCAGAGAATGTACTCGCCTCGTATCTGAATGTCTGAAGTAAATGTACTATCCGAGATGAGGTACCTGACTCCTATTTAGAGCAACACAAGTCAAGATGTATACAGGAGAAGATAAATGTAATCTACAAGGCATCTGCATGCTGTCTAGGTCAAACTAGACTAAAGTCAATACTTGGTCAACTCCAGTCAACTAGACTAGTCAAACTAGGTCAACTAGGTCAAATCCTAGCCCAAGAAGTCTAATTACTCTCACTTGGCCTAACCAAGCCTAGTCTAGCAATCACACACCAATCACAAGCATATACAAGCCAAACACAAGCCATCACATTTAATATTATACATAAGAGAAAGGAAGCTAACATGTAAAGCTATGTGTGTGTGTGAACATGGAGGTGTACATGGAAAGTGAATTCAACACTAGGCCCTATATCACATATATGTATATATAACTATAGGAAAACTCTATTTACCACATTAACACATTTAGCCATGTATAGTATATATATATAGAGAGAGAGAGAGAAGAGCATGTGTATGTGTTCATGGGTGTGTGTGTGTCATGAAAGTGCACAAGAACATGTGTGTGTTATCATGAAATGAGTGTTAGGCAATGTGTGAGTGAGAGTGTCAATGAGTGAGGGTGTGAGGGTTATATAGTGTAGTGTGCATTGTGTGTGGAGTGATAGTGAGGCATGACAGTTGTGTAGCAAAGTATCAATAGGAAGTTAACATTCACATATATGAGTTCTCATGTATCTCTTATTTAGTGAAACAAAACTAAATTCCAGTTTTGTTCCTAACAAGGCAACATATATTACATCTATTATTACATTACATTCATGCTTGCATTCATTCATCATTCATTTATTCTCTTGCACCACTATATGTACCATACATTACATACTATGAAACCTACATATTCATTACAAGCCATACTTATACATGCTTACATTAGATAGGATACTTACACCTCATACATTATTTATTTAAACATTTACTCATGCTTGCATTCTCTATTTAATTACATAATGTATATACATTAACATGGGTTAAAATCAAATAGAATATTATATTACACACAAGGGTGCACAAAATACATATGCCGAATAGTAACTCCTACTAATAATCAATACTGTACCATCTCAGCATGAATTAAAATCTAGGATTAAATTATGTTATAGATCTATGTGTTAGCTTTCCGAAACTTCAAACGGATCGCGTTTTCGTTTCCGAAAACTCCCGGAATCGCGAAAACACCGAGAACGCGTTAGTCTTTCGTACAGCTGACACTCAAATAATTCTCCAGAAAGTTACAAAAAGAATTAGGCCTATTAATACATGTTTTTGGAAAGCTAACTTTAATATGCTTCTTTTAAAAAAAACAAGAGATTAAACCGAGCTTTGAGCTAGAAGTTATGACATTTCTAAGTTAAGGCTGAAATTAAAAACGTGGATAAAAATCATGACGGATTTGGGTAGTTTGAGACAAAAGAACACAAGTATATAACATAATATATCAAGAACTCACTCTCTACACTAATATATATATATGAGACACTATAGAACACATCTCCAATACAAAAATATGAGATTAAACATGTAATAATTCATTCATACAAAACAACAACACATAGTGTGTCCAAATTTGGGATTTTCCCACATGGACACAACCACAACACAAAAGACACTCTTATGACCTCCAAATAGACATGAAATGGACACAAATAGAGATGCAACCATGGGGGTCATTCCTATGGGTTCAAAATAGACCTATATGCATGAGGAAATGAAAAGAAGAAGGGATTTATACCTCCCGGTAGATCGAATCGAAGAGAAGCCTTTCCGGAGCGACACCGACACGTAGAGATTCTAAAAGGACGCGAACGAGCTCCGAATCCTCCCAAACTTAGGTAGCTTCCTCCTTGGCTAGAATGGAGAAGGAAAGAAGAAGATTTGCTGGCAAAATGGAAGGATTTGGTGGAGAAATTGCAAGGGATTGCTCTCTAGGAATTTGGGGAAGAACAAAAGAGAGAGTGTGGATGAGAATAATGAAATGAACTTGAGCCTATCCTCTCCCAAAGTGGCTGGCCATATGGGGCTATTTGTCCTATTATGGTAAGGTCCAAAATGCCCCCACTAACCTATTCTATGAGTATTAGGAAAGGGATAATTGGTTGGGGCTAAATTAGTCATTCTAAAGTCTCTAATCACACTAACCTTATCCATAATAATTAATCTAACCTCTAACTAAAATATTTCTATCATGTGAACTAAATTTAATATCATGTGGGCCATGCCTAACTAGCGTGTGGGTCCCACTAGAGTTAAACTACCCCCGGGTCCCCGTTTCAAGTCGGATTGAGTTGAAATTCGAACCCGACTCAAATAATCCCAAAACAATATCATAAATAATAAAATGATATCAAAATAATTCAAAGAGGTCAAATGCAAAAATATCCTTAGACCAAAAATGACATTAAAATATCATAATCACATGGTTAGGCTCTAGGTCAAACAGTCTCTAGGGTTTCACTAGCAAAACGTCAAAACCACAAGTCATGAATTTAAATAGTTTAAAATAATTTAAAAATCACTAAAAAAATCATAATATAAAATAAATATCATTAAATAATAATTATAATTATAAAATTTCAAAATTACCCTCATCTGGAAAATTGGGTGTTACAGTTATAGCGAATATAAACCGATGTCCTCGAGATGGTGGATTAATAGGGTCGATAACATATATGTCCCAAGCTTCAAAGGGCCATGATGTTGTAGTAGGATGTAAGAACTCTAATGGTTGGTGGATGAAATATGCATAGATTTGACATGCTCGGTATTTCCTTGAATATTCAATAGCATCTGACATCATGGTAGGCTAATAATATTCCATGCGTCAGATCCGATCATCTAGCTTAGGACCAGGCTGATGTGCACCACAGACACCATCATAGGCTTCACATAGTATCTGCTTTGCTTTATCTCCGGTAAGGCAGCATAGAAGCATACCGTCAAATGATCGTCGGTAGAGTGTTTTGGAGGTGTGATTGTAGTAGAATCAAAGCGACTGCCGACTGATTATCGTTGCTTCTTTTGGATCTTTAGGTAAGATGTCATGAACCGCGAAGTCGATGAATGGAGATCTCTAGTCTTCGCTAGTAGTGCAAATCTTTACTGAATTGATGGATTCAAGACGCAAATTATTTTCGATGCTGAATAATTCCCTGTTAGTGATGACGATCATCTGTTGTCTTTTTACAGAAATCGCTAATACTGCTGCTAGATTAGCGAGTGCATCAGCTTCTGTATTGCATGTTCGATGTACATGTTCAATAAAGAAACCTTTGAACGATGTAGCCTGTTTGACTGCTGCTTCCTGGTACAGAATGAGATCTTGATACTGAACTTCATACGTGCCTCTAACCTGATTCATAA